>VXAY01000696.1:146969-294743 GCA_013399855.1 Oxyruncus cristatus | reverse complement strand
ATATATATATATATTTCAACTACTTCTGGGTGTGGGAAACAGAAAGTTACACTTAACTGCGCATTTTGATGCCATCAACTCTTGTAGGTTAGACTAAACTAAGTGGGAGACAGAAAGGTTTATTAGCAAATCTGATCTATGTTATCTTAGGATATCAAATTCCACTCAACCACACCTGTACTGTTCACCAAATTTCTTAAAGGGGTGTCTGAACTTTGTCCCTCTCAAAGGCCATTTGCCCTACAGTTATGAAACAATGTGCAGTCATACACACCACTGAGCAGTTTATTGATAAAAACACATGCCAAATTTTTCAGTTGATTTTAATCTGGCTTCAAAACAACTGCCACTGGCTCTCATATCTTTCCCCAGTAAATTACAACATGCTTCCTAGAGATATGTCTGATACTTTCTTTTCATTTAAGTCTTTAAACAACCACATAAACCCCCTCTCAAGCTCCTTCAGAGAAATTAAAACTTATTTTTAAAACAAACCACATCTGGACTAGACAGATCTGTAGTTTGACCAACTACAGCTGCTTCTATTTATTTATTTTATTAAAGTAAATAAAGTGCCCAAGGAATAAGCTTTTAGTAGTGTTAGAGTGTACTGGGACTTAGAGGTGTTTGCTGTCTGTCTCTCATCAAAGTGAGACAGATGAAAATTCATCACAGCACAAAAATCCTAGAATAAACCACCCATTTTGCTCTTCAGAGTTTGCATTAAATGTAACAGAAAGCATGTGTCTACTTTTTCATCTAAAAAACCCAACAGCCTGCCTGTAAAATTCACAAAGAGCATCTCATTCTGAAATCCTAGTATGATTCAATTGCCTCTTGCTCACCTAAAACCTGTATTTCACTTCCAAACTGAACCATATTTCCTAGCCTTAATGTTTGTTGACTGCTGCAATGCATCATTTGAATACATAGCATATTCCACCCCATAACGTGCTCAATTTCACTAGTAGCTGAGAAAAACAGTCAGTCTGACATTATTCACCAGGGAATCCTTGTCAGAAAGTGCTGTATGAAAATAAAATCTTATTTTCTTTGGATTTTGGGAACACTAATGAAACAAAGCGAGGTGCTGGGATGAGAAAGTACCTTACAAGTTGTGGTGTCTGATGTGGTAAAGCTGATGGGTGTCTTAACTGGGCCTTATCTGTCTGTTTAGTCAAATGTAATTTGTATTTCTGGACTCTCGAAAGAGCAAATACCTAGTTTGCAGTCATTAAAGAAATTTAAAGGATTTTTTAGAGGGAGAAAAAGCAAAGGTAAGAGAATCATTGGTGAAGGGGGAGGAGAGCGGGAGATCTTTCAGTCTGCAGGGCCAGAATGCTCATGGTGCTGAGACACAGTCATGGTTCAGCCATTTCATTGTCATTCATGCCCACATACGTATTTGAATTAAACAAACAAACAAACAAACAAAAATAACCCACCTTGTGTTGCACATCCTTATTGCTTCTGCTGATGCCCTTAGCATAGTTTACCTCCAGGACTTACTCATCGGGACATCTCTTACATTTTAGACTATGTTTGTTATGTTTGACCATGAACGTTTCCACACTGCAAACTGCCTTTTCAATAGCGAGTGCAATCACAGTCAATCAGCCCAATTTAGCAGTAGCAGCAGGCAGGAGTCTAACAAAGGCAACGAAATTGAGTCCACTTATTGCAGTGGTGAATTTTATTCTGCGCATTCATCTCCATATCCCCTTTGAGAGTACATTTTTATAGGCCTACTCGAATAAATAACTAAATTGTACAGCTACTGTCAAAGGGAGGCAAAGGAGTTATTGCAAGATTTTCTCTCCTCAACATGCACGTATGCTTGACTTTTGTTTTCCTTTTTAGCCTGGCTCTCACCATAACATAGATGTATTTTGCTTTTCTCCACTGGAGAAGATCAGAGAATGTTATGAATAGCAAGACAGCCCTCACCAGAATATAATGGAAGTTACACTATACGGAATGAGAAGTATGTGGCTAGGGTCTTCATCATATGTGAGGTATGAAAAATCAGGCAGTGCCTTTGCAGTGATACATGGATGGAATTTCATATCACATCTTGAAGATTTCATTTCTGTTTTATTGCTCACCTTCTAGAAACAATGTATGTCATTGCACTGTGCTACATAAGCAACACGCATAAAACAACACCCATTTCTGTCTCATGATTTCTCCTGAATTAGTATTCTGTCAAGTAAGACCTCAAAGAGTACCCAAATGCTCAGTTGTACTCTCACTACAGAGCTGCAGCCTCCAGTCATCCTTCTTTGCAGTCAGTGTCAGCACTGTGAACAAACACGAAAGGAACACATTCCTCAGGAGGAATTTAGAAAACCAAAGACCCAACCTTCTATCCATATGGACTCCTTGAAGTGGCACTGCTGCTGTAATGTTGGGGCATAAATGAGTTTGAAGCCGGACTTTACTAGAAGCCTCACGGATATAACCCTTTGCCACTACAAAAAGCTCCACAGATGAAGGGAATGGTGGCTTTCAGAAAGGCTTTCAGGTTCTTGCCACCTCCTGAGCCAAAGCAGAAATAATTCTGTCCAATGCTGCAATTCCTGTGGGGAACATCCATGGACAACAGTCATGTAAAGAGAAAACCACATTAATGCTTCCCATTCTCTAAGAACCTTAGCTACTCCTACTATATCTCTGTGGTGCCGATGGAAAAGGGTTTTTTGTTGTTTCCTACTGCATAATAACATTCCTCCAGCTGGGAAAAAACCTTCGTGCCCTCTTACTCCTCTTTCCCCCATTTATCACCTTTTCCACTCTATATTCCTATGCAGAGCACTCCCAGCTCAGTCCCTGCATTCCTCAAAGATACTATATTTATACATATAAAGAATACACAGAAAGGAAAGATTCAAAGTAAGAGAATACTGTTTATTTCTAGAGAGATAAAAAGGAATAGTAATTGCCTTTAGCCAGCAGGGTATGTAACAGTTGACCTCCTGCATCCTGTCTTTGATTTTCTCCTCATCGCAATCATCTCTCGTTGGCTAATTCCCAGCATTTTTCCCTCAGGCTGGCGGGTTGGCATGGATGGTTAGCAGCTGCCAGTATTTCTCCTCCTTGTCAGCTATAAGCCATGCTAATGTTAGATGCCTGGCTCAGTCCCACCCAGGGTGCCACATGCCTTCGCTTTCCAACATACTCAGCTTTTGCCAGCCTTGAATACAAATCGAGGTCCTGTCCTGCCTTTCTCCTTGCGAGGATTAACCAACTGTGTGAGGGAGTTAACCCATGGTAACCGAAGAAGCAGATGACAAATTTCACAGGGGAAATTTCACAGGTAAATTTCACCTTGTGGGGAAACATCAGGTTTCGCAGCAGCCATCAGGGAGCAGTAAAGGACATGGAAAAATTCAGCCTGTGGTGTGTGCTTACATCTACTCTGAACATCATTCTCTTAATAGTAAAGAAAAGAGCTGTGTGGATGAACAAAAAAGCTCCTCAAGCACATCCCGCACCCTCTTCCTGTAAAGAGATGCTGCTTCCCTTTGCCCCTTGGAAGAGACAATTCAGTTTAATCCTTTTGAAAGGCAACATTTCTAGCAGGTAGTTCATTGCACTAAAAAAAGTTACCACTCTTTGAAACAGATTCAAGAAATTCGAGGGCTACAGGTAAAAACTAACCAACCTACTCGAGCAGCAAGTTTCTAAAATGACAGAAAGGCTGGTATTAGGCATGGGCTGAAGAAAGCTAGGTCTGCTGCTTCAGAAGACTTGTGTTTCACTTCACCAGAGAGAAAGGCATTTGGTACTGTCGTGGCTGCAATGACCAGGTGAAGGTTTTTTTTCAAGTGCAAACTCCAAGTCAAAAAAATGAAAGCAAGGTTGAGAATCTCATTTCTAACCTGTAGGAATCTAATGCCACTGAGGGGTTTTACTTATGCTGTTTCTGTCTTTTCACCATGTAACTGCAACCTCGGCTTTCAGAAAACCAAGTGATGCTCCTCTGTCCAGTGCCCAGCTTTCAGCTTGCCCATTCAGACTCGCTGTGCACTCCTATTAGCAGAGTCAGGCAGGTATAATAGCAAATAAAAAGCCTATTTGACGAAGCACTGGCTCCTTCTCAAGTAGAGTACCACTACAGCATGAATGACTCAATCATCTACTCAAGAGCTATTACTTGCAGCGATGAAGCAATGTTAATTGGATAACGGCCTGCTGCCAGCTAATATTGGCATGACCTACAATACCCCTGGCTGACAGCCGTGTCTCTCTCTCTATCACACCTTTTTTTTGTAATCTGGATGGGAAGTGGAAACCGTTAAAAAAGCCTCATAAGTGCCATTTAACTTCTTATCATAAATTAAAAACTTAATTAAGTGCCTTGTTAGAGGAAGGAAGACCAGTTTTCGTGATTAAATAAAACAAAACAACAGTTAGGGGTATGGAGTGAATAACCAACTTTACAGCTTCAAACTCAGTTCTTTGAAAGTTTTAATTTTGGGTTGCGTTTAACAGGACTTGCTAGAGGAAAACTGCATAAATGCTAGAAAATATCCTGAGTGAAAAGCAGGCGACGTTCTAGTTGTTTAGCAAAATTGCAAATGAAGAGAGAAGAACAGAAGTTAAGAGCTAATGGGGTCCTTTTTTATTAGCTGTAGGCAGCTGACACACTCCATTCCTCCAACTCTCACTGAGGGCTGATAGTACGCACACCACAGCCACATTTGGGCCCGTATTATGTGGCTGTTTTTACAAGTGCTTGTCTACACACTGAAATACATTGTTTTAACAAAAGGTGTGGTATGAAATCAAATAACCAAGGCTAGCACGAAAGAGTTTATGGAAACTCTCCAATCAGTGCAGAATTAGCTCCATACTGACTTAGTTTAAGTTGATTAGGTAAAGGTTTAGACGGAGGAAGATTAAGTCACGCTTGAACTGACATGAAATGTCTAACACAAAGTTTTGCAGAGGGTTTAAAACCCTCTAAATCCAACTAGTCCCAATTCTGTGCGTACATAATGCCTCCCTACTGAAATGACTGGCGTATCATAAAGACTGCTCTCACTTGTAATTGGATATAAACAAGAAATAATGGAAAAAACATCTGTTCGCTGTTTAGCTAGACAACAGTTAACAATCTCTGGATGCCAGATTAACAAAAAGACCCCAACATGCTACGAAGGAAAAAAAAAAGTATGCAGTTTAGACTTCAGAGGCAGATTTACTGCTTTGAATAATCAGAAATAAGTTCTTTTGTTTTGATGTTAAGCTCCCTCCCACCAACAAAACATGAATGTAAAAGCTTTACATATAAAGCTTTATCCAGCTCCAACATCAAATCTTTGAGAAATAATAATAAGAATAATGATGCCCTTTCTCCACAACATACTGCAGCAGTTTTCAAACCATGCCAGAATTTAAAATGCAATGCTTGTATGGTTGACTTAAAAGTAGCTTGGTGTATTTATGAGTGATTGTCACCTTTGGAAAAGTCTTAAACAATGAAGACTATATTTAAGAATTATTTTTAATCTCCATGTTTCTATAATATTCATAGAATCACAGAATCAACTGGGTTGGAAGAGACCTCCGAGATCATCAAGTCCAACCCTTGATCCAACCACACTGTGATTACTAGATCATGGCACTCAGTACCACATTCAGCCTCATCTTAAAAACCTCCAGGTTCGGTGAATCCACCACCTCTCTGGGCAGCCCATTCCAATGCCTGATTACTCTCTCTGTAAAGAACTTCTTTCTAATATCCAACCTAAACCTCCCCTGGCAGAGCTTAAACCCACGCCCTCTTGTCCTAAGCCCGTGCCCTCTTGTCCTATGATTCTATTCTGTGATTCTATGATTCAAATAAAGTAGCCACGGAGCAAATTAAGACTCAATGCATTTAACAGCAATTAATTTGCATATTATTTTCCAGGATGAGAAAGTTAAAAGCACATGGCAAAGTAACAGTGGTGGTCTTAGGTGAGGCATGACAATTCCGGGATTCTGGGAAAAACCTTAAGAACTAGATTGACTCCTTCTGCAACTCCACGAACTTCACTGGAGCTGTAACAGCAGCCAGTGTAACCCCAGGTCACTAAAACTTTTTGATCTCTTGTTGAGATACATTCTAAAATGTAAAACTACAATACTCCATTTATACAAAGGGGATTCACTTAAACTGAAATAATTTATGGCTGGACTGGAGGACTTTTTCCTTACATAGCATCTCATACAAAACACATAGACAAAAAACTTTGTATTTTAAATCCTTACCGTTATATGAACATAGGGCTGGGTCACGAAGTGCAGACACATCATGACCCCTCCAGCACCCTGCTCCTCCCACTGGCCTGAAGCTCAGAACCTCACCACTGCTGGGATTAAAAATCTTCTAATTTCCAATCTATTTTTACTAAAAGCCAGTTGAAATCAATTAATGTTTGTGTCAACAGTGTCTTTTAGTATTAAAGAGAAACTCCTCCTCTCAGCTATTTCAGCTGGTCTGCCTACATTGTAGCACGTCTTAGTTGTCACACCAGCAGTACGAACCTGCAATAGTCCTTTCTACTCCTCCTTCAGGCCAGGTTCATTCATCTGAACATCTCAGTCACTCTTGTACATGCTTAGTTGAATTTGAACTATTTTTCTTTATCTAACAGGACCTGAATTATACAAGAAGTCTTCACAAAGGCTTTGGAGAAGAGCATTGATAGTCTCCTGCCTCTTCATACCTGTGCACCCTCGGGCATGTTTTGTCACCTCTCTACTCCTACCCTTGCTTTGTGGTGAGAAAGCTATGAGATACTGACTGAGACTCGATTCTTCCATTGGAAATTATTAGTGGACGCTATAGAATCATAGTGTGCATCCTAGCACATCCTTTGTGATATCTCTAAACTCCTATGCAAAATGTCTGGGTTGAAATGTCTTCGTGAGTAATACTCAGTGTCAAGACTCATGAAGTCACAGCCAGTGACCTACTTCTAATGCTCTCCAACTTGTGCCATGACAACATCACGATGCTGCTGAAGTCTCTGGAGAACTAAACCAGAGGGGGAAAACGACGTGTGACACTTTGGGACCTGTCACCATTTAAAAACACACCATGCCTCTTCACGGGCATTAAGCAACTGAAGGTGAAAAACCCTCTGTATGCCAGAGCTCTTACCCACTGAGTGACTGCTGTGCTGTGCCCTGAGTACACCATCAGCCTTCTCATGCCACCCTCCCAGCTGGAGACACCGGGCAGGCACTGCTGAGGCAGTGGGGGATGGCAGCCCCGGCCAGCAGGCACACACCTCCCCTCTGCAGGCAGAAAAGCCACCGGCATGTCCTACGGTAGCTGTGCTGTCACGCCTGTATGGCTGTGAGGAAATTACAGTGGGGGTGGAAGTCAGCCAGTGAGATTTTGTGGTAAAATAAAGTAAACTTTCCAGTGAGGTATGTATTTTCTATGTCCCTTGGCTTCCTGCTGTGGGAGCCATGCTGCATGAGAAAAACCCTGCTTTCTGACAGACTGTGTTCATGGTTTCTCAGTGGAAAACACAAGGCCTGAAGCAGTTAAATCCCAAATTCTTTATGAGGGGAGGTGACAGGAAGCAAGGCTGGATGAGGTGCAGGAGAAGGGAAATAGGAGGATGAAGATATGAGCTGCTGGAGAGGGATGGACAGCAATGAGACTCCCAGCGTGACAGCTCAAATGATTTTTCAACAATAACCTGCTAGTGTAGCAGCCACATCACTCCTATCAAATTTCCTGTCTGGAAGAGCAGAAGAATATCAGGGTCCTAATAACAGCCTGAGTGAGGCTGTGGTAATTAAGCATTTGGGTACAACTCCCTTGGTGACAGTGACAAAGGTGAGCTGAAGCATCTTAAAGCTCTGCCACCACAATCCTTGGGAGCTACTGCTGGCAAGGAAGGCTGCCATAGTGTGAACATGTCCATCCTTCAGCGATCTGCAGCCCACCCAAACACAAAAAGCACATCCTGCAGGGCAGGCACTGACACCTGTGCCACACTCCCTTTAGCAGACCTCAGAGGTGTTCCTCACCACGTGGGAAAAAGGGGGCTGATTTTACGGTGGGGGAATGTTGACATACTGTACCTCTTCCGGCAGGCTGACCACCAGGTCATTTTCCGTCTGCCCTACCAAGGCCTGCAAGAAGTACTCGCTGCAGGCAGCCAGCACAGCCCGGTGGGCGCGGAACTCCTTCCCCTCCACGATCAGCGTCACGTCACAGAGAATGTCCTGCTTCCGCTGGTCATTTAAGCAGAGGAGAATATTGGTACAGTGCACCGTTGACTCATACACATACATGGGGGAGTCAGTCTTCTCATCCACAGACATGCCGTTCACACCCTGCAGGGGACAAGGGAGAAGAAAACACAGACAAGGTGGTGAGGAGCAACACAGTCGCTGGGTGAATGTGGTATGGTGAGATGCTGCCCGATATCTGGATAGCTCAGGACCAATGGCCAAGCAGCCCATTAATATTTAAATCTGAGAAAGTTGTTAGGCAAAGATATTGGGAAGGGTTTTCAATACCACCAGATTTTACCTTGCCATGCTTCGATTACCTACTCGCCCTCCCAGACTTCCCCTCTCAAAACCAAAATAGATAGTTTAGATGGACTGCAAAGTACTTTCCCATTCAACCACCTGCTATGCATCTTCAATTTCCAATTTAGTAGAGAAGATAACATGGGCACATTGGAAATTTTAGAAGATTTTAGAAAAAAAAAGCAAGAGTGACTTTTCGGTCTTCTAACAGAGTGGAAAAAAGGGCTTTGTTCTTGCTTCCAATATTTTCAGATTAAAGGGAAAAAACCCTAAAAACCCCCTCAAAACCCCAGTCTATTCTCCAGTGTACAGGCAGCACTATACCTTTACACTGAAGACCTTGGTTCAAGTGAAAGGGAAGGTGGAACTGTACCCAACGAAGACAAGCCATTAACTACAGTGACTTAATTTCTCAATCAGACTTTTAAGCCTTACGGGGAAGAGAAAGATGTTTAGTGGATCCAGAAGAAATTTATTTCCATGTATGGCTGTAGCACTGTGCCTTCACCAGTGATTTAATGCCATTTACAGAAACGGAAATGTTTCTGAACTCCAGACCCACAGACACAAGAATATCCATTGACCTGTATGGAGGTCAGCCCCAGGCAGTACATGGGTGCTGGGGCTCCTCCTGCCTGCAGGTAAGTCTCTCCTTTCTGACAGCTGAGCAGAGGTGGGAAGGATGTAAGACACCCATTACACACCCTTTACAACTATCTGGGTTAGGAAGTTCTCTGCCTCATGTTCTGCAACTTCTGACACGTGTAGAAGTGGCAACTCCTCTGAACATGGGGACTGGATTAGTGGTGGTGAGGGCAGAAGGGATCAAGCCTTCCCCAACACCCAACACTGCATGAACCCCCTTTGCACTTGAACACGTTGAAGCAATTCTTTTATCCAACACTTCTTGCCCAGCACCACACTGAATCCTCTTTGCATTATCTTCCCATTTCAACTTCTCTGAATAGGAAAGTGTAAAACACTGTGTTGTGTCTGAACACACCATATACCCCAAAACAAACCAAACACGCTTGCTTTAGGACTTACATGGGGAAAAGGACTATTCGTATGTCTTACTCTACCTGCTGTTGAAGGGAAAGTTGCACAAAAGGGAAAAATGCACAAAACTCAAGTATTTTTAAGGAATTATTTTTCCTTATTGTGAACAACTGCCTTCTGAGAGGTAAGATTCAGAGGCACCAAGGCTAAGGGCAACAGATGACAGTATTTTTTTGTAAGATCTGACTACTGTAGCAAGCTGAAACAAAGTTCCTCCTCTCCTACTTTTAATGTGGATCTTTGCAGCGTTTTCCTTGGCTAATGCAGTATACAGGTACACGACTAGACACAAAATGACTTCAGACTATTTCTCTTGCCATGAGTTCAGGTTAGGGTAACATTTTCCTACAGTGTCATTCAAAAGATGCGAGTAATCTAGACAAGAACGGACTTCAGAGGACCCATTTGTTACTTGTATTTACTAGACTTCTCAATGATAACTCCATCTTCCTACCTTTATAGGAGTATTTTTAATCCAGTGGCTATGATGACTTTTTCTACAAAATTTTTGCCAACGGTACAAAACTGCAATATTACTGGAAGTCTTAATGGAATGCTTACAGCTTCTCTTTTACTGTTATTTTCAATCTTTATGCTGACTCATGCTACACTTTTGAGTACCCAGCTGAAATGCTTACATGAACAGAAAAAAACCACAACCAACCAACACAGACTAGCCTTTCACCTCCTTGACATCTAGGGAGAAAATACGTATCTGCTTATTGATCTGTATACAGGCAGGGGAGGGAGACATTTGGGGGAGGGGGGTACACCAGTTGGGTTTCTTAAACATGAAAAGATTATTTTTTTTCTCCTCATAAATTGAGACTAATCAGAAGAAGTAACAATCATGTTATTAGCACTCCAGTAAGGTAAAAGGGAAAATGACACTTAGCTCATTCTGTGTAACTGAACTGATGCTAACGATAGTGTTATAATTATGTTCTAAGTGGTCACTCTTGCGTTCTATGAAATGCAAGAATTTACAAGAACAATCTACTGGGAAAACCTGAGAGTTGCAAATGACAATGCAAAGGGGAAAGCAGCAAGCTTTTTTTCCCCCTTCTATTTTCCAGGCATGTCTTATGCCTGTAGTATCTCAGATGACGAAAAAAAGGACAAGAAACCTGAAACCTGGCAGATAATGAACAGAATTATCAATTATATTTTCAGTGCCTTAAAAAAAAAAACCACCAAACCCCACTGTTAGCCTGAAATTGGAATCTTTTCTTACAGTAATAGTGCAATTTGTGTGAATCAAACCCTGAATTACTTGGTTACTAATTAGTAATTTCCCACTTTTTAACTACAGCTCTCATCAAGTGTATTTTTAAAAAAAATTTGCTGCATACCATGTGAAGTGCTGAAAATACTATGGTGTATTTCCCCTTTGGTGAGCAAGCCTGCCTTCTATGTTAAAACTCCAACCAGTGCAGTCCTGAGATGCTGGAGCAGTGACCTGCACCATCCGCTCCGGTGGATCTCTATCCACGCTCCTCGGAAGGACCTCCACCCGGTTGCTTGTATCACTGCTCTTTCCCAAGGCTACTGTTGTGACTCCAGAGGCTTCCCGAGGGCAGATCCGGACTGTGCCCCTTCCCACAGCCACTGAGAGTCCATGTGGATGCCCTGGCCGGCGGCTGCAATCTCAGCCTGACACAGACTTCCCCCTGGCCGTGCCCCTGGCAGCTCCAGGAAGCACCCTGAGCCCTGCATTGCGCACAGGGAAACTGGGGCTGGGCTACAGCTCAGGACCACCTATTTATCAGCTTTTAATGTTTCAACACAAGTGATTTATGGTCTTTCCTTTTCCACGATCTGCCATCGTCTAAATGACCTCCAGACACGAGGTGTTTCCTCTCCAAGAGGGTTTTATCCTGCAGGAAAGGTGTAAGATGATGAAACCCTTCACTGGGAAGTATATTGTTCATTTTCACAGGAAAATGGTTTAGAGGGCAAAGAGAAAAGGTCACTGTAGGACTTTGGCATGAAGTAGCACAAAAATTAACAGAATTCAACCTTTTCTCCCCCTCCCCTCAGAATTAAAAAAGCAGGGATCTGGTATTATCTCTGAACTCTGAAGCAAGCTGGGCTGCAAGCCTTTTACACAGTGTTAATTAAACTGCATCATTTTTTGCTGAATTCAGTATTATGCTGAGTTTGCAGAACCTTCTTCATGGAAATCATTGCTACACACTTGGTATTTCTTCGAACAGAAGAGAGAATGCCTTAGCAAGCCTTTCTCTGGCTCAAAAGAACACGCTGTGCATTTGTTTGCATATAGGTCACCATGCTGCCAGAAAAAGCCTCTTTGAAACAAAAGTTTCCAGAAACTGGCACAAACTATTGTGGGCAAGGAAAGCACCATTGAGACCTGGCCAAAAAAGGTTGCTGGTAAAGGCCAGCAACTGCAGTAAAGGGAACTGGAACGCTGCTTACACTTTTATTCCATGGTGAGGGGTGGAAGATCCCACTGAGCCCTTTGGCATAGGCAGCATGGAGGAGGCATGTGCAACCTCAGGGACCAAAAATGTTGCTCATGGAACATCTGAAACACTCTGGTTTGCAGCACATTGTCTGTACTGTCTGGCGCTCATCCAAAACTCTCCAGGAACTCATAAACACACTGACTGAGCGGCTACCAAAAATACATCACCTATCACAAAAAAACAGCTCCTGCCTCACAAGACTGGAGCGCAGGCAATGTGGTGTCTGTTTTTAAAGGGAAATATGAGGGGAGAGAAAATCTTATCGAGACAGACCAGAAAGTCCTGCATCAGAACTGGGCTAATTATGTGAAAAGGTAAATATCGATCGTGGCAGAGTTACAGAGCACTTAACCAGGCAAATTATCATTGTGACAAAGCAGCATGGCTTCTGCAAGGGAAAGTCATGTTTCTGATGGGCTCTATTAGAATTTCTGAAGTGTGTCAAATTAGCAGTGAGGAACACTGGTACATGTAATTAGTGTTGACTTTCAGAAATCCTTTGACAAAACCTTTACAAATGGTTGTTAGAGAAACTCAGTTGTCATAAGATGAGAAGTTGCATCAGACTGGAAACCACTTAGGATAAACTATATTCAACACAGGAGTGGCACACGGGCAATTTTCAGCAGGTTAAGAGTGAAATTTCTCCAGAAACTGTCCTACATCTGCCAATGGTCATGCTGTGCAACATGCCTGAGCTCCTCTGATCCACAGCAGGGTTGGCCACACTTAGTACCAGGTCCTTCCCTGGACATGTGCCTGGACGTCCTAACAGAAGCCTGCCACTTCAACAGCAAGGCCATTGAGAAGATGGAGCCAGACACTGGGAGCAATTTGAAACAACACAGGTTTAGACTGGACATACGTAAACTGAGGAAAAGGTTCCCTGGAGAAGTTGTGTCATCTCCATCCTTAGAGATTTTCAAGATCACACTGAATATAGTGCTGAGCAATCTGCTCTGATCTCAGAGCTGACCTGCTTTCAGCAGGAGGTTGAGCTAGGTATCTCCTCAGGTCCTTTCCAAAAGAAATAATCTGATGATCCTACATTGATTAGTCACCTAGAAGTTCAAAGACCATGTCAGAGAGACTGAAATTGATAAAATTAGTTCCAATGTCAAAGGTAATAGGGATTGTCGGGAATTTTAGAAAGACTTAATATATAAAAGAATTAGGCACTAGCAAGGTGACACACTAAATCCAGAGCACTCTGTTCTACAAAGGTGGCAATCAGAAAAACCCAGAAATTATAGAATGGTTGAGGTTGTAGAGGTTGGAGGAGTCCAGCCTCCCTGCTCAAAGCAACAGGACTGTATGCAGAAGGGTTTTGAGTCTCTTCAAAGGTGGAGACCCCACACCACCTCTGGAAAACCTGTTGCAGTGTTTAACCACCATCATGGTAAACCACAAACTCACTGACCTGGAATCTCAATTCCAATTTGGAGCCTCTCACAAAAAATACAGACTGGAGACAGACAGACTGTCATCACCTAGAGAGAGATTTCTGAAAGACAGAAATATTCTAATAAGGAGATGTATTTTCTAGTTACTTCTGGTGCAGTACACTGTTGTGTAGCATCTGGATCTGATTAATGACGTTGAAACAGGGAGAAAAGAAATCCTCAGAAGAACAATGAAAAAGATCATTGTCAAGGAAAGGGAAAAGATCTTCTTAATTGTTAAGGAAAGGGAAAAGATCTTCTCAATGTGCATAATGAATTCAATAGACACTATATAAGTAATACAAAATAAAAAGGTCAAAGCGGCACTGCTAATTATTATTTCTAGTGTTGCAAACAGGAGAGGACACACAAGGAAAAGAAGCAAGCCAAATGCAGAATTTCTAAAAAAGAACTGTGATTCCTGACCATTGAAATGAACCGAAATTGTACCCTGTACTCATAGCAAGGTGCATGTTTTGTTTTCCTTGAGAGATTTCACAGTTACTGCAATAAACCGTATGTGCAACTGACCACTGCTGCATGTTACTGGGCAAAGAACTCACCACATATTCAAAAGGATTAGTTACTCCTAATAAAAATATTCAGTGCCACATTACTGAGAGTACAAGGGTACATGGATGAAGGGTACACAGGATGAATATTTACATGCTCTGGCACACTGTCCAACAACAAGTGTGCCTCTGTTATCCATCTTTCCTGACCTACTAACTACTGCATCAGAAACAAATTATTTGATGGATGTCAACACACATGAAAACCCAAATCTATTACCTCCACATACGCCTCCCAGACCTGCTCGCCCCCTCCGTCCCCGGCTTCAGGAGACAGCGACGGGCACGCTGCCCGGAGCTCCCCTCTCTCCAACAGGAACTGAAGTTGCATGGGACCAAGTTGTTGAAGGCAAGCAATAGAAAACATATGTCCAAAGATTACATGTGGTCGGTGTCACTGACACCAGGGGCTCCTGCTCCCTCTGGCTCCAGAAGAGCAGTCAGTTTAAGACATGAAAAGCCATATACAACATAAGTTTAACTCATAAAAGGTGCATTAACTGCAGCAGAAGCGTCTTTGTAGCCTACTTATGGCAAAACACCAGCAAGGAAGGGGATGGGGGAAAAAGGGACCTAAAGGCATCATCTTATCCCATGAAACAAAAGCTCAGGAGGTATAGGAGGTATCCTAGGAGGTATAAACAGGACATCAGATCTACAACAACGCACAGAGGACTCCCAAAAACTTCAAAGCAAAGGCCTGAAAAGGCTTATCAGTATCTCCTCATTATGCCTGTAATGTTACATTTTAGTACAGAAGCCCATAAAATAACTGTGATTCCTCATTTAGGAATTGCAGTAACTGACCTGGTGTGAAATGAACCACAGGTTTTGCTTGGAAGCATAAGCTGGAGATCACATTATATCCTGCTATGCGAGGTGACTCCCGGCTTTCCCCTGATTGTGTTAAGAGAGGATCAGTACTGAACTGAAGGCATTTCTAGTTCCAGTTCACATTCTCTCAATCAGCTCCATTAACAGTAAAAGAAAGAATCTTAGGAATAGTTTCAAGTGGCTAGCTTGAACGCATCTAAGGCTCTTTGGTCAGAAGAAGCTGGAATCTGCACCACAGATTTGCTCGTAAACATCTCACAGTATTCCTGTTCAATAGGATGCAGAGAGTGTGAAAAAATGCTCTTTTGTTCCGACATTTTCTATTATTTTTTCCCCCTAACAATTTAGCAAAAGGTATTCAGAAAAAAATGGGGAGAACGAAACGATAAAATAATGAAAAAAGTTGAGAGCAACTTTACTTCTGAAAAATGGCAGCAAAAGCACATCAGACTTGACAGTTTTTAGGGATAAACACGCACTGTTTTTAAGTGGCAAGTGGGAGGAAAATAATTTTCCAGGCTTCCTTCCCCATCTCCTAATAGGTTTTTTACGAAAAGACTCGTTCTGTGTAATCAACACTTTGTTTTTAAAGAAAGTTATCAGTAACTGACACTTCAGAGCTTCTAAAATGACCATCCTTATAATTGGTTATTACGATCTCTCAATTATAGCTATAACAACAAAGCGTATGATTATATTGTCACTGCTTTCCTTTAAAAAGAAACTATTGAAAGGCCTAATGATTAATTCACCATTTTTGAGAGCTCATTGTAATGACAGAAGACTATATACAAAGGTCTCTTCAGTGAGCCCATTATTCAATTAATAAATGCTGAATACTGAGCAGTCATAGTCATATGAAACTCCCAAGAATTGTGTGAATTTTTAACCAATTAATTATCAATTACAACATCATAAAACACTAGCACAAAAATAGAAACAACAAAATTTAATTATAGATTATTCTTCTTAGTTGCTGCAAATACTATACAAGACTGATTTTGATTAATAATTCATACAGCAATAAAGTATCAGGAAAGATAATTATACTGTGCCACAATTCTCACACTGATTTCTGTAATTACAGATTACAACAGTGTTAGCAATTTAAAAAGGTTAGGGAGCAGCAGTAATTTGCTATGTCATCCTCAGCAATATTAACGTCTTCTCTGAGCACCCCAGATAATTGAAAATAGACTAGTGAGCTGCCAGGCTACACGGACTTGCCTCCTGCCAAACATACTGTGGGTGCCAGGGCCATTAGCAAGATTGTCTTAAGAAATGAGCTTTTCACATTGTTCAAGTAACTTCTGCTGTAAAGCACAAGATACGTAGAGAAGTGGAAAAGACACTGTAGAGCATTCCTGGATGGCAGCTGTAGACATGTGCTGCTGCTGATAGTGATGGCTGGTCCTTCTGACCCTACTGCATGAAACACAACCTTCACTTGACCGGGAGTGGCAAGGGGGATAACCCAAGGGAGGATTTAGCCACGGGCCTTCTAGAGAGGCAGGTCTGGTTGGGCACACAGCAGGGCCCAATAGACATCTGCTAACATCTCCTAAAGGCAAGAATTCCCATTGCTGAGGAGGCTGCATTGCTCCAAGACATCAAGCACCCACAGTCCAGGGACCCCCCTGAGAATTGCCGAAAAGCTGCACATGGACGAAGGGCCACAAACTGGTCCCCAGTGAGCTACACCAAGGCAGTCATCAGAACTCAGTGCCTGGGCTGGTCGCAGGGCTGGGCCATGAGCCTCATTTCTGTATGGCAGGCTTCACATGCTTTCAAAATACAGATGAGAATACTGGAAATTCCTTCCTCAGTTTAAACTGTCAGGAACGGGGTCCTGCAGACCATGGAATGGTTGTTTCTGAACAGCTTATATGCCATCACAGCTTTGATGTAGGAAGGCATTCCCACTGCAAAGTCATTCACTGGTTTTGTTATACTGGACCTAGACCCTACAGCACAACTGGATAGATACTAAGCCAAAAAACATAAAAAATAAAAAAGAGGCATTCTGATCCTGCAGACCTTTAAACAGAACTACTGACTATAACTTTGATCTGTAGCATTTGGGTTACTTACAATGATTTTGCTATTGGCAGAATGCACACACGAGCAGAAATGTAACACAGCTTCATTTCTACAATGAATTTTTTTTTTTTTAAAAAGTACTGTCAGGATGCCCACAGTCTCCATGATGAATGTTTATTTAAACCCCAGGTGTCTACTCTGAAGAAATTGTGCTTCAGGTTGTTCAGAGATTGGTACCACAAGGAGGCAGGGATTCCCAATGGAGGTTGCTTTGAAGAGTCCAAATAGATTTATGTTCCATACACAGAAAAAACCTATTTCTTGACTTCAGAGGGTTATGTTGTTATTGTCTTTTGAGAAAGTAACCCAGATGAACAAGGTAATGCTAGCTCGAAGTCTTCAGGGACTTCAACTGACATGAAAATAGTGTTTACACACAGTACATGCATTGACATACACATTCTATGCAGGCCTACTCAGCAAAGTGTACCCATGCATCTTTTTATGACTCGGTAAAAATTGCGTAATTATAATACTAATTTTCCTACAGTCAGTGAGTCAGGCTTAGTTTAACGTGCATTTTCAACGTTCTGTAAACACTGATGATGCCCACAGGAGAGAGGCATGGTAGATGGGTGGAGTAAGACACAGAATCACAGGGTCATAGAATAGTTTCGGTTGGAAGGGACCTTAAAAATCATCTAGTTCCAAGTTCCCTGCTATTGGCAGGGACACCTTCCACATAGACCAGGCAGGAAAACAGGAGGAACAACAGAAAAACTGTCCTCTATCCTTATTTCTCAGAACTGCCATATATGAACATGGAAAGTGAGAGACACAGAAGATCTCTTTCCCGATAAGGTCTCCTCTCATGGCTTTCACGTTGCTCTTTACAGTAGTTGACTACGGTGAAGGGGACCGGAACCAAGTCTGCTACTCAAAATAGCTTATTCAAAGTAGGATGGGGAATGCCCAACACTGAAACACTGCCAGGAAACCACCAAGCACAACAAAAAACATATTATATTTTTCTGAAGCAGTCAGTGGTTTCAGGACCTTGGGGAAAAGACACAACAACCTTTTGGATTGTTCTAGGGTAAGCTGCATTGCCGGATTAAAAAACTGAAGATGGAAAAATGAAGTTGTGATTTGCTTTTATTTTGCCTTCCAGTTTGGTGAGCTCTCTGAAAAAGTTTAAGGTCTCCACACAAATGGAGGTTGGAAATTCTGGCAAAGGCCCACTGATTTCGTTGCTTGAAATGAGTATTTTGGGGCTTTACTTGAGTAGTGATACAGTACATGGCTTCGCCCTTTCCCCCAAACCTTTAAATAATTCATGTGTACCTCTATGAGCATATGTGCACATGTATGTATATATGTACAATTTACACTGCAATGTCATCTGAAATTATGAACTTGCTGAAGCACAAATGGTTTGTCAAACATCCATTTCACTTGCCAGAATGCCACTACTGTGGGATACTAAAGAAGGTGCCTCTCTATTTGAAATCTCTTTTGCTAATATGACAATAAGAACACAGGCCAGGCTGATATAGACCCAGTGCCACCAATGCTTGGAAGCTACAAATTCTGAACAACGGCATTGTGCAGCTCCTTTGAGAAGCCTTTTAATTTGAAAGATTATGCTAACAAGTTATGTGAATAGAAGCTATTAATTTCTCTTATGTTTTATTCTCTACTTTAAAGCCCCAGTAGAATTCAGTGCTGAAGCCCTGCACTTGAAATTTTTGGTTGCTTTCAAATGAGCAGTGTTCTTGCTTTTTTTAAAAAAACCAACAAAACAAAACCCAAAACAAAACAGAAAGTTCTCTCTCAAAATTATGTCTCTGGGTTAATTTTTTTTTCCACTAAGCTGAACTAATTACTGCTTTTCCAGCCTATCTGCAGAACTGGTGAAAGCAGTTCTGTCTGCAGGTGAGGCTATGGCCAAAACCACAGTGAACATCTTCAACTACACAAATTGCAGAGGTTGCAAAAGCAACCAAATCCCATTTTCTCCTGTCATACTGCATAGTTGTTCTGGGAAAAATCTGCTCTCTTTGTTCCCCCCCCTAAAATGCAAGCTTCGCATCTTTGCTGCAAGTTAGCAGGTGGTCAGAATATCCTTCATCTTTCCTTGGGACACAAACTGGCATGTCCTTTGGAGCATGTCTGTTGTGATTAATGTGTGAAGAGCAGGAACGCACACAGTAGGTCACTGGGTTAAATTTGGGACAGACTTTTGTAGGCTATAACTTCGCACCTTCTGCTCTCGGGAAGGAGTACAGGTGTTGCCTTCTCCTGAGAGGCTGGGCCACTATCTGTTCATGCAGCGTTTTCCATAACCAAAGGGATACCAACAATAATGTTCTCCTTCCACAACTGAAGGAAGAATGTTTCTTTATGGTTAAATCATTTTGACTAATCTATAACTAGCTAAACAAATAAAAAAATAAATATATTCTAGTGACTACTGCATTAGGGTCCACAAATGTACACATCGGAACCTTGGGAGGCCTATCAACACAAAACAACTGTTTTTGAAAACAAAACCAGTTTTCACATGTTTTTCTAATGATCAAATGATCAGAAGGTCACTGAAACGATTACTGAGAAACTCTCAGAGCATGGGGATACCTTGATTACCCCAAGGGATTCTGACAGTGGTTTTAATCCTGCAAGGATCTGAGAATTGCCATTTTGTTACTGGAAGGTTTAATCAGGAGTTGCAAGCCTTCCCAATATTCTCAGAGTCTGGCACATGCCTAGATTTCTATTTAAAGTCCCTTTATCCATGGACTGGCCCTTATTTGAGAACTTGACTGCCTTTCCTGTTGCAGACAATAAATCAACTGATGGAGAAAGGCGCACAGAAAGCAATCAGTTCTGCTGCCAACACCTACCAGGCTGCAGCTGAGGTAAAGGAGTGGATGTGAGACAGAAATGGGCACTTTTACTAAGTGCAACTGCAGCCTGAAGGAGCCCAGAGAGAAGGAAAAGATTTGAAGCATTTGGGTTGTGGTTCTGAGGGTAAGTACAGCCAATATAGCATCTGCACCTATAATTTCTTACAGGACTGCAAAGACAGCAGAAGGCAAACACAAGCTTTCCTTCTGTAAGATCCAGAGAAACTTATAAAATCTTCTTTGCCATGGTAAAGAACGAGGGATTAAAGCTGCAAAGACTGCTATAAGAAGAACTTGGATTTTATCTTTGTTTGAGGATACTTACATTATTTGTTGAGCTTTTCATGAAGCTTTTTGAAGTTGGTTTGGTTTCTTTACCCCCACAGAACTACAATGTACTCAACACACTTAAAGCTGCAAAAGCCATCAAATCAAATCAAATAGGAGATTAACACCCCAAACACAAAACTAAGCCACACTTTATCCCAGAGAAACAGAGTGGCTTGATTATTTTTGTTTGAAACTCTGCCACGGGAGTTTTAATCTCAGGGCATTCCTTATATGGTTCACAAACCTGAAAGGCAGAAAGGACCACCTAATCTGGCCTCCTAATGGCAAATCAACAGCTGCCTTTATCACACAGATGTGCCATCCTGGCAGAGGAAAGAAAGCCAGTAGGGTTTTTTGACAAGCTCTCTCTTTAACTGTTACTGGAATTATCTATATCTTTAGCCTCCAAGTTCTCTCTTGACAGAGAGAGAACAGAGCTATTCTGAAATAGCTGTTCCACTATTTCACCCTGGACTGACATTAAGCTAAAGTAGCCATCAGTTCCCTGGGACATCCTTTTCAACTTTTTGAAGTATCGGAAATACAGTTGGCAGTCCTCCAGTTCTCTGGAATTTCCCCTGTTTTCCCAAGATTTATTATGAATTACCAGCCATTCAACAGAGCTCTCTGGCTACCTCCTTTAAGATTCCTGGATGTAAAAGTTACTAGGGTGAAAATGTTTAATTTCAACCACTCTTGCCTCTCAGATCCTACTTTGCTATAAGCAGCAAACTTTCTCTTCTTTCCACATCCCTGCACAGGATGGACACATCCTCTTCCACAGTTTCAAATATAAAAAAACACCTGGGGAACATTTCTGCCTTTTCTATTTTCGCTTTTTTAGACATTCAATTAATAAATGTTTTATCATGACTTGTATTTCTTCATTTAACCAAAACGGCTTCTCATTAGAGTAACATTTTTTTTTTAATTGATGGCAGTGTAAAATCATAATTTTGAGAGCTGGCAGAATATTCTTCAGCAATTCCCAGTGCGTTCAACGCTTTTTACTTTAAATGCAATGTTATGCCAACACAACAGGTTTTAACTTCAGAAAACATCTTTTTCAATTCTGAGTACAGTGCACACATAAATTTACGGTCTTCTGGTAGATGACGTACTCTGATTGCACAAGGTCACTGTACGGGATTTGAGACCCCGTGATTCACATTATTTAAGACTGTCCACAAATAATACGTTTTGACAAACTGCTTCCCTTCTTTCTTCATTTTCTCATGCAACAAGTCTTAAACTTGTATTTTCCAGTCTATTTTTAAGAGAAGCACTCCAACTGAAACTCTTTTGGCTCATGTGCCACTCTCTACAATGTCTCTCCCACAGTGCTAAGAACTGGCTAATAAAACATCAAACAACATGATTCCTGTACAATCCTAATGATTTAGACTTACATATACCAGTTTAGAGTTATACTAGACTTGTGTAAAGCTGGTTTATGCAGTTGGACAATTACTGATGTCACTCTCTAAGGTTAGTTTACAGCCCCTGCTTGCTCATTTGTCTTCAAGGGGAATATACCACTGGTAGAGAAAGAGGCCACCGAAACCAGACATTCCCCACAGTCTCTGCAGACCTCAGCTTGGAGATCCACAAAATCCCAAGCCTTGTCCCCCGCCTCAGCAGCATGGGAAGTGCCACCAGCAGCATGCTACTTTCTCCCTTTCCTCTCCATTCACAAGAGGACGGACAATCCAGGACACCCGGCTGCACCATATCTGAGGGCAACACAAAAGAAATCAGTGAGGACCTTGTCCCCACAATGGCAGTCACCATTGCCACACTACTTTCAGGACCATGGCAGGTCTGCTCAGGGCTGCGTTTTGGGCAGCTCTGACCTATGGAAGCTTTGCCTGGCTGATGAAATGCATGCCCATAGCTACACACTGGACAATCTTTAAGAGATAATGCCTTTTTTTTTCTTAGAAGAAAAAAGTCTATGATTTTTTCTGATGTGAATTGAGAAGCTATATTCTCCACAGATCTTAGAGACATGCAATTAAAGACTGTCAAATTTGCATGCACGCAGGATCCAACTGAAGGCTGAGCAGGCGATGTTATAACATTTCTCACTTGACTTGACAACCTTATACTCTTTTAACAGCTTTTGTGCATAATTTCCTTGCTTTAAACAAACTAAAGGTGCCATTGTGTAACCTGACCCCTGACTCCATGCGGGTGAGGATGAGGGTAGGAGCCAGGAGATTCCCGGCTTCCCAAGCAGAACTGGCTGACCATCACCGGTCTGCAAAATCCCAACCAAGCAGTCTGCAACACCACACCAAATACCAAGCACAGCTCTGCAAGTCCCCCTGCTTTGTCAGAAACCCAACTTTTGAGGTGGCATTAAGCAGAAGCCATCAGCTGCCCTGGGCTTTCTTTTCCAAACTTCCCAGCTGGTCTAATGGATATCCAAGGGAAACTAACAGCTGCAGCATGGCCCCAAACTCACTCTCCAGCTGAGATCTCATGTCTTTGCTCCACAGCATGGGGGCACCAGAGCTCTACAAGAGTTCAAAAAAAAGTTGAACACTGGAAAATCAACACATAATTTCAAGCTTTATTTTCCTTTTTACTTCGCCCTCAGCTGATGGTTTTCCAGCTACAGGCTGAGAGAACATCACAGCAAGAAAACTGTGACCCCAGGCACCTGAAGTCTGGAAAACCTACTCTGGTTCAAAATAAGACTTTGTAGAGGGAAATTACAAGATGTAAGGCAGACAGTTCAGTTTCTGGTGCACATGTAGAGTGAGAAGCACCACAAGGTCTTCAAGCAACAGGATGAATCTGGCATATTCCAGCACTTACTTGTGAAGGTGTTGAGTCCCTTTAATCCATGGCCTTTAATGAGATTTGAGATTGCCTGTAACAAGCAGGATCAAACCACAAAAGCATGGGGACAAGGAGATTAAACTACAGATTAATAATTATATAGTATAAACAATATGGGATAAAACTCTTATGCTCCATTGGAGATTGACATGTTTATGTTTAAAGCGGGGAATCTATAAAGCTCATTGATTAGTATTTCAAACAAAACTAATCTAAAAACATTTCTAATTATTAACTGAAATTTGTAATACAAGCAGCGTGCTAGGAATCAGTCAATACTCCCCTGCGCTTGCAAACCCCTACAGCATTTTTTGTGCTAAGAAGGGGACCTGCCTAGATGGTAAACTCCAGTGCTTGCCAGGGGGGGTTGTCTCTCTGTATACATGTAAAAGAGAACAGTCTGCAATGGAATAACAAGCATGCTTTTTTTTTCTTACTTCTTCCCCCTCAGCTTCTGCCTACCCTAAATGTACCTAACCTACATTGCAGACTGCAATAAAAAAAATAATTTAAAAAACATCACTCCACAAGTCTTCTTCTGGACTGTCAGAAGAATGCAAACATTGCTATGCAGAATGAAATCCAGTCTTTTTGGCCTTGACCACTTAGTGATACGGCCTCATGAAAGGAGAAGACAATTTTGCCAAAAATTTAGTCATCAGACTAAATGAAGACTTTGCCATTAGAACAATTCAAGTCTTATAGTAATAGACTGAGTTAATTTAGAATTCTGGGAAGTCAAGGTCAGGTAAGTCTATCTACAGATTCATGCCATTACTTCAAGACTTTAACGTTCCTTTGGACATATAACCAAACTGTGTCTTACTAGCACTTTAAAATGCCTTGAATAAATACTTGTTGCTTGATGAAATATAGGACAGTCATCACTAGGTTATGAATGACATGATGCTTGCCCATCACAGCATAGTACGTTCCAATATAGTGTCTTAAAAGCAGACACATACGTGCATGTGTCTATGTGTATATGTATGTGTATATTATATACACACTTGTGCACACATATGCACAATGTTTAATTACTATGTTTTACAAAATATGCACTATTATCATTGCATGTTTCTGGATTAGCCCATGTCACCTGGCATGAGCTTTCCAAATATCAAAAAAATTACGTGATCTCTATTAAGAATCCTTGGGCCAGTCCTATCAACGTAGCTACACATTCTTATATCATGGAGGAAATGCTCCTTTTACTCTACCAATTAGGTGGCTCAGTATTATTTGTAGCCATTATTCCATGCATTTCTCACCTGAAGTATGTGTGCACACATGCGTTCTTCTCTGCTACATATGGTAAGAATTTTTACCAAAGGAGCATAAGAAAGAGGAGAAATTAAAATCCTGAAAAGGTCGTATGTGCAAATGTTTTTAGTAATAATAATGGAGGAAACAGACATGTGAAAAAAACCTCTGAAACAGGGAAATCTAGAAGCAATGGTGAAAAGTTGAAGGGATGAGGAGGAGCCAGAAGCAACATCCATAAGGACAATAAAAATCATGTTATTATGGGTGAATGGAAAGGATCAATAAAACAGAAAGTAAAGGACCAGGGTTACCTCAGAGAAAGAGAAAGCTGAAGAGGCCAAGAGCTCATGGATCAAGAGTTGCACAAATGGAAAGGCAGAGGAGGGGTGGCTGGAGAAGTTTCAAGGGAGAAAGGTCTGTAGTAAGGGGGCAGGAGCCCAGTCCTGGCTCCATTGCCCCCGGGGGGTGGAGGGGCTGAACCAATTGTGAAAAAGAGTGGCTGCTGTCCAGTGTTTTCAGTGAACAAAGAGAAACTGAAGAAGCCAGAGATAAAGCCATTGCATACTACAGTGAGTATGTAAGGCTGTCCAGAGGGAGCAGAAAAGAGGGAGCAGGCAGCAGAGGGAGAGGTTTTACTACCCAGAACAGAGAGGTCACGACTGCCAAGGAACTTGAAAGAGCAGTGGGAATGGAGGCAATATTGAGAAAGAATATTCCTGGAAATTGTCTGTTCTCCCTGTGGGAGGTGGGATGATGCTGGGAGGCAAGGCGACAGAAAGGCTGTGGACACTCAGGGAAGGAAACAGGGAGAAGTGTCAGAGTGGAGAAGAGATGAGAGGGAAAACGGAATTGCTGGTGAGAGGCTAGAGAGTGGGTGAGGACACAGTGCCAAGAGATGATAATCCAGATGATTAGAGAATTAGGTGCAAGAGATGTCAAGCAAGAGGCAGAGAGCAGAAGAGGCTGTGGAGGTGCAAGAAGGGCCTGAGCTTAAAATAAAGCTGTCAAGCAGTCCAAATACACCAGCTATGCACTTCTCCTCTGCCTGCCCCCTCTCTCCATCACACTGTCAGGGATCGACTGACTACCTTAGGGCAGGAAGCAAACAAAAATCCAGCTGCCCTCAGGCTGATCCTGGAGGAGCAACAGAATAGGAATGAGGAGAAATAAAAGCAGGCTGACAGTAGCTGCCTGTGGATAAAAAGGAGGCTTTTAGTATAGCTGTGGCTGTATTTGATTTACGTGGGCTTCCTCATGCAAAACAGAGGCAGAGCAATGGAAATGGCTTTCTAAAGAAAGCACCATAGACAGTAACTCCTGCACATCAGAAAGAAAGGAATTGCCTATGTCCTGGGCTACACCAGGATGCACAGGGAGCCGGGGATCCCGGCTCAGACAGCCAGCACAAAGGCGCTCACATTGCGCCATCCCCATTGCAAGGCAGCACTACGCCCTGCGGCGCGAGGATTGATGTACACAAAGCCCTGAGCGCTTTCTTAGGCGGCTTTTACTATCTTGAATTTGAGCGTGACATCTCCTTGTAACGAAAAGGCTCGCCTCCTCGGGAAAAGGGCTACCAAATGCTGCAAGAATCCTGTTCTTTGTGACAAAAGAGTCCACTTCCAAATTAAGGAACAAAACACAGTAGCCTGGATTGCATACTACACATTTTTGTAAAATGGTTCTTTTACAATTACTTGGTTCTTTTCTAGTACCAAGTAATTAATCTTGTGTTAGAGCCTGAAAAGTCCCTACGAGTTTTTGAACTTGCAGACAGCTGGAAAATGCCTACTTAGGCTAGTGTGCACATCTTTGAGTAATTCCTACTTGCTAATTACTCTTCCAGAAGCTGCCAACAGCTATTCGAACATTTTGCTAACCAGGGAGGGGTATCACATTGCATAATCATGTGAATTAACAATAGGATGCCGGTGAAGCAATGGGATAAAACCCAGGTAGTTGAGAAAGAAATTAAAGCTAATTGATTTGCGCCAAAAAAACCTGTGGTACGTAAACAGCATTTCAGAAACAAAGGACACGGCTGGGGAACAAATAAACAAAAGTGAAACCAGCATTTGCAGAAATTGTCAGAGTAGATTCCTTCTCTTGGTGACAGATGAGATGAGACTTAAGCCTGGGACCCCTTACAAATGAGACTTGCTAGTACTCCACTAACCCACTGCAACCAGAGCAATATTCCCTTCTGCAACACAACAGATGTGATTCAAACTGGCAAGCCCTTGCTCATAAAAGCACGATGCCCTACCCTGCTCAGCGAAGTCTCTGCAATATTCATTGCAGTGGCCCAGAGGGAATTCCAGCTCACGGTGTGCAGAAAGCTCGATGGTGCTCCTGCACAGCAGAACAGACCCCCCCCGCCCCCACGGCTGAAGGGGCACCAAAGTGGAACAAGCACATGCTGCTGGAGGAAACACCTTGAGATGAGCTGCCCGTGTGGAAGGCAGGGGGAGGCAGAGGAGGAAAATCCAAGACGTAGTTTTATATATGTGTCTGCACATTTAACTGCAGCAAGCTAATGCAATAGGAATGTGTGCTCTGAAAATGGCAAAGGCAAGTTATTATCAGGATGAACATCTTTATGCAGCATCTCAGAGGAGGCTCTAGCCACCTTCGATCAACTTTTTCTTGGAATGCTGTTAGGTTGCGGTCATCAATCCTGTTTAAGGAAAGGGAAGAAAGGCTTCGTATCACCTCTTTCCCTCCTTGCTTGATGTGACATAAAATACCAGTACATTAGCACAGGCAAAAGAAACGGAGCTTGCCTGATAACAGCCAAACTCACATATTTATTAAGCAGCCTGGGGGAGAAGGCACCAGGCACGGATTACGACCACGCAGCTCGCTCATCGAATGCCTAGAGCAGCAGCTTCCTGCTACCAAGAGGTTTCCTTGAAATCCCTCCAGAAACACTCTGTAACCAAAGTGTAAAAGCAGCCACTTGCCTTGCTCTGATTGCCCACTTGAACTTTTCGAGAAGGTTGCGTGTATTTACCATCGATCTGCAGTACGGTGCTGCCAACTGACTTGCGGTGGAAAGGCTGCAAAACCTGACTGTGGCACTTATGTGACCCACACCCCGCTCTGCCTGTGTGCCCCAGAGGGCGTGTAGGATCATGTACTGATGGGCCATGTGGGCACAGGCAACCCCCCTGATTTAGGAGCTTGTGCTGCCACTGCCAGGGCAGTGAGTAGAGGAGAGATGATCCCCCTGACTTCTTGCTTATTCATCCAGATTGGTAAAATCTGTTAAAGGACAAGGTGATTTTCCTGATCGTTACATCCATGCAGACAGGAGCTAGAACTTGGCTCAGGCTGGTAGCTCAAACGCTTCACTACTGGGCACTGCCACAGTGTTTAGCATTACTGCCTTCATTATCTCTCCGTGGCTTCATCTTGTCGGTGCTATGTATACATAAGGACACATGGACCATGAGACTCCCAATGAACTCTTGTAATACCAGCTGTCAGCAGCCTACTTGGAGTCAGGAAAAACATGCTTCAGTAAGAGATCGTGTCTATAAACATGGTAAAACTAATTATCCCAAGAAGGGTTCCCCTTCCTCTTAAAATTAGCAGTGTATACAGTCAGATAGTTCAGTGTAAACACATCACTCTGAATTTCACCAGCTTCAGTATCAAGCACTGTTGCACTGCTACAGAAGGAAAAATATAAATCCTGTAGGTAGTCTCTACTATAACAGATACTAAATCTGACACGAGAAGACTTTTACTGCAGTATTTCTAAAAGAGTGAAAAATGGGAAAGGAAAAAAATGTGAAGCCTAAAACTAGCAACACACCAAAGGTTACAAGAGAAATGTTAAACAAGTGTCCCAGTGGGAAATGAAGAGGATAGCTGAAGCCCCTTCTGTGACCAAGGCTGTGGACAAGCTCCAAGGAAGAGTCCAGGAGAGAAAAGCGGCAGGTAGTCACTAGACAGGACAAGGGAGCTAGTCATTAGATAGGACCCAATGACGTCCTGGGTTTGGGAACAGGAAGGTTTTCCAGAAAAACTGCTCTAGGTAGTTTAAATAATCATCTGTAAAATATAGGACAAGAGAGAGCCCCCGGGATCAGCCAGACCAGAGGACTACGTAAGCCACGTTTTGCAAGCCAGAAGAGCTCAGATGGTTTTAAGTATTTCAGTTCTTACAGGTATTCTTAAATTTCATCTAGTTGCCCAGTTTTTCAGAGACAAAAGCAGAGTACTACATTCACTCAAGTATGGCCATTCCTCAAACTGGTTAACAGGACATCTCACGCAGTGCCCAGTGGTGCTGCACAGCTCAGCAGTAGCACAAGGACAAGGAGATGCATACACCCTTGTATTTAATGAAGGAACCTCTACGAAAGAGATGTCTTCCAGTGATCACTGCGAGACTGGAAAGCCCTTTAGCATGCAATAGGAGAGTGGAAAGAAAGGCTGAATGAATCATGAGCAAGGAAAAAAAGGTCGTGGCACACCTGCACACTTTTCCATTTCAGCTCAGTAAAGTTCAGCTACGTTAAGGCGATGCTACGGGAACCACTATTCAGAGAGCGAGAAGCGAGCAATTCTGAATCCATCAGAATCTGTCTAAAAATTGAGCAAAATCCTGCAGCACAACAGAGGATGGAGAACTTGTCATCAATTAGACAGGAATAACAAAGAAAGGTGAGTCTGGCAACCTTACATTGAGCAAAGGAATCATCAGGCAAGCCTCACCCCATGCAGTTGCTGGGAGAAAAGGTCAGGAAAAACACAGCCAGATTTCTCAGCAGAAAATCCACTCATCTTGCAAATCCGTTCCATGTCCTTGGGTGCAAAGGCACTGCAAGCTTCTGCAGAGGGAGCCTGCTGTGTAGCCCTCCTGAGCGGAGTGGGGGACATGACAAGTGCCATAGGCCAGTCTTTGCAGCAAAGGAGCAACAACCACTTCAGCAATGCGAAACGACAGCCTCAAATGCTCGTGCAACAATGAAGCATCAGCAAAAGCTGAACAGAAACATGCTCTCACATCCACAGCCATCTGTCCCTCTTCGCTTGTTCTTGTTGTTTTACAAATTGACCTACTGTTCCAAATCCCAGATTTTCAGAAATAGCTCTGGTTGAAGGTATTACCAGGGAAAACGTTCAGTGTCAGCTAACCACTCTAGGAATTCTTTTCAGAAGGCTAAGGCAGTAATGACAGAAGCTGGAAAACCAAAATCGCAGAGAGTGAGAAGCACGGGCCACTCAGATACAAAGGCAAGACGCAGCAGGAGCAACATTTGACAGTGCAAGTGATGTTCTCTTCTGTTGAAAGCAGTGGAGAAGTCTAACAAAGACCATTTCTGTTTTCTGGTAGAAATGGTGCATTTCAGAGGACAACCAACCAAACTAGCCTTGGAGTAAAGGAGACCAGAAAACCAAGGAGATTCCTAAAATCTATTACTGTACCAAATAAACAGCTAGTATTCTCCCATGAACTTAAAACCTCTTCAACTATTCTCAAACAATTACTGCCTCCACGTGCTGTACAAAGATAAATTTCCTCTCCAACATAATTTTTAATATTGTAAGTAGCCTTGGTAATAGCAACCCCCTTAATTTAAAATCCTCAGAGACCTTTACCATCTTTCCCTGTTGAGTTTTTCTGCAAAGCACCCACCCTCGTCATTTTTCAGCCTTTTGAGCCCTTAACTTCCTAGTCGTTTGGCATGTCTTCATTGGCCTCACTAGTTTTAATGTGTGCTTTCATCAGTGGTAAGTGAATAACCCCCTCATATGGCTTTTAGGGGGGGATTTCCTCCCAGCACTGCCAAAGGAGCCACGACTTGCCACGTGTCCTCCCCCACCCCAGCTCTCCCTCTCCCTTTGAAATGGGGAAAAGATGAAAACTATAAAATGCAACAGATGGTCTGAAATCCTCTTCCTGCGAAACCCATCGCTACGGCAGCTAGCTTAGGCTATATTTCAAATATTTCCGCATGTGCCAACAGCGGTATCCATGACTAGAGATGATGAGGAGACTGCTTGTGAAACTCCCCCACAGATACTGTTTGCAACAGCCTAGTCCTCTAGCTGAAGGCTCTCTTCTTTTTCCCTATTCTAAATCCAAAGAGAAAACTAATCTTCTCCAGATTTAAAGCTGACAGGTGGTACATGCATAATTAAAGATGACCTAACGGAGAATGCTCTCATTTCTGGCATATTATCAGACACTTAAGCAAAGCAATTATCAGTAGGCAATCTTTTCTGTCAACAGAGATTGGATGAAATATTTTGCCAGTCAGGAAGACAGTGTAACGATGATACATATGTATTTGCAAATACTCCAGCAATATAAGATGGACTGAAATCTCTCCTCTCTCAGACAAATGTCTTCATCACCTGTGGAGGACTACAGTAACCTCACATTTCCACGTTTTCCTGTGCTATTTCCGCAGACTCGCAGGACATAATACACAGACTCCACCTTACTCATGTCAACCTCTTCCTTCAACCCATCTGCACTCCCTACAAGTCCTGCCATTCCTCTCCACCTAGGGGAGGAGAGCCTTACTGTCCTCTCTAGTTCCTGCACCTTTTCCACCTGCACTACCTGGTAGATGGCTGACTTGTGGGCCAGGAAACTTTGTCCTCCTGCTTTATTTTCCCCCCAAAAGCAAGTAAAACCTCAGAAAACTTGTCCTCCCCCTTTCTTACTCAAAAGCAAACAAAAACCCAACTCCTCCAACAAAACCCAACGAAGCCTCTCCCAAGCACCCTCTTCTTCACCTGCAGGTAGCAGTCACCTGCGGTACATCAGGTGTTGGGCACTATATTGCTCTTTTACTCCTCGTCATAGCTTTTAAAACCCACAGGCAGGACTTGTGGACCTCGTACGTCACAACAGACTGTGTCTGTTGTGAACAACCATGTCTTACACACTCAGAACCATGAGCTTGAGGATGTTTCCCCTGGGAGCTGTGAAGGCAAAAGAGATGTGTGGCCTTGTTGTCCCTAACTTACAGAGAGGGCAAACAGGAGCAAAGATCAGTTGGGAATTTTATGTGGAATCAACCCAAAAATCTATACTAGAACTAGGAATATCTTCCCTGCTTTTTGGTTAACAAGCAGATGGCACGGTCTCCCAAAATAGCAATGTCACCCATGCAGTTTGAAAGAAGCAGAAACTTTTTAACCCAAACTCTTAAAATGCTTCCTTCAAGCAGTGTTTTGCAATGAATCCAGAGAGCATTCTGTGCCCTTTTTTTTTTTTTCCTCCCAAGAAGGGATTTTAAAAAAAGAATATTTTGGGGAAGAAAGACAGAGAGAACAAAACAATTAGGAAAAGGAAAGCCTGGAAAGGTTAGTGTTTTTCTTAATTTTGGGGAAGTTAGGGCTGTGCGAAGTATTATAAATGGCAATTACATGCACACATGGGACTGCACTTTACCTTATGAAAGAGCTGCTCTTAGGGTGTAAAATTGCTTTAATATTGCACTAAGACAAATGCTTTTTTCCAAAAAGGCTTATGATAATGGATTTTCAAAGCAAAAGTAAAGCTGCTTTTCCCTGAGAACAGGGCTTTAGAGAAGGGAAACTTCACAATGCCAGTGGTGTGCGTTTTGCTGCATTTCACAAGATCTCTCATTACTTAAATTCCAATGTATTTATGTCATACATGGATAAACGATCTTATTGTTCAGAACACGTCTTTATATGAGCATCTCTGCTGTAGAACTAGTGTTATTTAGCTGCTTTTTTTTCCTCCTTACCCAGTCAGAACAAAAGTCTCTTTTTCTGCAGTTTTGTGAACTTCATGCAAATGGCAGTTTTTACACATCAATCGTCAGTTTAATAACACTAATGATAAGAGGGGAACTAATGGTAATGGGATGACTTTTTGGCAAGCAAATCAGTTTATAGAGAGGTTACTATGATGTCAAACTTTGTAGCCCTGTGTTATCAAAAGCACTAGCAGTGAGAATTAAGATTAAACCACTGATTTGTTAGCAAGCTGCATCTACTAAACCACAGCTTTCTTGCACCAAGATTGATCATTTAGAAATCCAGTGTACAAGATTAGGAAGAGATAGCGATACTTTTCTGGGACAGCAGGGAGTCATTTACACAACAAAATACATTTGCCAGGGGGATACCAATCTGACTGAGCAAGCTCAATATCTCTCTCAGTTAAACCAATACTGGTAAGTCTCTCTCTTCCCTAGGGCATAGAGTTTGGTCATTCCTTCTCCTGCTCTATCCCACTCTTGCAATCACGGTGCTTTTCAGCATTTGAAGTCCAGTTTTGCACCTGTCACTCCCATGAGTGGCCATGGTGACTTCACAGGTGCTGGTTATAGGCATTCATGCTGCAGGACCAAGCATGGGAAGAGGAAAATGGCATCATACGAGTAGCTAGGGCAGTCAGAACTAATGGGTCTTCCTGTGGACTGACTACAAAGAGCCACATTTTGAACACATGGCTTGATCACGACTGCAGGCATGACACTAAATATTAAAGAAAAAGCATTTGCTTTCCCAACATGCAAAACCCGAGATGCGTCAAAATGCCAGCTTTTGACACAAAGTACCGCAGGAGAAGTGAGTGACAGAAGATTTTTAATACTTCTACAAACAGGTGCTTCAGCAGGCATAGTAGTTTCCTATGACAGTGATGGTCTAAGGATAAACTTTAACATCTGAATTCTCCTTTTTATCCAGACTGACAGACAGACAGACAGACACAGTCCTACACTCTGGGCTACTCCAAATCAGTTCTAATGTGGGAAGTATAGATAGAAATTACACTTTCCTTCCTCCCACTCACCTTTGGCTATGATCAGGACCCACTAATAAATTTCTCTACTATTGAAGCCCATCCCACACAGGGCATCTTTTCCACAGATGCCTGACTGCTTTTTCACACTGTCTGTGGCTTTGATGCTTTGGTTTCCAGCTACAGGCTGTAAAGGCTGAATCCCCTCTATGGAAGCATTTGAACTGCAACTTTCCTAGAGTCAGCACCTCTCAGTTTGACCCTATTTCCTCGTTAACGTTGCCACAACTTGAATCAGCATTTCCATGTAAAGAAGCCTGTGCTAAGAACTGCTAATTTAACTGTGCTGCATGTCCATCCTCCTGCCTTGTGTGGGCTTTGCTGAAAATCAAATTTTGGAGAGGAGAAATGAAGCCCGCTCCCTCATCATTACCTATAACATGTAGTTTCAGTGATGCTTTTCGTGAGTAGGCAAGTGGAAAAACATGCTTTTTAAGCAGGACAAAGTCTGAAGAAGTTTTAGAAGCCCCAAGACAGGCAGAGGTGATTATGTACTGCAGGAATGAAATGTAGCATCTTCAGGGAGTAGCCATACCATCATCAAGCAGCAGTTTGGGAGAACTGTGGGAGCTGGGCTGTCTCGCCCATGAGCAAACTAGGAAATTACAGGAACTTGCAGGTGTTGTCTGCACGTGAAGTCAGAGACAGAGAAGAAGTTAAGCCCCATCTCTAAGGTAGTGCCCCTGTGCGGGTGGATGTAATAGGTCATTACAGAGAAGAAATTGTCAGAAATAACTATTCCACTCAACATCATCACTGTGGCTGGAAGCAAGGTAGCGTTAGAAGTGGGTTTTGGTGGGCAACAACCAGAACAGTGTGAGGAACACACATACGATGCATCAGTGCATTCATGTTGAAAGGGCTGAAGTCTCTGGATTTTTGCTGCATTGTCACCATGACATCATTCTCCTACCTGCCCACACCATGCCTCTAAATGACACCACAAAGTTTGTGTCCCATGATCTGCTGCTGCTCACCACAGTCCAGAGCCTCAGTGCTAGTGACAACAGCAACAACTCAGCTCTTCCCATAAACCTATGCTAGAATTACCCCACAAGCAAAATTCAGCCCAAAAAGCAAGTCCTCAGTCCAATGAAGCAACATATAAAAAACACTGCTTGAGCTGGGAACATACGACTAGATTTTTCTCAAGTCTGAAGGAGTCCCAATTCCTAATGAGAAAAGGGAGCTGTGCATACTCAAACCTTTAGCTTCAGGCTGGTATCCACTTCAGACACCATCTCAAAAAATACTATTGCTTCATCAATACATTTGTAATTCAACCAAAAAAGAAATTTAAAAGCATCTGAAAAGCTTTGCATGGTAAACATCAGAAAAACACTGCTTTCCAACCCTGCAGCCAGTTGTTCTATAATATCTTCTGCTTTGTGCTGACAACTTTTTTTCCCTCCAATCATTCAGACACAATGCCTTCAGGTCTGTCTAAGTAATGTAATTTACTGGAGTGGAATTCCCTTGATACCTTCTGCAGCACTCAGTGACAGTATCATTTATACTCTACACTGTCATGCCATGACACTGATACATTGGCTTTCATCCCTCATTCAGCGCAGAGGGTGCAATTTCACCTTCCATTGTGCCCTTCCGCAGACTGCGCGTACAAATTCCCTCCATTCATTCCTAATTACAAACCTCTGCTGAAATACTCTTCTTAGATTTATATTTCTCACTCCAAAGTGTCAATCTTATTTGAAAATTCCAATTTTCTGGGAGATTCATCCATTAGCAGCAACCTCCAAAGCATTCCTTAACCGAGTGCATTAAAAGTGAAGCTGGCAGAGCAGAGACGCACTTAAAATACACCATTACAGCAAATCTCCATTGCTAATGTTTTTGCATTATCTGAGCAATGCAATAAGGAGCCTGTGACTGGCCAGCTCTGCTCCTCCAGCAGCAACAGGCATAAGCCAGCAGGCAACTGCTGTGTCCAGCTCTGCTCCCACTGTGAGGCTGCACCACATCCCATCTCACAGGACCTCCTGTACAGCACGAGGTGGCTCTTCAAAGGACTCCAGAAACTGAGAGCCACAGAAAGAGTTTATGACAACTGTAAAAATGCCTGAGTGCAGCCTGTTTGCTGCGGTAAAGTTAAAAAAAAAAAAACAAGCTGGGGGTTTCCCAAGGCGGCAGTTCTGCTCTGCAACCCAACAGGTTGTTAGCGCTCCTCAGCTGAAAATCTCAACCACGTTGTTTGGGTCACTTACAGTGTTCCTAACTCAGTGGCCACATGCAGGACTGTTCCCTTCCAACTGTGTACAGAAAACACAACTTCACAGATTCCCTGGAGCAGCTCTACAAGTAGTTAAAAAAGAGATCCTTCCACCTCTTCAAGAGAAAGCTAAACACCTTAAAACCTCATCACCATACAAGGGAAAAAATGAAGCACCCAGCAGTGGGTACGGATAGTTGCACAATGTTCCCTATATGCCATCTCTAAAAATAGCCCGTGTGGCGATACCTCTGGAAGAGACCAGCATGTCTCATCCAGCTGGAAAGTGCAGCCGCAGTGAGCGGCGTGAGTGCCGCTGCCACATGACACACATGCTGCACTCTCTCCTGCTGTTATCTTCAAAGCCATCAGGTTTGAACTCACCTGCAGCAGGCACAGCAGGAGAAAAAAAGGGCAGGTGGGGAGAAAAAAACCATCTCTACAACTGTACCGGAAAGAGAAAATTCCACAGAAAAATATTACAACAAACAATTACGCTGCTCGTCAGCATCTGGTCACCTACAGGACTGAGACATGCGGGTGATTATAACAGATGTAATGTAATTCCCTGCAGCAACCACCATGGGGGAAACTAATTATTGCTAAAGTTTTGCCCGTTCCCACCTGAAATATTCAAAGTCTTGATTACTGCATTAGCTCTCTTGCTGTTCGTACTTTGTATCAAGGCAAGAGTTGGTTCAATGGGCAGGCACAGATGTAAAAATAAAAAGGCATGTTTCAGCAAAAAGGCAAAAGTAAGGCAGGAATGACAGGCACAGAGCTGTCCTAGGAAAAGAGGGAGGATTGCATCAAGCTAATTTAAAGGGATTTCATATTGCCTAATGAAAGACTCACCACTGACAGCGTGACTAGTCCATGGAACAAGCGCGTGTGCCTCTAACTGCCCCCAGCACCCCACATCCTCTGCACCACGTGGTGTTACTCAGAGCAAAAACCTATTGTCTTATGCAGCCTGATTTTCAAGACCAACACCTCTGCTACTCTGCCAAGCCTGGCAAAGCCAGGAAGGTCATGAAGCGAAGAAAGTGATGATGCTCAAGCTGCCACATGGCAGAAAGCAAGTATTCAGCCTCTACCTTTGGTCCTGCAGCTCTTGGATAGACGCTCTCTGTACCCATCCATTGCAAGAATGACATTAGACACGCACATGCACAGGCACACTCATTCTCTGGAAATGCCACAGCTACTTAATGAGTGTAGTTGGGACAGCACCAAAGCTGACACCATGAAGCTATGAATTTCCCTGCATACACTGACATCTCTCTTTAATATTTCTCTTGGCCATAAGCTGATGTATCAGTTAATGTGTTCAGAACAGATTCAGCGGCTCAAGATACTGCAGCTAATGTAGTGGATTCCTAACCAGTGCAACCACCTGGAAAAGCTACCAAGGCAGCATATTTCAATACTGTCACCCTAAAAAGCAAATCAAAGGATTTTACATGCCAAAAGTTAACCCTGAGAATTTGTTTCTTAAGCTCAATAAATTTGTATAGATTTCCTTTTTTTCCTTTTTGTTTGCCAGAAGATGAAGTTCTGGTTCAACAGTTCCAGGTATACCAGTGAAGTTTTAAAAGGCTAACTTTAAAGATCTTTCAATCCTCTCCAAAGCTGCTTTTTCCAGAGAGCAGAACAATTCTTCCAAAGTTCTTTCATTACTACCTCTTAATTATGCACTAAGCCTAACTACTTTTTCTTTTTTTTTCAAATAAGAAGCTGATGAATTAACACAGCCAGACCCCACTGCAAGTAAGCTCTGACCCTCCTTCCAACACAGACCCATTTACAAGCATTTAAGCCTAGGACTCACCCACCAGACAGAGACGAAGCTGCAGTCGAGTCAGTCATCAGAGCTAAGGGAAGTATTATGCTTGCTCTACAAATGCTGAAGCATTTGGATCTTATTTTTAGTTGTACACAAAGGGCAATAAATGGAAAATCTTAATTGCAACCACTGCTTTTTCATGGCCACCCACACTTCCAACACCTACAGCAAAAGTATATAAATGCAAAAACTCCAAAACTCATGGCTCATCTGAACAAGGGATGCAAAACAAACTCATGTGAAAAGGGGATGCTGTTACTCTTTTTCCAGTTTATCTAGAGTGCTATTAAATTCTGTTAAACATCGAAGACAGCTATTTGCATGCTATGTGTATCTACTGCCCAGGATCCTGTTGGGTTTTCATACATTTAATAGGGTTTTTCTATCTCAGTTACCTGGTAGAGTCCTTCTCTAAATTAGATGACCCCTGACTGATTTTCAAATGATGAAGTAGAGAAGGTGCCTCCCCCTAACTTTCAGTTTCTCCCCCCACTGCCCAAACTACTGAGGTACAAGGAGTTAATGCTTCACTTACCTGTGAGAAATTATGCTGAATACTCTACCCAGAAACTGGCAATTAAAAAAAAATCCCTTTACACTCATAACAGTAGAAGAACTTCAAACAAATTGCTGTCAAGGATGATTTCATTGTGTTTAAATCCACTTTACTTTAAGTCACTTTGCAAATTACTCTTTAATTTTATACTCAAAACTCTCAGGTCTATGATGCCAGTTTACTCTCCTGTGTGTCCTATGCCTGATTCTTTCCATTTACAGAAAGTAACACAAGTATGAACCTAATTATCATCTGAAAACTGGCAGAAAACTAATTTAACTATCTGAGTAAAAAAGAAATAAAGGAAAAAAAGTCCATCTTAAAACCAGACTCAACAGGATGATAAGTGATGCCACATCTGTGGATGGTGAGAGTGAACAATCTTGTGCCATTAATCACCTTGCTGTCGCTGAAATCGTAAGTTGTTACAGCGAGAAAATCATCCAATGCAACGCTTTTATGTCTCAACAATTTGTACATTATAACAGGGAACATGTCCTATCAGCTAGCAATCAATATTTAAATAAATGATAGGAGACAAAATGCTGGCTCCAGAAAAATGTGCCTTTACCTGCCCTTGCTCATCAATAGCCCGCTAGACCGAAAAGCGCATCACTTTCCTGCAGCTCCCGACAAGCCAAGGGCAGAGCCGGCTGCTCTCCACGCACGCCGCTGAAGTCAGGTGTGTGCTTTTCTGCCGAGGATTTAGGTCGCAGGACCTGTGTGCTGAACGCTGCAGAAGCACGGGTATCTAAGTATTATGAAAATAAATGGGTCATACACCACTGAGCTAACAACCACACCACCCCCAAGCCGGGCACTGAATGACTGTGCAGGGTTCTGCCAGAGGGAGAGGAGATGTTGAACCAGCAGTGAAAACAAAACTGATGTGGTGAGATGGATTTTACTTTTCACTGGTTTGGGTTACAGAGAAAGTCGGTCTTGCCATCACCATCTCTCAGACTTTTCTGTAAAAAAAAACTAATAAAGCAACGTAGGGGCAGGTACATCCTGCAGAGATGGGCCAGCACCTCACCGCCCTGGGTAAGGGGAAGTGCCGCCAGCTCTTGTCGGAGGTGAGGGCTGTGACTCAGTCCCTTGGGCTGGCACACTCACACACCCGGGCTGTCACCTGCCACAGCAAAAAATAAAAGTCCTCGCCACAACACGGTGGCCACATGGGAAACACCGAGTAAACAAATCAATGACACCGCGTGTCCACGCAGCCCGTCCTGCCGCCGGGGTGACGAACAAACAAACCTGCAGTCAATGGCAACAAGGGCAGAGGTGTCAGAATAATTTGGTTTCCTATGGCACGCTATGCTTCAACAAACACCACCGTCCTCCTCTTTTGTTACCAGATAAACACAAGCAGAATGCTCCTCCTGGCCATACAGCCCACGGTTGCTGTGTGTACCCAAAATGGGGATGCCTTTGGCACGGGAAGAAACCTCTGGAAAGGGACCTTGGTTCACCACCCACACACATATGCATGTGCAGCAGCTGTGTGTGAAGCTACATTGGAGCTTTTCAGGCCATACTTTCCAGATAAATACTTTATTTAAAAATTATATATACATATATATATGTAGCTTATATATATATATGTATGTTTAATTTCTATATACATGTATATGCACATCTAAATAAAAAATATATTTAGTCAACAGATACATTTGTAGCAAACACTTATTGAAAGCTGTCCCCAGCCACCCAGGCTGGGGGTGCAGTCTGCTTCAGGGACAGAGGCACTAATGGTGCTGAGGAGCACCTGACCACACCGAGGGACTGACGCAGTGTTGGTAGTGGTCAATGGCTTTATGTATCCTCAAGAGGGGGGTATTGGGGCAGCAGGAGTAACTGGATTAATTCTTGGCAAAGAAGATTTCCCCTAGATCTCAGGGAAGTGTCTTTTGGCAGTTGCGAGTGTGATACCCAGGACAGGATGCCATCAGAGGTCATGAAGGTCCCTGAGGCAGGAGATGCTCCATGCACTGGTGCACGAGGTACAGAGTCCTGATATGCCAGTACCATGAAATGTGTAAGAAAATGCCTTTGCTGCTGTAAAACCAGAAATATAATGAAATGCAGATGTGGTCACCTCTCACATCCAGTAGGCTAAGCCCAACTATGTCTTCAGGCATGGCCATGGCCCTTGGGCAGAGAGTTTGGTACTGACAGCTAGCACTGTTTGGTAAGTCAGTCTTCTTAGAGATGTCATTTTGCCTTCAGAAATCTGATTTCTTTCTTAATTCTGTCAAATTACCTGACCTTTAAGCGCAGATTTAAAAAAAGATACATTTTTCCCAGGCTGTGGTGGTAGGCGGGTGACAGACATAAAAGCACCAAAATCTGCGTATTAAAATTTTTCATTATTTACATCTGCCTACAGATGGTCATAGGATATACTTCAAGAAATCTTTCTAAATTTTTTTTAAATACTCCAAAGAACTCATACCTAGAAAATATGAAATTGCTGTACAGAGTTTTCTGAGTTTTGGGTTGTCTTATTTTTTTTATCCTGTAAAAGGCACTTATTGGCCCTTGCTGAATTTTCGACATTGGATAACCAGCACAAATGAGGTCTATTTATTAGATGCAGAATGACATTGATTGGGATGCTATTTTTGCCACTTTTAAAGCAAAACACACATGTAAAACAAAGCAAGAAATGTGAACAGAGCGTGGCCACCGCTAGGAATAGTCGCCTGTCTCCACTAGGATGCCAGCAGCCATGCCCCAACATCTGCTCCAAGGCACAGCCACGTCCCCAGTGCCCGAGCAAAGCTCCGTATGTACTCCACCATTCCTGACTGTTTGGGATAACAAACGGAGAGCCGCTCAGCAAAGAGACAGGTTCTCCCCAAAACCTCTATACCTTCATTATAATACACTCAGTCTAACCTTCCCAGCATTAAATCCCAGAGGACCTGGAGAAATGTTTTATTTTAGTATCTTGGCACACGCACCATAACAGGGTTTTTCAATATGCTCCACCAGAACAAGGAAAGTATCTTCTGCTTTGAATTCGAACATCAGTAAGTACTATTTTTATAGAGATCATATCAATCAGCATTCTAGTAGTATTATAAAAACTAAGTAATAAAGGAATGTGGAGAAGGCTTACTTGTTTATGAAATACACTGTACCCTGGGAAACGCGAGAACAACACAGTTGTTACAGCTGGGTCAACCTCGTGCAACTGCTCTTTCCAGCAGGGCTAATTAACAAGGGAAAGTTCACTTCTTTCTATGGAAATTGCTATAACAAGGTAATTGTTACAAGCAGAGTCTGTCATCAAAAATAGCCAGACAGTGGGAAACACTGAGAAATCAAATAAGCAGCCGGCAGCTTGCCCTCGCATCTGCCTGTGCTGGCACAGATCCGCACACGCAACGGGTGCCACCGCAGCCAACAACCTGTGAGGTGATGCTTGTGTTTTCTAGGAGTTAGAGCACACATCATGTTTTAAAAATTATGCACACCACACAACTGCCGTTAAAAGAAAAAAAAAAATAAACCCAAAGGAAAAGAAAGGTAAGGAAAGCACATATTTGATGATGGCTTCTATATCCTTACAGTGGTTTTCAAGTTCATTCAGTCGTTAGACCCAACATTACTGCTGGAAACTGAGAAGTCTGATTATTTGTAGCACAATAGGAAGCAAGACAAAACTTCCTATGCACTTCTTGGAATGAGCGAGAGGTTTTTTTTCCCCCATTTACTCTACCCAATTTCTGGCTGCTTTTTCAAGTCCCTAACAAGGATGATATTTTTAAAGTTTGTTTCTCTGGAAGTGTTTTTAATAGTGAATTTACAAGATGCCTAATGATAAGCTTTTCAAACATCATGAGAAAAGCCTGCAAAAAATTGTGAATAAGGCTTCCAAACCTCATGGGAATAGTGCTAAGCAGGACTAATGAACGAGTTATTTCTGCCTGCCTAGCTGTTACAACTCATATTTTCAAGTTTTCTTCCCTTAAGACAACCACTAAAAACAAATTTCAAGCCAGATCCAAAATCTTCCTGTAGTCAGATGATTCCTGCTACCGGAGATTTGATTAATAAGTGCACCATATATTGCCAAGCCCACAAGGAAATGGCAACACTCTCCCTTTTTCAGAAAACAAAATCAAACCCACACCTTGTAAGGCCTCTTTGACAGTGGATTACTACCCAGACTTTCTCCACTGCCTGCTTCTTCACCATTATGTTTTCTGATACTCATCATACAAGAAAAAAATTTTCCTTCTCTTTAAAACACTATCCTCCTTTTGCAATAGACTTTTCTTGTTTTAAATAAATCTTTTAGTGTCCCATAAGCAAATAAAGCACCTCAAATGAAGGTATATTTCTAACGTAAATGCTTCAGTTTCAAAACACTCATAGTTTTTTAGAAGTAGTATTACAAATCAGTTCCTAAGATTAAAAGTGGTGTTACTAAGCGTTCAAGAGAAACTGACCAGCAAGGAGTGCTGTGGTCAGCTTCACTGCCCTGTTCTGATTAAACTGCATCACATGAATTTGTTACTGCAGTGAACGAACAAGGCCCGTTGTGCCACACTGTGAATCCTAATTCTGTACTACCTCCTTTTGTCAAGCTGCTCTACACCACCATCTCAGAGATAAAAAGCTCTTAACCACAAGATTTGTTTTTGTTTTAAAAATCAATTAAATTAAGTTGTGCTCAAGCCTTCTCCTGAACTTGGCAGCTCTGGGGTATCCCACCCTCCAGACTGCACAGATCACCACAGCCATGCCATCCTTATAACGGTCCAGAAGCTTCTTCCACCTCAGAACACAGAATCAGGGTTAGAACTGCTTACAAATTACAAAGGGTCAAACCAATTTCTCTCCTCTAGAAAAGCCCATCAATTCCCTGACAGGCTGATGCTATGCAAGGTTTCGAGGAGGACTTAGTCATCATGGGATGGGGGATGAAATATGTGCACAGCACCACGGTCGCTCCCCACCTTGAGAGAAAAATGAAAGCACAACATACACTGGGACCCAGACTGAGGAGATAGGAAGGAGTCTGCAGTCCCCTCAGTCTACTCTGTCCCTAGGAGATCTGTGCACAGCTCTGTCCACCTTCCTACAAATGGAATTAGGTGGAGCACCTAATTCCACCTGGAAGGAGCTGAAGATGGCAGTGAAGGTGCTATTGATGCTTACAGAGCCTTTTGGGGCAGCAGGCTGAAAGTGGAAACAGCATCAGGGCTCCTCTGAGGGAAGTATTCTGGGAACCCCCAAAGGAGAAGGATGCGGATTTTATTGTGGGAGAAATACAGGGATGCCTGAAGTCCTGCTGGGCAAATGAGGGCCTCCAAACTCATGTGGAGCATGTGCAGCTTTGGAACAGCACACCAAGGTAGGTCTACACACACTTAGCCAGTTGCAGAGAAAAACAAAGTGTAGTTAGAGCAACGGGGTGAAGAGAGCTATTTTAAGAACTTCTATGGTTTACTGTCGTAGCAGAGCACTTAGAAAAGCCTTCAAAATGACAATCACTATCTATGTTAAAAAGACAAGTAACAACTCCAATAACAATTTATTCACCACCTAATGTTTGCAGTTGAATTACAGCTTTTACAGTGTTTTTATCAAGTGTGATAATTTACTGCCTCCACCTTGACTCCTCAAGACCTTTTTTTTCTCTTTTTTCTTTAATTTTTTTCTTTAAATAGAAAGGAATTGGAATCATGACTTACATGTAACTTTTCTAGGTTCTGTGCTGGCTAAAATGTTCTCACGATGCAGGGAAGAGGATCAATGGAGAAATTAAGAGGCTGCAGCAATCCATTAAGTGACCCTCCAAAGTTCTGTAGGGCAATGTTCTGGCAACTCAGTTGTAGCAACCTAAAATAAAATGAAGTCAGGCATTAAAAAAATGAAGCACTGAATCTTCACAACCCCCCCTTTTAATAAAAAAAAAAAAAAAGTTGTGATGCCTTTTTTTTTTTAAACACAGAAGGTCTTTATGTCACACATGACAATTAGATTATGCCCATGACATACCTCCTCCAACCTTTAAGCTGTAGATACCTTGCAACAAAGACTGTTTTCCTTGCATTTGTATAGCGCCCAGACATATGAGGCCCCTGAGAAGAACTGCAGAACAGATAAACTAACACTTCTGTGATTATTCTACCAGATCATACCACGGGTATATGCGTATTTATGCATTCATACTAAGGAATTCTTTACTGCGAGGGTAGTGAGGCACTGGAACAGGTTTCCCAGAGAAGCTGTGGATGCCCCATCCCTGGAAGTGTTCAAGGCCAGGCTGGATGGGGCACTGAGCAACCTGGTCTAGTGGAAGGTGTCCCTGCCCATGGCAGGGGGATTGGAAATAGATAAGCTTTAAAGCTCAACCTAAACCTCCCTGTGGTTCTCTGAAACTGCACATCACACCAGAAAGGTGTTCTAACAAAACCAGCAAAATTATCAAGCAGACTTTAAGTAATAATTAATACTGGCTTTTGTCAAAGCTTTGCTTTGATTTTATCAAACATGAAATTTGTTACTTTGTTTCTGCTTTTTCTGGGGAGCTTCAGAGAGGAAACACCATTAGCGTAGTTTGGTATCCCTGGGTTAATGCAATGTGTGTCATATTCCTCCAGCCACCCTAAAGCAAAGCTACCTGTCATGCCACGTCAAAAGAAAATTGGAGACAGAACAAAGTGTTCATCTGCCCACAGCAAATTCACTGTGCTGCCACAGCCGCGCCAGGGGCTCAGGGCTCAGTCCCTGGAAGGGAGGCACTGCAGAATGGGGAGAGCTGGGGAGAGCAGGGCTGGGGCCAGGGGCCTGGAAAGGGGGGTGAACCCCCAGCACTGGCATCACTGCACAGCCCAGATCCCACACAACACACAATCCCAATCCCAGACTCCGGAAAAGGCTTCCCCCATCTATCAAGGAAGCGGTCACGCTCTGAAGTAGTTGGGGAGGAAATACTTGTGGAAGGAGAAGTAATTATTTTTAAGCTGCAGGGGTTTTCAAGTTGCCAGTGCCCAACACTTCACTGTTTTCATGGTAAAAAACATTTGAATGCTTAAGTACTATTTACTTGAGTAAAGTTGGCAAATGGGAGTGGAAAGGAAGACGGTTTTCTTTTGAACAGAAGGGGACAGCAACAGAACAAGCAGTGGCATGTATCTATCTTACCAGGATCACTGCAAAGGGGGTGTCTGCAGAACTACCACAAACTAAAGCTAGATGAAGGGGGATAAACCCCAAAAGTTTAGATTTTTTTTTTTTAACTACTGTTATTTTTCCAGACCTTGCAAAATGAACTCTTCAGTAAAAGTTCTGGTTTCTCAAGAGATGTCTACTATGTCTATTTATGACTAATGCTTATTTATGACTCCATAAAAAAGTAAAAAAATAATAAAAAACAGTGCAAATGAGAGAGATTTGGTTGTTGTTTTTTCTATGCTGTTCCTGGTAAAAAAGTTCAATATTTTCTGAGCACTGATCCTACAGCATTCTACTTCAAGCTTTGCAGAGAACTGGTTCACTTATGAAAAGTAGGTTATTTCTGCTGGATGGCACCCTCCTAGATGATTTACCAAGAGATGCTCAAAATATTGCTTTAAGGATAATCTTTAAGGAAAACCTAATTGGGTGCTTGAAAAGACTCACGAGGCTATGCTAGGAACACAATGCTTATATCTCTTCAGTTTATACAGTTTTCTGCAACTGGATATAATGTTCATTGTCAGACTGTAACAGTGCCAAATATTTATGGTCACAAATATACATTATCTAAATTGCCTATAAAACTAAAAATATAAACTCTGTTCAGTCATAAATCACTAGTAGAACAAAAATAACTGTTGCTTACTCAATGGCCAAAGGAATGAAACCAAGGAAGGCTCTGTGTTTTCAAAGACAAGTTAGTTTTCTGAGCTAAAATTGCACTTGCCCCAGCATATCAGAAGGAAAGGAGAATAAACAGAACTGGGGAACAGGAAAACAGAAAAAAAAAAAAAGGAGTGGGGGAGGGGAAGAGAAGATTTTCAGCACCACTGAAGCTTTTCTGAGAAGGGCTGATTGATGTTCACTGCTGTAGAAAGCATGAGACTGCATCCCAAACATTTCATTCCCTTCTGCAAATGTCTCACTCCATATCTCGCCCCATGTTCCCCAGATATTCTTGCCCTCTGCGCGATGATCCAGCCAGCATCAGGTTTTACACATGATCTAAAAGACTAAAGCAGGAATCTCTCTGCCCAGGGGTCAGCTTAGGGTAGAATGAAACCTAACCCCTGCCTACGCTCAACACCAGGGCTTCTTCATGCTTTCCATTCAACAAAGGACTTTCTGAAACAGACAAATTATTAAAGACAAAACTGTTGTTACAACTGCAAACTTACAGCAATTCATGAAAATTGAACTTATATGAAATGAAGAGACAACAGTGCATCTACTGAAGAGGAGTTTTAGCAGTTTAACATGCTGATTGGCCAGGTTTACAGCATTGGGAAGAGCCAGATCTTAGGCAGGGGAAGATGCACTCTCTGCTTCAAGGTTTGCTCACATCAAGGTCTCAGCACTCAGCACAGACCTGCACATGTGGGCCATCAGTTACAAGGATCATGAGAGGCCACAAAATCACTGTTCTATGTCAACCTGAAGACCCAGCTCCTGGAGTCTTGGAGGTTGCAAGAAAACCTCATATTTATTTTAAAAATAAGCATCTGCCTTAGCACCATGCAGAGATATCGAGAAAAGTAACAATACTTCAAACTGGACATTATAAATTTTTCTGGTCTTTTTAAACTTATATTGTTTAACAACCTCTTGAACATTTTTGAACCTTTCCTCCTTTCTGATGGCTTCCAGCACTGCTTGGCAGTTGAATGCATTAAGGAATGCAAATGTAAAGGAGGACACACCAGACACTCAAACTGGCAGAAGAATGCATGACGTTGAAAAAGCATCTACTTCAATAAAACATCTTCCAGTTTGGATTTCTATTATATGGAGAGAATGTTTCAAAGAGAGGGTTTGTTTTTAATATGGTTTTAATGCTTAAGAGGAGAAAAACCGGTAAGCTCCTCAGTTTGCAATGAACAAACCAAGAAAGGTGAGAGGAGCACAATGAATGTGCCTGGATATTACTCTGGTTATCATGAAAGATGTTTCAGACACAGAAATTCATGTAGTCCTGCTCAAGAAAACTGGAGAAGCTGGGTGGACAATGACAGAGGTGAGAAACAAATATACAAATGCAACAAATACACGGTGTTTATCCCAATGTTCACTACAGGTGGGTAAAATTACAGTTTGTTACATGCAATACCATCACAGATTACCAAACAAGTTTTTTTTACATTTTGTGAGTTTTTCAGTGAAGCTGAAGAGTATTTCTTTCTATTTGAAATAGCTTCATTGGAACATTTGTAACTTGCAACTGCTTAAAGGGTCGCCTGAGGCTGAGAAGGCATTTGCAGTGCTCCTGACATCTAGTGTGTGATCTCTCCCTGAAATCTGTAAATTAAACCCAAGATGATATCAATACCTATTTCAGAAAAGACACATGGACTGCTTCACCCTCAGTGCATTTTATTTCCTCATAATAACCAGCTTGGTTATTCCAAAGGGAAGGAACATGCTTGTCCATCACTCCTGCTCATGCCCACGTGTACTGTTTACCCAGGGGCAGCCAAAACCAGGAGTTGGGAGGGCACAGCAGCTTCTTCCCTGGTGCCCAGAGATGGGATGCAGAAGACCAGCACAACCAAGGACGTACGGACCAGAAACAGGGAGGTACCCATCCCAGGACTGCGAGGACCAGCTCTGCAGTGTTCCCTATCTGGGTGAGCTGTGTCGACAGTCAGAGGAGATGGGATTGAGCTGTTCCCTCAGATAACGGCAAAAGAACATGAGGAACCAGTCTGGCTAGAAACCATGACTGCAGTCATCAGGAGAAGCATCAAGACAACCATTGCTGGCTGGCTGCAGGCATAGGCAGCTGCTGCTGCCCTGTGCTGGCCAGGGAAGTGCTCAGGGGGCTGCAAACTGGGTTTTCCTGAGCTACACTAAACCAAACCAACTAGGCTTACACAGAAAGCCTTCAGAGGAGCTGGGGTATGTGCATAGGGGGAATTTTCCACCCCTCCTTCTCCTCTGGTTGCAGTTAGCTCTGTGACACATCAACCAGGATGGGCTAGGAGCAGCATACATCTGTAGTTCAAGATTATCACCATGGGAACTTGTAAATCTTTTTATGTAAAACCTGAATTACTTTCTCATTGGAATATACTTGACTTAAAGTCACCACCAAAAACATTTTATCTTGGGGGTATGACTCATGAAAGAATGGCTAGGTGTGAAAGGAAAGTTAATATATGCTGTGAGAAAGACCACCCCCCCAACAACATTATCACACGATATGAGTATTTATACCCCATGCAGTAAAATCAATAGACAGCAAAAGTCACAGCCTAATACTTTGTGCCAGATCTGATGAAAATTCAGATATCTGGCTTATTTCTCCTTAAGGGCCGGAGAACTTGGTTAACACACATGCAAACAGGAGAAAATGAGATGGTTCAGTGACAAGGATGAAAATGCTGTCCCTGAGCCTGGCATCTCGGAAGATGATACTGGAATAGCCAGCGCTGGGTCTCTCAGATAAGGATGCTTCCCAGGGCAGCACAGAATGATGCAGCTCACTGGGTTTATTCTCCAAGACTCCTGCCCCAACACATATGAACCATGAGAAGAAACCCCTGCCCTGCCTGCCGAAAGGATGTTCCGGTGTTGAATGATTATCACAGTCAGACTTTTACTGCCGACTGCTTTTAAAAAAGGCGAATTGTGAAAACAGTTAACATACAGAATGAAAGAATGGGCCACAGTCAACCACAAAAACTTCCCATAAGGTTCAGCATGTGGGAAACAGATAAGTAAATGCTGTGGAAGATGAACAATATTTAAGTATTAACACAAATGTTTATTTTGGGAAGGTTTATCTGGCATTTCTACCGGTTTTCCTCCAAGCTTTAATACAAAAATAACTATGTCTAACTGCAACTGGGAGAGATGGCAGCAGCTCAACATTGCTCCCTTTTTAAGTCTGTACTCAGAAAAAACCCCTACTGTCTTACAACATTGCACAAACTAATTTTCAGGTGATTCAGGGTGAAGTCAGCCACGCAGTTCAGAAAATTCAGTCACTGGTCTCATTTTCATCAGCCTGCGAAATGAGGATATATATGTGCAACATGAGGGCAGAAGAAATATAACTTTTCTCCAAGCTGTACAGCTGGTCTCCCAAGTTATAGCACGAAGTGAGGAAATTATCCTTTAGGTCACATAAATCCTGGATGCAATAGTTGCACATCCAACTATGAAGAGGGAGCCCATGCCGATGGATGTACGCAGCTACTGTGAGTCTGCATAAGCTGTGGTGGGGCTGAGAGTGGGCAAACACTGCATCTCCCATGAAGGAGCTGCTTCTTAGCTTCTCTGTCTTCACCCTCGCCCCAAGCAGGGCAAAGTCAAAAGACCTGCAAATGTTTTGTGGGTAATCTTCAGTGGTTGTTAGAAATATAAAAAGAGAAAGGCAGAACGCTGGTGGGAAAGAGCTTCAAAAATACATTTCGTCTTGGGTGAACTCAAGTCTGTTTAACAAGAAAAGCCAGACAGGCCACGCACAGTAATGCTGAGAAAAAGGAAATGGTACTTCATTTTAGCCAGAGTCATAAATCTTACCAGCGAGCCTCTAACGGCAAAACAGCGAGCAGGGGAATTTTTATACACAGATAATTAGTTGTGATCTGATATCGGGTTTACTGTTCTGTGCACTCCCTGTGTCCAGTGTGTTCTCAACCTGCAAGACACCGCTGAGGCTCTGGCTGCCTTGTTGCCACTGGCTCTGCCAGAAGGTGTGCAGCTGAAACTCCCAGAAACCCTTATGAAAAAAAAAAAGTGAAGATGAAGATGGATCTCTCTGCCCCACAGAAGTTTTTCTGAGGTGAATCCAAAAAGATTCTTTCAATGGGGAAAATGCACTGTGGTTATAAAACCACAGACCCCTGCTACAGGAGAGAGAGACCAAGAGGACACCTTACGCCACCATTAGCACCCTTGTCTTCTGGGCTACAGAGACCACTCACAGATCCTGCAGAGCAGGCAGATGCTTCAGGGAAAAGGTTTATTCACTGCAGTGAGAAACAAAATGTGGTTGAGGAAATTTATCAGCCAGAAGCAGCTGTGAAGATGCTGCTCAAGGACCAAAGTCAACTGGACTTTGTCAGCTCTCTCCGTCTGTGCTGGGAACAAGGCACCCCATCCATCAGTGCGAGTTCCTTGACAACTTTCTCTGTTAGAGAACAGCCAAGGACTTTCACTAGCAACTGACATAAGCAAAGACTCCACCACATCTAATAGTCAGACCGCATTTCCAGCCAAAGAAAAGCCGCTTTTCAGTTTCTAGATGAGAGGGCATCCAGGGCACACGTGCCAGAAGAACATGGGGCTTGCGAGGCACCAGCGAGTGCCCCAACACTTCTGATGCTACCTTAGAAGGAACCAATTTGGTCTAGATGAGGATGTCTGGAAGCCTTCATCTCCAAAAGATGCCCAAGTTAGAAAATGGCTCACAGATGAGCAAGGAGAGCCCACCCTATTTGCATGAGGAGCTTTGAGCCTACTGGCCCTACAGGCTACCTCAGTGCTTCTACCTACTTTCTGCCCATGTTCTGTTTTCTTTTTCGTGCCCAACCTAGTGCAGCAGGGCAGATACACCATATTGCTCGATTGCACTCCTCTGATGATCTGAAAGAGCTGGAGTCAGGTGGGGCTACGGGGCAGACCAGCTTGGTCTGCACAGGGTTAAGCAGCAGGTCTCTTGTCAGAGGCTCAGTTTGCTTGATACCGTATGTTAAACTGAAAGACCAATCTGTATTTACTGTGCTAAACTACAATTATGGGGTTTTTTTAATCATTCAGCCTAATGGTATGCAGCTGTCACAGAAATCTTTGAACACATCACTGGCTCTCTTTGAGCTGATTAACCAGATAAGGAACCATAGCCAAAAGACATGAAAGGAGGAGTTCAAATTTCAAACTCTCATCTGAGCAAAGAATTTCATTCAAAGGAATGTGCAAAATGGAGGGGGAGGAGGTTCACAATGCAAATGAAGGTTTTGTTTACTACTGATATAAACAGGTGAAATACACGGTTTAGGAATCAATGGACCCAAGCCTCAAAGTAGTGCTGACAGGTGTTACATCTGCCACACCAATCTGTGTGGATGCCAATATTCGTGTCATTTTTTTTCAGACTGGAAATGATGGATGTTCTTCCACAGCTATGCTTCTTAGACTGAAGAAGCCTCCCTGTGATATTGAAGAGCTCCGAGGCCACAGCCCCTTCAACCCAAACTGCTTCTGTTCAGTGTGTTTCTTCAGACAGTATAGCATTTATTTACTTATTTTTACTCAAGACAGATTATTTGCTTTTATTTCTAGAGTAATGTTTACTGTTCCAATCAGAACATTCTGTAATCTCATCTAAATGTTTTATTATTAATTGCTGCACCCCACCCTTAAAAATTATCCTCGGGAGAGGTAAACATTTCAACATGACTTACTCTAGTTAAAGCCATGAATATGCATCATTTATTTATATTTGTTTATTTAGGTAAACAGTATTTAAGAAAAATCACGAAACCGCCTTCTCTTTGAAAGAAGCTCCACTTTACCAGCCTTGCCGTGGGAATCGCAAGTCCCTTAAACACATCTTTTACTTTGTCTTACTCCACCATGATTTACACTGGTGGGCCTCAGACCACACTACAGCTGCCAGGAAAGCAGTTCTTATGCTGTCTAAGGCTGCATGACAAGTCCAAAGCATCCAGACTCGCTCTCAAGTATGAGCAGGAGGTACCCTGATGCCAGCAGAGAGAAAAGGTGCCCGATGAGGACCAGAATGCTGCTACCTATCACCTAATATGCCGATTTTCAAGTTTTTTTGCAGCAAGACCACCACTATTAACACAAAAACACTCATGACCCCCTGCCGCTCTCTCCTCACAGAGGGCTCTTTTCTAAAAAGCAGAGGGGCTGTGACCACCACAGCCTCTCCATGCTAAGCTGGCGAGCAGCCAGACTCAAAATGATGAGTGTTTGGTGCCAGAGCAGCCAGATAGCCCCCTGTATCATACATATATATACATATATATATAACACCTATGCACTGGGTGATAAGCAGTTGAGTAACTTCACTCGATTCTCCTGGTTTTCTTCTTCAGTATTAAATTAGCTCAAATATTGCAAAATCCCATCCTGCCTAATACTTCCACCGACTTCCACTCCAAGCCATGACAGAATCAATCAGCATCACAGGCAGTGAGTCCACTTACAGGGAACTCAATTTTTTAAACCAAAAAATTAAGACATTTGAAGATAGTGCTGACACAGTTGATCACCCACCCTCAAGACTGCACCAGAGCTACAAGGGAGGAATCAAAATGCGTCCCAAAGACAAAGGGATTTTCGCAGATCTACAATTGTTAAGTAAATAGATAAAACTGTGGTCTGGGCTTTGTTTCAGTTTTCAAAGCTAATTTCCGGCCACTGTTCAGAGAAATGCTTTGCATTTCCATTTCTGACTCACCCACTTTAGCAAGTGCACTCGCTGGAATTACTAAGCATGGGATCTCATCAAAACACTTTGCTTTCTGAATCAAAGAGCTTTTCAGTTTTACTGATGTGAACTTATCTATAAATTTACCATGGTAACAACACTGATGTTGTGCAGGTATGGTCTGGGTGTGCAACACGATGGGTCAGAGGACCCTTCTCCCATCGGGTGTCCCACCGAAGCACAGGAATGCCTTCCAAATTCCACACAACCACTTAGAACACACCAGTCTCTCGCATCCCCATCACAAAATGATACACGCTCCCAGAGACATGTTTAAACGTCAGGCATGAATGAAAAGCATTCCTGAAAAGAATCTGTTATGAAACCGAAAATCGGAGATCGCCGCAGTGCTGTGCCTAAGTTGAGTCATCAGTTCCCTTTACAGCCTAATAATTGACACTGCCTTGATCAGAATGACTGATCCGAACATTGCTTTGTGTTTGTGTATTTTTGTTGGATTTTTTACTTTTTTTTTTAATTTAAAAAAATAGATTACTTATGTAAACAAGCTGCCTCTCATCTTGCAGGAGTATTTGTATTCTTCAGATCATAGGAAACATCTGTCAAAACCAGATTTTGCTCTCCTCAGTCAACTCAATAGAGTCTTAATCAGACTGCAGTACAAAGAAACTAAAAACAGGTCTTGTTACAGAAAAAATACGCTGCCAACTCTCAGCGGAAGCACTGATTTTATTGCACTTTCTTGGGATTAAATGTTGCAAAGATTATTAAAAGAGTTCCCTCTTTCACCTGCAGGATCGATCCCCCAAAGGAAATCCTGGGAAATTAAGTGTTGGTTTTCTTCTCTCTTTGTGAGCTTCTCCAAAATTAAATACGTTCCAGTAAAGGACAGATGGGAGAAGAATCAAGGTTCAGTGAAACTTCAGAACATGCTGATTTCCCACCTTTTGACACTAGTACTCGGATAATGGAGTGATTCCCCTTCTGATGCTTTCAACAAACAAACACTCCCACGCCTCTGCATCCCGCAGGTCACACCTCCCCAAAATGATTCATTAAGTATTTTCACATCTTCTAAACAGGGAAAGATCAAGTGAGGTTGCAACTGCCTCTAGTGGTGTTTTCTGAAGAAAAGGTGACACAAAACACAAAACTGCTATGCACTGGGTGGTAAGCAGTTGAGTAACTCCACTCGACTCTCCTGGTTTTCTTCTTCAGTATTAAATTAGCTCAAATATTGCAAAATCCCATCCTGCCTAATACTTCCACCGAGGTTGCAACTGCCTCTAGTGGTGTTTTCTGAAGAAAAGGTGACACAAAACAGGGTGGTTGCTACTACCAGGATAAGGATGATGTTAGACTGCCATACTGTGGGTCTTCTGCCAGGGAATCTGCCCTGGAATAGCAAAATGATTATAACAAAATAAAAAATAAACCAATGGGAGAAACAGGTGTGAGACTCTGAGACTTTAACAGGAAGAGCAGGCTATCCCATTAGCATGAAAATGAAGAGGAGGTGACTGGGGCAGGAGCATCAGGATCAGTGGGTACCACCTAGGTGTCTGGGCTAGGACTGTACACCGAGCCATGTTAAACGGACCAATAATTTACAGATTGAGGGGACAGTACTGGAAACATTTAATAGCAGATACATGGGTCTTAATTAGAAGTCTGCCCCTGGATGGGTAAGAAATTAATGGCCCTGCCTGTATTAGCTTTTATTCTTGGACCTAAACCGCTCCACTGAAGCCATGCTGCTGATGCCCAATTTTTGTATTTTGTCTGGCAGTCCAGCCTGGCACTAGAGACTGAGCACCCACTAGCACCTGGAGTACATCAACAGTGCTGCTGGAGGCACAACTCTCAACTTGTACCAGTAACTCATGGATTACACACCAAGCTGCTAACTCTTAAAAACAAGGAGTGGAGATAGGAGGAGAACATTGATATACTTTGGAGAAGATGGAGCAGGACCCATCCAAACACTGAGAGCAATACAATGGTAGATTTTAAAACAAGAAGACAGGCAAAAGCTAAAGCTGTGGAGGAGAAGAAAAGCACAGAATCCAATGAGTATCATCAACCTTGCAACATTTTTGGGGACTCTCGTATTTTTCTGAACAGCAATTTTACCTCCTTCATGGACAGCCACACTCCCAAAATATGAGGTGAAATATTTTGGCCAGATTTGAGAAGCGACTGCACTTAGTTAGCACCGGGTTTATCTGCCAGACCTAAAACATAACATGCTTTTCACCATGACTTTCTTTAACTCTTTGAAGCTTTATTATTCCAAGGTACAGGGGTGGCATTATGAAGACAGAGAAAGCAGAGAAAAACTGGGTGGGAATTAAAAGCACTCTGCACTCTCAAGCCAGCAAGCAAAAGAATCCTCTTTGGCTTCATGAGAGCATCACCAATACTAACAAATCATTTGCTGACTGGCACTACATACCAGCTGGTTGTGCACACATGTACATTAGTGGTTTGATGCACGCTAAGTGGACAAATTTTGAAGTGCCCCTTGTACTTGCTTTTTAGTTAATTTTGCACCAACTTTTGAATGTCATGATTTAAAAAATAAAGATGTGGGAAACAAAGTAAACTAGGGTTCATCACCTCATAACATTAACCAAAACAGCAAAGACTATATTTCAAATGTCTATCTAGTTCTCCCTGACAGCTCAACTCAAATTGAAAACTTAGGCACGACATGAATTTCTTTTTCATCTTCATGTCACCTGAAAACAGAATTTTAATACCAGTATCGTCACCATCCCAGTTAAGTACCACACAAAGCAATAGCAAGAACCAGCAATCATCAGGCCAGAAGCAAAGCCATCTCCATAACCAGAAAAAAAGATTTATTTTCTCAGCAGTCTCTTTTCTCTGCTCTTAAACTGTGACTGCACCAGCTTCAGAGACATTCAGCACGATCCACTCTCACTGCTTATTCCTGTAAAAAGGATGTTCTCTGCACTCAGTAATTACAGCTTCACTTTGTCACGTGAAAAGAGCCTCTTTTTACAGTTCTCATGACTTTTGGAGGTTTTGTTTTGTTTTTAACTTGTACCACAAAACCTGCCTGTTCTGCCGTTATCTTGTTTTATTACTCCCTGTAGTCCTGGCATTTGTTTAAAATGATGTAAAAAATAGGCAGTTGCACAGAGAATGATTAGTACAGCATGTGCTGTAGCAAGCAATGTTATATATTTTATTGCTTATGAAGTCAGTGTACTGGAACCAGCCATATCTGTTAGTTTGGTCTGAAAGAATGTTTTTCCTTTCCTGCTTGCAACAGGATAGTTGATATTTGGAAGAAAGAATAGAGAAAGTAAGCATGGTGGTAGCTAAGCACTCCTAATGACACAAGCTCACATTCAAATTAAGGGCTATTGTTTGGGATATCTCTCTACAAATAAAGAATAACAAAGTTTGTGCCTCATGTGTGTCAAAAGGACACTTGCCACACTGTCCGCTCAGCCATCATCTCAAATTATTCAGTACCTGTGCCAGTGTCCTCATCCCAATGAAAAAGTCCGTACTTTTCCATGAAGCTCTGCAAGCAAAAAATTAAATCTAATGCTTTCCCATTTGTTCAGAGTGACTACTGAAAAACTCATTAATGAATACTTGGGCAAAAAAGCTCCCCACACTTACAGCACAGTTATAAAAGCCAGTTCATGATGGCCAGCGAATGTTTCTATATAGAAACTGGCTTAACACAGCTTCCTACTTGGCAAACAGTGAGAGGAAATACCGAATAAATATTAGTTTTCCCATATTTATTTCTACACTGGGTTAGGCAAGACAAAAAGATGTTTAGGCACTGAACTGATTTCAGGTCTTCTCCTCTGTGAATGATTTGGCCTGCAACGTTATAGGGCTTTTAATCTCACATACCTCATGGATCCTATTATCATCACTATCATAATGAAACCAGACATAGCTTACTTCCCATTTCCCCAGCCCGACACCAGCAGGGCACGCAGAAATGAGAAAGTCACTGACGTAAAACTGACTGAAGGAGGACACCCATTGTTTCATTCTCTTGGATTCATCTCCCCATGCCAAATGGTGTCTCCTCAAGCTGGTCCTGTCAAGTAGCAGCGTAACCCAAACCATGAGGATCAGAAGACACCCAGCTCAGCTTGTCCATGGGAAAGGGGAAAACAGTCCCCATGTGTTTCTACAATTCCTGTCGCTCTCAGCACAATCAGATTTTATTGATCTGTAATCCTAGATAAGTGTATTGAATCTTACAGCTGAAGTCAATTAGACTCTGTTAAATAGCCTTCCTGATTTGCAGGACAAAAATCACTTCTTCTGTATAGAACTAAATTAGCTCAATAACTCATTACTTGTACCATGGGCATGGGGTTGAAACAGCAATGGACAACTAAACGGTTGCTGTATTTTCAGGCATCAGTCCTTTAGAGCTGTAAGCAGACTGAATTTCCAGTTTCACCAGCTGGGAAAAGGGACAAGCGCTGCAGGCAGAGAGGGGGACATCCAGTGTCAACAGTACCACATCTCAAACCATCCATGTTCTCGCATGGCAAGGGGCTCTGAGATGACCAGCCTTGGAAGGAGCGAGACATTGCTTTTCCTGGACCAAGAAGTCTTCAAACTTCGAAGTCTGGATTAGACATAGCAGTAAACCCAGAGCTGCACTGTGTCTCCAAGGGAGAAGTGGGCTCTTTGTTTATCTAAAATGACAGTGACTCAACCAAAATCAATGGCCTTGCTTCTGGATCCACCAAGGCTTCTGGAGAGCTACTCCAAATCACAGCCCCTTCCACTGGCACTACTCATGCCTGCCTTCTGCCTTCTCATGCACTCTCCATGGATGTTTACTCCTGGCCATGGCCAGAGGCAGGGCTGGCGGACCTCTGGTCTGCCCCTCACTCAGTACACAGGCTCAGAATTTAGACTCTTGTGTGGTGCCATCAAGCAGCATCCAAATGAGAAACCAGAACCAGTTCAAACCAACCATTTTATGAATGAGGAGAGAGGGAGAACGAGCGCAGTGAAATGGTGGGAAAAAATAAACAATAAAGTTAACTTGATGAGAGAGTTACTGATGAAGAAAATCCAACCTGCCCAAGAAAAAGGTTGGCTGCCATTCAGGAATAAGGAACAAGTAGAGGAGGGAAGATCTGGGAGGGAAAAGATACTTCTGTATCCTGACAAAAATGAGTCATGACAAAGAAGAAGAAATGAGTCAAGACAAAGAAACTTCTTATAGCAGGGTCAGGATAAAGAATATCAGTAGCAGAAAGTGGTCCAGGTGAATATGGATCTCAAGGTAAGGCTAAGGAAGTGTTTCTGTGGCTATGGGAGGAGGACTTGAAATACATCAGGGATGGGAGGACTACACAGGTCTTAAAGAGAAAGATTGCTAATTAACCCTGGAAGCTAAGAAAAAGTTCAGGGTCAGGTCAGAAGAAGGTTTATGAAAGCAATACTAAAAGAAAAGAGGAAGGCAGTAAAGAAGGTGGGTGGAAAGGAAACAGCAAGAGCTGTTGTAGCAGAATCAAACAGAACACAAAGTATGGCTCTAGTCTCAATATGAACCTGTCTGTATTTCCAAGATCTCATCCCTGTCAGGAGAAGAGCATTACTAATGTTTGGAGAAGGAAAAGAGTGTATGGGGCTCCACATGCTCTTCTCAGAGAAAAATAATCTCTGTAAGCGGTGAGTAAATTTTAACTACCAACCCAAAGGAGATAAAAGGACACATCAAAAGGCACGCAACCTGTTGTTTCTGATTCCTTACTCAGAATTAGCATCAGCATTGAGTGAGAGTATGTACAAATCCCCTACAAATGAATATTTACCTATCGGGGACTGAGTGGAGGAGCAGAGGGGCTGAAGGCCAATGGTGGTGATGGGCTATGTGGACATCCTCAGAAGCCACACTGTGCCAGCACACACTTTGCCAGGCATTCATGAGCGTGATGTCCCACTGCCTTGTACCACCTTCCTCAGCTGCTAGGGTCACCTCTGGTAACCCTCTGACCAGCCTCAAGCACTCTTTCGTTTCTTTTTTACACACAACTGTATTTACATGTTAGGAGATCTCCATGTAACTCGAAAGATTGCAGAAGCTGTGTTTCTGATTCTGTTGGGTTGTGCAGGGTGCACATGTTGAGCAGACAGGAACGACTCAAAGCCATAAGCAGACAGACTGAGAGGAGAAAGGTGAGAGACAGGGAATATTCCAAGTGCCTGCTGCTGCACCGGGGCAGCCAAACTCCACAAGAAATAGGCCTGAAAGAGTTGGAAAGAAAAAAATCAATCCTTTTTAGAACTGGAAATCATTTTCTCTACTCTTTAACATGGAAATGCAAGCAGCAATGGGTGATTATCCCTTGCGAAGAAGCACACCCCTCTTGTTCTAGTCTCTGGGGTGGCTCCTCCCATCACAACATCCACGTCTTTCGGCAACGTCAGTAGGCTTTGTCCTCACAATGAATGTGAATATGTTGGATACTAGGAAGAAATTTTTTACAGAGAGAGTAACCAGACACTGGAACGAGCTGCCCAGGGAAGTGGTGGATTCTCCATCCCTGGGGGTTTTTGAGACTGGATGTGGCACTTAGTGCCATGGTCTAGTAAACACGGTGGTGCTGGATCAAGGGTTGGGCTTGATGATCTTGGAGGTCTTTTCCAACCCGGTTGATTTTATGATTCTATGATGCTATGATCTCCACTGCACGTAGGAGGAAGCCAGCCATAGGCCTGATGAAGGAGGCTGGCTGAGAACACACAGGAAACCTGTGACCAAGGCAGGGAACTGAACCCAGACCATGAGTTCCAGTTGGGTGCCCAGTCCAAGCTGGGTAGTTGACAGAACACCTCTTCTTCTGGGGCTTCGTGATTTAAGTTTGGTGGGTTTTATAATGAACATCTTTTTTTCATTTGTCTAGTCACTACGTTTCATTTCACTTACACTTCTGCTTTGTGAAAGCTTTTTATTCTGCTTCTTCTTGTTTTGGCTAAAAAATCAAGACAACTGAACATTAAACAGAATTTACCTTTCACTATTTGGTCTTCTCCCCCACCAACATCATCCTCTCCCTATAGAGCTCAGTGTTAAGTGTCCTTTGTGCACCCTGTGCTCATGACTATGGCTTCATCAAAACATACGAGTGATATTTAGAAGGAGATGTCTTACTCACAGCTTCACAGAATTACAGCAACTGCTTATGCAAACAGCAGCACTGTGAGGCAGCAGAGCAGATCTGGTGGGAAAACCAGAGAAAAGAGATGCACAAAAAAGGTAAGTTCCAAAGTGAATGTTCTGATGCTGCTATGCATCACGTTGACATGAGCAATCATCTGAAGAACAGCTACCAGTAAGCCACTGCATCAGACTGCTGAGGATGTTTTACTGGGTTAGGTAATGAATCACTGGGAAAACGTGAGCCATGTGCTCACTGCCAGGGTAGTCGTCATGGTGGGTGAGAACAATGTCTCTTTCACTATCATCATGATCTGTGGTTTAATTGATTTGAAAATTTTTTAAGATTCCATGTGAAAGGCACATAATATGTACTTCTAAGACAAAATTCTGTGGTATTATACTATTTTCAAGGAGCTGCAACAAGTCAAACCACTATTTCATGAAATAATTCACACTGTTTGAATCCTTCACAGAATGTCTCAAGATTTTGAAAGGGAAAAAATAACTCATTTCCACCTGCGTAATAACTAACACAGTCAGAAAGAAAAAGACTTCAGACTTTTGTGAGAAAATGCTGCAAACCCACAAGCTTTCAAAAGTCCCCAATATGCTATTTTCAGCTTATCTGGATGTGGCCCAAACTATCCACAGCTAACCAAGGTGCATCCGAAGATTGTCATCATTCCACTCCCACCACAGGCTTTTTGTGCCCACTGTGCATCCAATGCTTTTAAGCCCTACAAAATAACATAAGACTTTTATGCTTAAAGCAGCTGCAAAAATAACTCTGTAAAAATATTGAATACTTGGTCCCACTCAGCAGCTGGAAAAACAATTACTGAATGAAAAATTCAGTGTTTGATATTACTTAATAGTTGGGGAAAAACTATTTGTGGATCATAATTAACATTTATTTAACTATTTAAAAGCACGTATCTACTGTTCGAGGCTTCATGGAGAGCCAATATGTGGCCTTCCGGTATCATTAAACAGACTAATACAGTTAAATTGGAAGGACATGAGGCAGAAAACCACAAGTGAATCCTTCAAGAAATGGGTACAACTGAGATTGCCTCAGCAGCATGCACTCCGACCTAAACAACTCTGTTTCTATGATTTTAAGTGATTTTATGATTCTGTGAAAGCAATGGGGGCTTGGGTCAGGACATAAGTTCCAGAAGCAGACAGACCACTTACAGGCATGATACTGAAAACAAATATTATGCCGTGTTACAAACTTCTACTTAGAAAACCATTAGAATTTAGACTTTCTGAAGTCCTAATTTCCCTAAAGCTATTCCCTCACTTGTTCTTTGCCAATCTACGATAGTTGAAATGCCCCATCATTGACAGAAACTGGGTCCTTTTTTCATCTCATTCACCTTCACCCATGCAGAATTGGGCTGAGTGCCTCATGGGTCCAGCAGGCACAGAGCAAGGACAAAACAGCAGTTATTGTATCTGGCAGGTAACTGCTGGCAGAGCTGAGCCACAGAATTTTGTCCAGCATAGTCTCACCTAGAGACAGACCACAGTTGACCACAAAGAACAAAGATATGCAAAGAAAAAGTCTATAGCAAAAATCGACTCAACTGCTGCATTTGGAGGACTTGATTATGGGATTAGCATATATATATATATAAAACCTAGTTTATGTACAGCAAATGTCACCTGTAGGAAATATTTTGCAAGGTGCTGAGGAGTGTGAGCAGCCTGCATAATACGCTTAACTAAGTGATCTGAACTCTAAGGCGCTAACTCTCCCACCATTGCTATCTCAAGCGACCATGTTATCAGAGTCCATTTCAAGGAAAATGCACTTATGTCATAAATACTTCTCACGACATTCTTCTTGTAACCTGCAGCAGCAGAAAAATGAAGGCAATATAAAAAGAAATAAAAGGTATAAGATTTCAGGGCACAAACATCCCCAAATGGATTATGCTTTCAAAAGGAACTGTTTAAATAGCATGATGAGGTTTTCTTGGTGTACATCTTGAAGTTTTCTAGGACGACGCTATTAATTCTAAATGCAAACACGTTCTCAATGCCCTACTCAATGCAATTGGCTTGTAATACGAAATAGGGCCCTTTTCACTGAGACTCACTCATCACTAGGATGATCTCGGTAATCCTTGTGGGTCCCTTTCCAAATCAGAATATTCTATAATTCCACGATCATGGAAAGAGATGCAGCTGACAAATTCACCTCCATTCACAGCCTACTGAGGTTCCCTAGCCATATCCCCTGCATGTCCAAAGAGACAAACCAGTGCTCTTTTTGGATCAGAAAGGGTAACTAGTCATGGACCATTTCAAACTGAGTTAGGCAGATCACAGTTTATGAAAATCTCCACAAAGCATTTGTGGAGGGCTACACAAGCTTAGCTAAAATGCTGAAGTGTAAAAATGCAGGCAGTGATGAACACTCAAAAAACATGTATGCCATAGAGTTAATGACAAAATAGATCCATACGTACTTGGCCAAATTTCTTCGTAGGCTTACGGGTAGCCATGTGTTATCAGAAGTGTTCAGGTACTATGCTGGGGAGTTTTACAAGTCAGCAAAAAGCCTTTAAAGGGCTTTAGCTCTATGCTTCAGACTCCCACATGCACTGCTAGTGTCTACTAGATGTTAAACTATGAAATTATAAGGAACAACCAGAACATCTCAAAATCACCCCAAAACTGAAGAAGCCATTTCATGTTGCTTTTGCAAAAATACTTACAACACAGTCCTGGAAGCAATTTCCAAGCAAGCCAACTGCTGCTCTAGACAGTTTAGTGGATGGTGTGGCTCAGCTCTTTCATATGGGCAGCAGCTACAGTTATATCTAGAAAAGGAGAGATAACCAAAATTCTTTATGAGCAAATACACAAATAAAGTAATCTTTCTCTTTAAAACTGTAACATGGTAAAAACTAGCTTCAGGAGGTCTCAGTAAAGTTCTCCTACCAAGCTTCATGTGTGCTGCCTGCTCACAGGAACAAGCCCCAAGATGCAGCCCAAGCCAACCTATGGTGTACAAGCCAAGAGCGACTGTGCTTGAGAAAAAAGCCTCGCACCGAGTGTATCAAAGCAGCAAACAAACGTGTGCAGCTGTTTTTCTCATCTAGCTCTACTTAAAACATTTGCAGGAAACGCAAGATGAATTAGTGCCAAAAAAATGTAGGTGATTTCAGCAAGGCCAGGAATTCCAGGCACCAACTTCTATTTTCTCTCTCTTGAGTGGGTGTTCACTTGTAAGTCGTAGACATGTTAGCAATTCAACAACTGAGCGAATTAACGTTCAACTTAACAGTCATTGTTAGGTTGGGAGGTTATTACTGCTTGTTCTGCTAAAGTGACAGGTTTAAATTGGTTTGTATCTGAAAAGTTGTTTTCTACAATACATATTCCCTGTCTTTTTGTACCAAATAATTTTCTTCTATCATGTCGACTGCTATTGTACAAACCAACAATGCCAGCTCCACCGCAGCAGCTGGGATAGGCAAGGAGAAACAGCAAAGGGACAGGTGAGGAGAGAGCACTCATCACCCATCATTTCTCTTTGGGTTGCCACCTTGTTTTTTTTCCAGGTATTTTAAGTGATTGATTCAAGACTTTTCAACAAAGGACCATGCTTGCATTTGCGGGACACGTTCTGTTTTTAAAGCAAGGAAAGGCAAAACACAGGAGCAAAGAGAGGGCTTTACTTCATTGAGCCATGAGTCTGAGAAAGATGTTTGCTATCAGGCCCTGCTTGGTGCACAGGATAGAGAGTTGTGATTTTCCAACTTTGCAGGTGATTATTATTAATGGGAAAAACAAGTTTTCAAGGTTGAGCTGACTGGTACAGAGGAAAAAAACATGCCACCACATGTCGAATTTTTGCAGACTCAGATCCATTTTGTATTAGTAAACGAGCTTGCATCCTTCTCTCCCTCATGTTTTGTTTTTTTTTTTTTATTTTAGGGTAGCTCACAAGCTGCTGACAACTCACACTGTACTAAGAGCTGTTCACACCGCACAAAGTGTTTACCACTCACAACTGATGCTAAAAATTAATTTACAGTACCGCTACAGCAAGCTTTGACAAATTGTCATGTGTTGACACAGTCATAAGTTGTTGGTTAAAAAAAGTAACACTTCCCTCTTCTGCCACTTCATGTTTGAGACCAGGGATGGGCACATTATGCAAAGTTTGAGGGTTTGTAAGCTTCACAAATGTTTGGGCTTCACAAAACAACCTTGGTTGTGAAAGTTTTTCTCTTACAGTTAGGCATGTGTTTATTGCCAAAAAGACTCTAGTAAGAAAAAAAAAAATCCTTTCCCATCTACCAAGATCTGTGTGTTGTGCAAAACTAGGAGAAAAGGCTGTAAAATAAAAAACCTTGCACGATACTTGTTCTAGATAAGATCACAGCAGTGACAAATACCCTGTATCAACTCCTCAGAGCTGCAGACACCACCCTGCTACTGTAGAAAGGAAGGAAAAAAATACAGCTACAAGTAAGAGTTTTAATTGTTCTCAGCTGTCACACAATGTTATCTTAAGCGAACGCATTTATTTCTCGATTCTCATGTGTAGCTCTATGTGGAAAAAAAACCCACCCCAGCAGTGGTATTCATCAGACAAGGTCCAAATTGATTTCCGTGTACTCAAGATAGTAAGTGTTAGTCAGCACTCATGCCCACCACTGGCAGCTCTCAAGTTTTAACTCCTTCTCTTCTTCCTCAGGGCAGGATAATTAATCTGTCTAGTTTACAACCTGTAATCAGTAATGGACATAAAGGTGTTTCCAGCCGACATGAGCAGTGTTTCAGTGGTGATGCAAACTTAAAACATTAGCCCCACGCTAGCCTAAATCCAGGTAAATAAACAAAGCCAAGCAAAATGAGCACTCAGAGCACCTGCCAAATGGGCTTCATGAGGAGCACTTAAAAGCCACTGCTTTACACTGTGCACCAGTGACCTGGATTTCCTGTGTTCCAGTACCTCTCCCTAAGCTCCAGCAAATCTCTGAGCACAGATTGCATATGGATGCAGAGTAAATTCATTCAGGAAATTAGCTTGGCAATAAAAGGAATTAATTTTCTCTTTTTCCCCCCCTTAACAATTGTGAAAAGTAGAGACACTTTGAGTGGTTCCAAACTCCTCAAGAGAGGCAACGCTGTACCCTTGTAGAACCAATCCACCTGCCCCATGCTTGCGTCAGTGCAAGAATCATCCACCTAATTTCTCTACAAAATCCAAAACATGCTACATCAACCAAAAAGAGCTCCTGCAGAACATTAAGGGGGGATGAAATTTCATACAGTCTCTTCATCTCACACACCCTGTACAGAATTTCTTCATCATCTGAGATGTAACTCTGACAAATTACACATTCTCAAATAGGTCCAAAGGAAGCAAAGTACATTTACATCATTACAGTCAGGATGGACATTACCTTGTGCTGCCGGCTGGAATGGAATCATCCATGCTTAATTAACTCAGATTGCTGTACATTCAGAAAAGCACTAAAGTGGCAACTCCTACCTTCCTGTCCCAAAGTAACAAAAATTTATAAATATTGTCTGTGCATCACATGAAACGCATTATTTCACTGGATTCAGTCCAAAGTCAGTGAGGCTGAAATAAAAATGATTCAACTATTAAGTCAAAAACTTCAGCTGTCTAGTTACCTAGAAGGTAACAATTTTCTCCTCCACTTTGGAAGAAAACTAATTTTACCATAAGTTATCTCAACTGCCAAAATATGATCTCTCCTGTGCATTTTTACTTCTTTGCTGTATAGAAGAGAATATAAGGACCTTAAACTCCCTGAGTTCTTACTTTGGGATGGAAAGAGCCCAAGATACCCCCACTAAGAGAGTGGACAATACTATAAGGAAAAAAATAGGACTTGGGGTTTTCTGAAGCCTTTTTTTTCTTTTTGTTTGTTTATTTTGGAGTGGTTTTTTGAGACCAAGTATCTGTTTACATGTGACAAGTCTTTTCCTGAGGGATCGAACTTGTGAGTGTGAAGAAACCACCCACAAGCAGAAGGGTCATTCTTGCCAAGTCTCTTGTGTGAGCTTGTGCTTGCTCTAACCAATTCAGGGCCAGTGTAGGAGGGTTCAGTACCAGGGAAATGCAGACTGAGAATCTCCTGTGGTCTCCCTGCATCACACCTCTCTGCTCTGCCCTCCAGGTTTCATCACAAGGAGGATGGCAGAGTCTTGGCTGATCCCACAGTCACACTCCCTCAAGCTGCTATCTGCAGGGCATCAGGAAAAAGCCATAAAGATGACATTCGTCCCAGCAAGCCATCACCAACATTTCAAAGGCAAAAGGAAATATACAAAGCTGTCCTGCTCCTTGATGATACACACACACAACTGAAGGGGTAAATACATGTATTGAATATATATATTAGATATGTACTGGGTAGTCTCTGCTTGCATGGGATGCAGACTGCATGAAACAAACTTCCCTGGCTAGAAATTCAAAAGGAAAGGAGGACTGCAGCTTTCTTATTCCATGGGAACAGTTCTTTCGACCAGTGAGATAAGACGCTACCCTGAAGACTTCAGAGCTGTTGGGGTTTAGGAGGGGAGGGCCTCTCCTCTCCCAAGGCCAGCAGCAACAGTGACTACCCACACTGTGGGCAATCTTCCTGTCTCTGCTCCATGCCTGTCTTCACGTTGCTGCAAAGGTCACCACATCATCTCTGTTACGCAGAGCTCAGCCACCCACGAGCAACAGGGAAGCCGCTTAACTGACCAGCCTGGCAGGACCTCCTGTGAGCGTGTGGCGGTGGGAGGAAACCTCTTAGCTTCCCACTTGGGGTGGAGACATGCTTCAAAAGTGGTTCCAGTTCTTAAACTTCAAGAAAGGGCTGAGATGCTCGAATTGTCTTGAACAGAAAGGATTTCAGTATTGGAATACTGGAGGTATTATAAAGATGTGTAGGGGTGGCACTTATGGACATGGTTTAGTGGTGGATTTGGCAGTGCTGGGTTAACGGCTGGACTCGATGATCTTAGAGGTCTAAAGATGCTGTTCTCTTCCTGGCTCTCCTCCCCCTGTGAAGGAGGGAGCAAGGGGAAACAGTATCTCTGCAAGCATGAAACAGTGGGAAAAGGCATTAGATCTTTGCCTTTCTCAAGTCCGCTTTGCATTTCCAGCCCTTTTAAGCAGAGGACAATTAGTGGCCCTGTGAAGAATGTAATGACTTGAAAGCTGGCATCTGTGTCCAACTTTGCCACTTCATCAGAAAGGAGTTGATAGGATCCCTCAGAAGGCAGACTGGGAACTGCCTTCCCCATGTTCACAAGTGTACTCACACACATGCACATGGGCATCCGTAGTGGATTTCTGTGGCTAGATTTTGGTAGCTGAGGGACTACAGCAGTGGCTTCTGTTAGAAGCTGCTGGAGTCTTCCTCTGTCTGTTGGAGCCAGTGCCAGCCGGCTCCAGGATGGGCTTCCTGCTGCTGGCCAAGGCCAAACTGATCAGGAGTAATAGTAATGCCTCCGTGATAAGATATTTAAGAACAGAAGGTTGTTGCGCAGAAAGAATTCCAGCCAGGGAAGAGCGGAGTGAGAACATGGGAACAACAATGCACACACCAAGGTCAGTGCAGAAGGAGGGGCAGGAGATGCCCCAGGCGCTGGAGCTGAGGCCCTGCAGCCCGTGGTGCAGACCATGGTGGAGCAGCCGTGCCCCTGCAGCCCATGGAGGACTATCAGGGTGCAGAGACCCACCTGCAGCCCATGGAGGAGTCCATGCTGGAGCAGGTGGATGCATGAAGGAGGCTGTGACCTTGTGGGAGGCCCAAGGTTGAGCATGGTCCTGCTGGGGACCTCTAGCCTGTGGAGAAAGGAGCTCATGCTGGAGCAAGTTTTTCCTGGGTAGGACTTGCGGCCCCTGTGGGGGACCCACGCTGGTACAGCTCATTTGTGAAGGACTGCACCCCATGGAGGAGTGACCCACGGGACAGCAGTTTGGGAAGAACTGTTGCCTGTGGGATGGACTCACATGAGAGAAGTTTGTGGAGGACTGTCTTCCGTGCGAGGGACCCCACAGGAGCAGGGGAAGGACGCCTCTCCCTGAGCAGCAGCAGAAACAACAACTGACCATAACCCCCATTCCCCGTCCCCCTGCATTGCTGGGGGAAGGAGGGAGAACATGGAAGGAAGGAGGGGTAGGGGGAAGGTGTTTTTAAAATTATTTTACTTCTCACGCTTTTGCTCTGATCCTGTTAGTAATAAATTTAAGTAATATCCTCACTTTGAGTCTGTTTTGCCCATGAAGGTAATCAGTAAGTGACCTCTCCCAGCTCTTATCTCAGCTCATGAATCCTTCTCTGTTTTTTTCTCTCCTCTGTTCAATTGTAGAGGGGAGTGAGAGAACAGCTTTAGTGGGTTCCTGGCATCCAGCCAGGGTCAACCCACTACAGCATCCTTCTCCTTTGTTTTACCTTTTTTTTTGTTTTAAACTGTATATATTAGTATATTTTTCACCACTTTCTTAGCATGACATCCATTATATGGTGTGTAATGATAAATGACAGCATTATCTGTAGCATTAGCACAGAAACATGTATTCATTGAAACAAGACTTTCTTCTTCCCCAGCTTCTCATAGCTAGTTTTGTTAAATAAAACTGATTTCTTGCTTGATTTTTGTCTACTCAGATTGAACCTTTACTAAAGCCAGAAGCATTTTATTTTTAAAAAAATATATTTCCATCTTCCCAAATCAAATCTCTACTTCTGGATGAGGTAATATCATCCAGCTTTTACTGTAATGTAATACTTCTGAACAAATGAACTTAAAAATTCAGTTATGGCAATGTACAGCTGAAGAGCTCTAGAGGTTTATCTAACACATGGCAAAAATCAGTCCATGTACCCACTCCTTGTATAACCACAGGATTCTCTGAATGTTTTCGAGCAACTGCAGGCCAGAAAGGTAACGAGGTAATGAAGAAAATGATGTCAAGGTTTATGAGATCTTTAGCAAAAATGTTTAAATTGAGCCATGTGGTTAGTACATTCTGAAATCCTCCAATCTACTCTATGTAGCATTATCTTGTGTGCGTAATCTGGTTACAAGCAAAATAAGAGACTGCTGGAAACCTTGCTTGACCTTTTGATTCACAGTGATTTCCACAGCAGAAATCACTGCAGGAAAGGTACCAGTCAAAGTAGTTAACTAGTAGTGAACAATCCACCTTTAATACCTGCTGATAATGACAACTCCATGAAAGGATGAACGTATTCCCATATCCTCTGAGCCAACTATTCTTTATGGGGTGTTCAAGGAGCCACCACCCCATTTATATATACTTCGGTACTTCCCCCAAAATTACAAAAGCATCCCAGCTTCAGGAGTTGCTGGGCTGCACTGAGAACATGTTCAAAGGACCTGTCTGTTCAGCAACATGGACACCAACGCTGGCAATACGAACGTTGAAGAGGCACGTGCATATATGCAAAAATTTCAGTCAGCACAAAGAAAAACAAGATGAGGACACAAGGATCCTAAATTAATCCAGTTCCTGTCTTCCCACTGACTTCTCTTACCATTGGAAAGACTTTGGTTTGGATTTTAGTCAAGTCTGGTTTACAGTGCCCAACTTCGTCTGTCATAAAAAAACTCTGACCCTGCTGGAATGTTACTCATTACGCAGTCCTGCAAAAATGATTAGCTACATTACAAGGCATTTCCCTTTGGGGACCAGAAAGGGTGAAGAAAGGGGATGGAGAGTGACAGCTTGTGGTTTCTAATGCAGAAGCAAAAAAATAAATAAGCAAGAGGAATACAGGATATAATGTGTTTACATTTGTCAAAACAAGTTTCCTGGAGACAAAGAGGGTTCATGCTGCTGAGCTGTCACTTCTGCTTGAAACTGCTGCCTCATGCTATCAGGAGGTCAGTCACTGACCTACTTTCTGATAGGACTGAATTAATTTGCTACTTCTGTAAACAAACCTTTTTTATTTTTTTAAAGGAATACTTTAAAAAAAAACACCAGAAAAAGCTGCCTTTTTTCCAACTGGTACTGTGCAAAGCTACTACATACCCTGGCACAGAGCCCACTGTGCTCGGGCTGCCTATTCTTTAGGAAAAACCTGTACAGAATATTTTTAATGAGTTGACGCTGCAAGTACCATCTTTCCTTTTTGAACTCCTACACTGCAATAATACCCTCAATTTAACCCACTACGCACAATAATGGAGGCTAGCACTCGAATAGACTGTGCTTTGTCTAGGCTGCTCCTGAAATAGATGCCTACCACCACAGGATTAGCTCCCTAAACAGACAGATGCATGGCACAATATACTTACAGGATTAAAACATGAAGTTATTAATAGAAAACAAGATGAGTAGGTGAAACTGATGAACTAAACACCTGTTGATCCAATTGTTCCCAGCACATAGCCAGCTGACAGTGCTCACCAGGAGATGTTGGTATGATAGGGTCCCTTAAAAGCGTTCTCCTCAGACAGTGAAGTGGCAGAAGTAGTAGCAAAAGAGGTGCCAGGTCCAATCTAATAATAGCGGAGGTAGTACTAACTACCATAACACAAGACAACTATCATTATCACAACAGATTTATGATCAGTCAAGTTTCTGGACTTGATTAGGCTCATGTTGCCAAAGATAACTATGCCAAACCTCGCACTTGCAACTGCAAGTGCATTTTTGTCAACCTTTTTAGCTTTAAGCTGTGCATATTTACAAGCTCTGAATCTGAAGTTCAAATACATCCAATAATTCACTCAAACCCACCAGGATTTGAAAACATTAGGGAAGTGTCAAGATGTCATCGAGCTTGTTCTGCAGAAAAGAGTGCTTTATAGTTTCAGAAAGAAATAGACAAAGGAGCTATTTAACGAGATGGTGGCATATTGAAACACGGACAGATAAGTAATTAATAGCTACCTTTTCTAAGTGAAAACTTTTCTGAGTGAAAAATCAGTTTATATGAAAAACTACAAGTCAATTGCTGCCATTTTTGGATGGATAAGAACTGTCATGCATGTTAGCATCTCCATTACCGTGAAGGATTTTACTCCTTTAAGCAACTCACAAAGCCTTTCACATAAAGCAGCATGTGGGAAGCAAGGAACTAACAGAAGGAGACACCAAAGAAATGTTGACGTTCGTAACTAGAATTTTAATGAAAAATGTTATCAGGAGTACATGAAAACAGGAGAGAACTTCCACCATGAGAAGCTGAAACTTGAGTCCCTTAGGATCAGGAGTAACTACACAGTTGTATAGGTGCTATCATTAGTATATATAATATTGGTCAAATAACCTCTTTATGTTGGTAGCCCAAAACATTTTCCTGTTTCAAAGGTCCAATATCTAACTAGTAGATCACCTAATTCAGAACCCTCTTAACCCTGACATGCAGGTTTCTTTACCAAATTTCTCTACAGCTTCAAGTGGAACATATGGCACCTTAAAGTAAACAAAACAGGAGAGAGGAAAAATAGTAACGCTCCAAGAAATAGAGAGTATAAACCCATTAATTAAGCATTTAATTCTTTTTATCCCTCATGTCTGTCTTCACAGTCTCTCTCGGCAATCAACCAATTTTGGGATTCACTGCTGTCATGCCAATCGTGGCAGTACTTCAGCTAAAAAGTCACTGTCAAACATAATGAAATTTTCCTTCAGCTTGTACCCACACTGGTGCTGTGTACAGCACACATGCTGCCTGGCAAGGGAAGGTGGGGGGGTGAAATGGCTTTATCTGCTCTAGTTCCAAGAACTGCAGACCTGTCCTAGGTGGCAACAGCACAGCTGAATCACACTAATGGCTGAGACAACATGCTATGAAAAACATCGCGCACTCTCCCATACAACGTACAAAAAGCACCCAGTGGTGTGTTTTCTGTCCAGCTCATGGTGGACTTGGCAGTGCTGGGCTAATAGCTGGACTCAATGATCTTAAAAGGTCTTTTCCAACCTAAATGAATCTGTGATTCTACGACTCTTTTTCCAACCTGCCTCAGACTAAGGCATACCATAAACACAAAAAAGTTTCCCATCATTTCACTATTACAGCTCAATCTCTCTTGCATCTGAGGACATTGTTCCCTGTCCTTCACCCAGGGATGCTGTACACAGAGCAGAAGGACATAGCAGAGGGATTGCCCATAGGGAAGGAGAAAATACATCTCTCTAATTGGCATCTCTATTTCTAACAGCTTGTTTTCACACTGGTCCTACTGGAACTAGTTTTGTCAGAGATCAAACAGTAGGTCAGGGCTTACAAGGCTTTGAAATATGTAATGACAGTCACTGACAATGAGCAGCATGTTTGTATCTGCTGACTCAGGTGAGCAAGGCACTACTTATGTCCTGACTGCAATCTGCATATAAAATGCAAGTTTGGCTGCCTCACCTGAATTATCCCTGCTTTCTGTCCCTAGTAACCTCTGGCCTGGCAGTCGATACTCCCAAGCAGCTTGTGGCAGTCGCCATCCGAAGCCCGTGCACCAGGCTACTGGGTCCTGGCCGTCACTGTGCCGTCACCCAGCACGCAGCGCAGCAGGGCCCTGATTTGCTCAGCCTCTGGGCATTGCTGCAGCATAAATGAGGATAACCCAAACGCCAAAGAAGGGCAGATATTCAGTCCTGCAACAACAGCACGCTTTACAGCAAATAACTCATGACCCAGAGCTTGAAATAGAAACGTATGTGACAAAAACCTCACAACATGGAAATCGGTACTAAAAAACCAGCAAGCTGCACTGTTTGCCATCTTGGTTTCCAACCCTTGTGAAAAATCCAACTAGCTCAAATACAAATCTGTAATATTGCTCTCTGAGTAACAGCTATTTTAAACCAATTTTGGCAGACACAAAAAATCATAACCAGGATGCCAGCTCTATGACTTCTTGCTTCCTTCTCCTGGCTCCAGCTGGCCAGCAGTGGCGAGGGGACACCCAACCGCTCTGCTACGGAAGCTCTAACACCTCCACCTTCCTTCAGCCCAAGTGTGCTGGGTTTCTGCAGCAAGAAAAGCCTGCCTTTGCCAGTCCAAGGACAGATGAAGAACATCACCAATAAAAACCAGAATCTTCAAAGTTTCAAAAGTTCTCTTCCCATAAAACCAGCCTTAGAAAGAGAATAACCGATAATGAGCTGCAAAACCGTTTTACAGGCACTCACTTGAGATGACCCACATAATTCATCCACTTTGCCACTTCACATTTCCTAAACTGCAGGAGTATAAAAGCTTTTACAACCACACACAATCACCTCACTTTTCTCTGCTTTACGTGTAAAAGTGCCTGGCATATTTTTTCATTTATCAGCAAAAATTGACATCTCCACACAAATACATGAACTGTGATATCTATTTACAAATGCCTGAACATCTAACATTTGCTGATCCTGGTAACTTTTCTGCTCCTCTCTACCTTTTCCACCAGCCTCCTCTGAAACATCTGAGTGTGTTTCAGCTTTCCAAACACCACCCAACCCAGAACTGCAGCTGGAGCAAAATTTGTCACTTAGCAGAGTTTCTTTTTCCTGGATCCCTAGGCTGCACAAAGCTCCCAGCTCAGTTTCTTACATGGGAAAGCACAACAGGAGGGTAACATTAAGCCTTGTGACCACACGGCACAGGTTACAATGCATTAAACTAAATATAACAAAATAAAAATAAAAGTGAAGAAAGGTCCACGTTAAGAAAATCCCACTTTTTCAATGCACATTGCAGGAACATACATATACACCAGAAAGGATTAGTGTACTGCATCTGTGTTGGATGGAGGGAGGGGGAGAGGTCAAGTCAGGAAATCTGGGAAGCAAAAGCAAAAATAAAAGTGAAGAAAGGTCCACGTTAAGAAAATCCCACTTTTTCAATGCACATTGCAGGAACATACATATACACCAGAAAGGATTAGTGTACTGCATCTGTGTTGGATGGAGGGAGGGGGAGAGGTCAAGTCAGGAAATCTGGGAAGCAAAAGCAGAAATATCTAACAAGGAAATGGCACTGAATAAAGAGGGAATTTTTTTCTCAGCTGCAGCAATGCCTGCAGGGTCAGGGGGAAGCGGTGAGGGTGGGAAGGGATGCTGCTCAAACAGCATTGCTGGAAGAACATGAGGTCAGTGAAAGGAGGTCATGTCATTCCAGCAGAAAAACCTGCTGGAATTATCCTACTGGGTGAGAATGATGACTCTCACAGAAAGAGTGCAACGCATGGGCTCGGTCCAACTAAGCAATCCAGGACTCTGGCTATGGAAAAACAAATCCCAGGAAGCAAGGCTGTTCATAACAAACTGGACACGGATAGACTGCAGCTGCTGAAACACATAACCAGAGTGACATAATATTAGAACGTATTTTTATTCTTACTAAGACAACAACAAACCAAAGCCTGAAGCTGTATTTTGGGCATGCTAGCTTAAACTATCTTTAGACAGGAAAAGTGTGTGCATACAGATGTTCCAGCAGGCATGGAGAGCAAAGAGTTGGAAAAAGCACTCCCTCACTTCCGAACCTCATAAAAATCATCTGTTGTAAACAAGGGTGGGAATAAACGCACCAGGCCATGCTGAAACAAAATAAAAATACAAAAGTGGGCAAGAAGCCAGTAGTTGGTCAGAGACTGATGAAGTATAATGGCTGCATACCTTCTCCACTTTCGCTTATCCCAATGGATGTTTCCAGGTGTTATCCGTTCCTGCAGTCTCTCTCTCTGTTTTACTCCTCCTGCCAGCTCTTTCATCCAGCTTTCTAACTATCTCACTTTCACAGGTGCTCTCTTGGAATCACGATTGAAGCTATAAATTCACATCTACACATCTGTAATAAAAATAGTTTTTCTAAAAGCTGTTCCTCTTTCCTATCAATGGTGACACAAATGATAAAGAGTCACTGACAATTCAGGGGTCTTGCTGCAGCGTTAATCACTCACCATGGCAGAAAGCAATGCTCTGTCTAACAAGGAAAACAGCAATAATGGAACTTTCTTATATTTTATATATATATTATTGGAATCATTTCTATTTAGTAAGAACTGAAAAATACACGAACTGGCCTCAAATCTCTTGTTCCATGCAACAACTATTTTTTTTAAAGTAAAACATAATTATCACCTCATTCCAGAAAAACAATCATGAGTCCACCTAATTTACGATGATCCCTGCTCAGCTTGCAGTAATAGAAAGATGAGGGCGGCAACCCTATGAAGCACAGTTTAGACACCCCTTGACAAAACCCCTATAAAAACAGGATACAGAAGACTGGGATGCTTCCATGTTAAGTTAACCAGACTGAACTCTGGTTTTACCCAAGTAGACCCTCATGTGCTATGGTAAAGTACTGAGTTAAACCTCAAGCACAGAAAGGCTTTCTGTCACAGGAAGGGCACCTCTGCTGAGCCCACAGACCTGAGATCCTGACACAGCAAGGACAGGATCCCTATATAGGTCGTGTGCACGTCTAGATGCGTTCTTCCTTGCCTCCTTCAGGCCAAAGTCAAAGCAAGCTATGCTTTCAAGGTATCTAAACTGACACAAGTGAACTAACAATATAAAAACCTCTGTTCATCTCACAATCTCCATATCTTTCTTAATCCTCAGTCTGTGCCAAAGCAGAAACCCCAAAGCTTGTGCTCTGGGCAAGATGTGGAAGTGGTTGTTCCTATAAGCAGGAACAAGAAACCTTGTACAAGAAAACTGCGATTTGCCTGAAGGCACATCTCCTTTGGGCTCAACTTAATTTGACTTTATCGCAAATAATTTAGCCATGGGCAAGCATTGGGTTAATATCGTCAGGGCAAATTCCAGGCAAAAAGCCCTGGGAGAGAAAGTATAGTTTTGGGTTATGGAGATAGGCCACCAGCTTGCTGGTGGCAGGCTGATGGAGGCATCAGATAAAGAAACACAAAAATGCACCAACAGGAGCAAAAAGAGACAGCAAAGAGACTGATTAAAAAACCCCAAGAAAGTGCCAAAGCAGGGAAGCTTGGCACACAGGGACAGTGCCTGAGGAGGAAGTTCTACATGGCATTTTAAAAACAAGGGCAGGGAAGCAGGAGCAGAGTTCAGCACCAGACCTGCAAGTGGCTGGTCCACCCTGGCAAGTGCCTCTGCCTCCAGGAGAGCTTTCCTAAGCTCCTCGCTTCCATGTGTGACCAGCACAAGGCTCTGCTTGCAACAGGCATAATTTGCCACCGCTGCTACAGCATGACAGCAGCTTCCCAACATGTTAGGGGGTGCCCATAATTCTAGTGCTGCACTGGTACTTGCCATAATTTTTTTTTAAGGTTTTCATATTTATCAAAGCCACTACTGTTTTTTATTGAAATTTACACATGCACACAGTGCTTATAGAGAGAGTGTGTGTGTGGGGGGGAACAGAAGCCGAATTGAAAGTTCAGTTTCTTTCAACTTAATTTGTTAAGAGGTTCATCATCATTTTTTGACAGAATAATCTTTCCACGGTGAGTTATTTTCACTGGAAAAAAAGACGAGATCAACAAATTGCTGGGTATAATTTGTGCCTTAAATAATAAAGCAATTAATGGCATTTTAGCAAGAACACATTCTTCTCCCCAGAAATAAAATCCCTATTTCATCTCACCTAAATTGCTTGGTCAGCTTCAAATAAGCGCAATATAAATCTCCTTCCCATACTGCTGCTGTTATCTATGATAAAGGGAAGAGACAGGAGGTAATCCTGTGTTCTGTATTCACTGACACATCACTTTCATGCTACACTACACTGTAATTTATTTCTAATGGGATAAACCCATTGTAGTCTTCCTGCATTGTTCAGCCACACACACATCCCCAACTGGTACCGAGATTGCGGGACCTGGCACGTGCAACATCCAGGGACCCCGCGTGTGGAATTAGGATGTCTGCTGCACATTTCAGCAAAGCTACAGCACTGAAAATAAACAGAGAGACTGTATAATTAAGGTATGCTTTTATTCCTTCCCACCCACTACCTCCTGGAAGCAAGGCAGTCAAAGAGTATGACACTTTTCAGTACTTCTTGTAATTTCCAACTAGACTTTTAATTTTTTATCTAATCGGTTTGAGATGCAAATTGATGCAAAAAGACATGTGGAGTTGTGAGAGATTAAAGGACATGGGAGATGGCTGAAAGTGAGAAGTCCTTATGGTCTTAGCCACAGCAGAGAGATCGTTTCATCCAAATGAAAACATCTTTAAAGCTCTTTCTGCTGTCCTCATCAAGAGGAATACAAGAAATAAGTAAACCAATGTATGAAAATCAAACTGGGGCTCTGAAGAGCTACATGTGCTATTTTTGTTTACAACATTTTCATAGGATTTTGCAGAAGAAGATAAAACCTGTGGCTTGAGGCTTATACAAACTTTCTTCAAATTAAAAGTCTGGACTGACGATCCAGTTATTCCTGATACAATCCTGAAATGGAGAGGTGCAAACAGAAGGTTACCTATGATGTTCCTGCAGAAATTAATATAATTTAGAGAACATCCCCATTAATCTGTAAAAACTTTTCTCTGCTAAAATGTGCAAGACCACCACAGATACTTAAGCTGCTGCCAGTTAATAAACGGTATGATCAAGCACCACAACTTAAAGATACAAGAATCTCAGTTTTACCATGCCTTTCATACCTAGCTTTCTACTTCTGATGATTGCTACACTCACACAGAGAATGCACCTTACAAAGTAAAATATTGTCTAATTAGTGTCTAGTACTTATCTGGCGATTTCTATGGCCCCATCACTCCAGCAGTTTACAGCATGATTAATCTCTTCTGAATCAGATGGAAGGTAGAAACCTGCAGCTGCGACAGTCATCTCTCCAGATCTCCTTTCCTGTTGATGCAAAGTGACAGTCCCTTCCAGGGCACATGTCACACCACCACAGGTACCCATCTTCGAGGCGGTGAATGAACCCCTCTGCTGCCTAGGGAAGGGACTAAGAGCTCCACGATGGCCACCTGCACACAGACAAACTCCTCTGGGGGCTGGCAGCAGGAGAGCTGGGTCTGGTCTCCTGGCTCAAGGTCACTCACAGCAGCATTTTCACAGCTTTGCCATCTCCAGCTGGACTGGGGTCCTCAGTGTGCCCCACGCCCCTGGGAAGGAAAGCAATATAAACAGCCAGCCTGCAGAGAGAGGGCAGGAAAAATACAGTGCCAAACATCAGCAGCAGGGCTGCAGCTGCTTTATATTGCTTCTTACTGCAGATTAGGAATGTTAGCTTTGGTTTACCGACAATTCATGCTTCAAAAATTTGATAAAATACCCCAAAGGCCAATTCCTGCTGAACTTCATCCCTGCTGCCATGATCAATTTGTATTACGACTTTGTTCTGGGGGATGTATCTGCAAGGGGCCCAAATGACTTGATCCAGGCCAGATAGGCAGGCAGCACACTGCACATCCACACTGGGTCATGGGCAAAGGCAAGGGGCCCCAACGAGACTGGATACCAGTTTAATGGGGTTTCCAGCTGAGATCCTGCAAGCTAAGCTCCCTGTAGAAACCACTGAACAGCCCGGCAAGATGGTCCTGGGGCTCTGTGGGGCACTGGCCAGGGAAGCCCTTGGGCAACCAGATCTGGCTCCTGGCATGCCCCAAGCTCTCATAACTGGCCTCTGCTGCATCCCAACCTACCTACAGCGTTCGCTGACATCTGTATTCTGATGTCTGCTGATGTCAAAATTTCAAATACAGCACGTCCCGTGTTCATTTAGGTTCTTCTCATCTGAAACTCCCTCTTAAATGCAATCCAGATGAGCTCCTTGGCATGGATAGCACATGCCGTGGCAGCCCTTGCTGTCTGCAGCCCCACTTAGCAGACTGTTTTCAAAGGGAGTCTATCTTTTAGATAGACTGCCTTTCACTGTGGTTGAAAAGGGGATCCTTGATTATGGTCCCAAGCTCACACCTGCTTTCTGAGCATCTCTGGAGAGGAAGACAGCATAACTCACACCACCAACTCAGGAAAAGCGCTGTGTCTTCACTAAGCTGCTTGTGATGTCTACTGGTTCTCAAAGGGAAAATGCATGGCTTAGCTCTTGCCTGCCACATAGGTGACTTTGTCACTTGGCTACAGACACAAAAGGATGATATCATGTGAAGCATGCAGGTCTGTCTGCATCTACTGCCATGGCTCACCCTGCTGCTGCAGGGGAGCTCTGCTGCACCAAACAGGGCAGGCTGAAAGCAATCCCTCGAAACAGATGCTCGGTCCCAGGTTTGTAGTTACCAGGAGCCAAAGCTATCGTACAAGGCTGCTGAGAAAAGAAACAAAAGGACTAAAATCTGGCTTAGCTAGGAAGGCTGTGGTAAACGCTAACAAACGCCTTTGAGGGATGTGCAAGTAAAACAGCTAGATTAAATCTGAGAGGAGACACTGGGATGGATTCTCACTGCAAATATGGCAAAAAGCTTTGATTCGGGTGCTGGAACAGTCTCCCCAGGCCCGGTGCTGGGATCTTCTTGCCTCAACATTTTAAAGCTAGGCTGGATGAGAAATAATAAGAGTCTTGCTGGGAAAGTGTGAGCAGATCATCAAATCAGTAGTTTCTGCCTTAAATTTCTAACTCTCTGAACAATCAGTTTATTATCCAATAGGCAGGTGACACTGCCACTAGGGATAAACATTTGATGGCTGTTTGTACCCCAGTGCAGAAGTCAAAAGAGAAGCAGTAGAGTTGAGGTTACCCTGGCCTAGCAAGAGGGGTACACACTATTTCAACCCTGACAAACAAGGTGCTAAGCTGCAGTGATAAAAGCAAGGAGAATGAATAGGGTAACTTTATTATGAAAGCAGTGTTTGCAGAGAGGAACCAGAGTTATAAAGAACAAACAACTGAAATTTTATTTGTACTAGTGAAGGATTATAAATAGTACAGGATGTTATTTTTGTCCCCACGTTCTACAAACTGGTCTAAAACTCAGGTACCTAAACACTTTTTTTTACTGTAGTAACTGCCATCATCTAACACACCAATTGAAAAAACCCCACTAAACTGTATTGAGTCTAACACGCAAGCACCCATGAAGCAGAAAGGTAAGGGCTACCCTTCACCTCTGAAGACAATCTGTAGCTTACACTTAACACCACCTTGGGCCACTTTTAAATAAAAGCTACAGGCAACTTTACTCCCAGTGCAGCGTGTGAAACACATGCTTTTTTTTTCTATTTCCACAGTACCTTGCTTCACCTACTAGCCCCTGAGAACAGCTTGTGAAACCAGAAAAAGTAGTGTACTGTCCACTGCTCCTAATTAAAATCTCACAGTCCTGTGGCCAGCAAGCTCTGGAGAGCTGGTAAGGTCGCGTGATTTCCTTGAGGCCAGACAGAAAAAGCACTCTAGACCAGAGATGACAGATTTCTTGGCTTGTCCATGCAATTCAGCCCTCTGCAGCCTGGGCCAGAAATGCCGTCACTGGGAAGCTCTGGTTCCTCTCAGTGACTTTAAATCGTCTAGATCTTTAAAGGAGAAAACCCCATGTAAGCACACACCCACTCCCCCAAGTGTACTAAGAGTAACTTTTTCCCCCAAAGCCTTCTTGCACCCGCAAATGTTGCTCTGGGAGCCAATGTGGCTCCAATGTCTGTGCCAATCTTTAGCCGCTCCCTGCAGTTTTTCTGCATTACTGAGTGCCAGTAAGTGTTCACACTCCAAGTAATATCTGGTCTGACCATTTGCATGTTCCTCCAGCTGCTCAGGAGCCCATCTGCTCAGACAGGCTTGCTGGCTTCACTCTCAGCACACGACCCAATGTTTCCATCACTTACCCTGGAGAACTTGGGGGACACACTGGTGACAAAGTGACAGATCTTTGCATTTGTGACAAATTCACTCCGTCTGTTACCTAGTATTTTCCCCAGGTATTTACCTCTGGAGGCATGAGGCATCTGTGCCTCTGGTGAGTTTCCAATACTCACATCCACATGTTAAAATGGAAATAACATCTGAGAGGAAGACTCCTAGTTTGGTCTTTACATTTGTATTTTCAATGACTAATTTTGTTTAAGTTGGTAAACGCAGCTGTTGCCTTGCCAGTTGGTGACATTTCCTTTTGGACTTCCCCCCTGGTTGGTGTCTCTCTGCCAAGACATGTAAATTGACTCATTCCTTGTATTCCTTTGCCTTTTTATACAATGCTTCACTTGGGATTTGCTAAAGGCCTCTTGAGATTTGTTTCCTTAAATAATTATTAGCCCTGCATAGCCAGATAGTCTTTACTTACAAGTTTTCTGAATTGTCACTTAAGCATCCCATGCTCAGGGTGCTGGATCTAACTGATGTAACACTTCACTATATCATATCTAGCTCTACTTTTTCTTATGGTGACTCGGTCATGTCACCATCCTCTCAACAGCAACCTTACAGGGGTGACAGAATGCAGGTTGGTTTTACAACAGCATTATCCACAATGAGCTGTTCACTCAGCTCTTTACTTACTTCAGCGGTTCAAGCTTGTCAAGACTTCACAGTCATTATAAATACATACTTGAAAAGAGCAGATTAGTCTCCTGAAAAAGGTAATAAAAATATCCTCCCCAAGAGCTCCAAACAAACAACTGTATGAAACTGTCAGGTAATCTGCCTCAAGCCAGGGAGTGGGAGAGGCAATTCAAAAATCTCGCCGTTCCTTTATCTCATGATCTGAAATGTCTGAACTGAAGCTGTAAGAGAAAAAAAATTTGAATTTCTGTTTGTTGTTCTGGGTTTTTTTAATGACTGTACCACTGAAAGAAACAGAACTTCTCTTCAACTTTTGCAATTGCTTGCATCACCTTTCTAAAATACTTTAACTGGAATGCAATTTCTCTATCAGTTGGATTAGTTATCTTTTCATATTCCTGTATTTCTTGTAGAACTCTGCAACTATTCACTCAATCATTTTTCAGTAACGGTCTTTACCTGCAGCTACTCTAAATTTTGGTCTTAGTGAGTTTTATCTGCCTTCATGCTGTGAGACAGCATCTCCACTTTAGCATTTTCAGTTCCTTTGACAAAGCCATTGTCCTTCTCCTGCCACTAAACAGCTTTCACTTGCTAACCTCAGACAGGCCTACTGGGTGGTGGCACCTTGCGTTTTTAGCAAAGGGGACACCTTTTTCAGGAACTAGATCGGCTTCTTGGGAAAGTTATCTTACTTCTTTTCTCTTGGGGCACTCTACTCTTATTCAGAAACCGACTTTCCTGCTGCTTTTGCTGGATGCATTCAAACGTCTCGTGCTGGCTTTGATATTTCCATCCTTGGAAAGCCCACTATTTGGGACTGCTCGGCTGAAAACCGGTTACATTTTTAGCAATACATGACATATTCACTTGCTAGCAAACCCAACTTACTAATTCTTGTTACTAATTCTCCTGCACGTTTTTTCTTTTTCGTATTGTCACAAAAAAAATAACAATCACTTCTATTGCACGCTAAGTCTGCTGAAGATAAGCACTGTGCTTGCCTCCGATACGCTCAGACCACAACAATTCCACCAGCTGCTCTGGGGACATCTTTACACTATGCCCATGCATCACCAACAGTCTAGAGAGCAGGCAGGGCTCTGCCAGGCCCCACATTATTGCTTTGGAGAGAGAAGATGATGTTTGGCCACTGATTCCTCTGTTATGAAACCATCCCTAACCCTGAGAAAGAAGTCTCCCTGTTAGTAAGCAGATGTCAGGCAGAGGAATTTGGTCTAAATCTGCTGACAGCTCTTATCTCATCGCAGTAGTTGTCTGTTGGTAATACTGTGTAATTGTCATTTCATGTACTGTGTTTGAAATCTAGTTCAGAGCAATCGACCACTAATTGGTTCCCAGTCTACAAGCTATTTTTCTGCCTTGGAAGTCGTAATTAATGCTACTCCCTCTGAGTTATCATCATCTTGCTTCATGAATATATTATAGCTTTGTTTTCATTCTTAAGATTGCTCTTCATCAATTCCTGGTCACAGACAGTTTGCTTACTGTATTCCTCCATCTCTTTCACCTGTGCCTCTTTTGTTGTTGCAACCTTTCTTCCAGTGTTCCAGAAACCTACTTTCTGTGGCTGTTTCTTTTCCCAAACCTTTCCCTGAAGAACTCCTCAGAGGCTTGCCTGGCTCACAGTTTTCACCAAGCAGGTCATTATCATTTCACCCATGACAGAATCTGCTACTTACCCGGCACGCACTTTGCTGGAACAGCTACTTTGCCATATTCCTCTGATTTGCCTCTTTTTCAAGGACAGATTTTTGCCCCTGCAGCTGAACCCCCAACAAGAGGCTGTTGTATTACTGTTTTTCATCATGACCATGACTTTCGACCAGTTTGGTTTGGGTCATGAGACTCTACAACCAGTTGACCTCTCAATGAGGTCAACTAGAGCCTTGTTTGGGTTCAGGTGATACCCACGTACTGACAGCTGCTAAAGGATAGCAGCTGTTTTCCTGTCACTTACATTCTACTTGATAAGGATTCTGCAAGATGAAAAGATTGCAGAGTACTCACATTTTACAGTAACAGCAGCCATTTCAATACCTGCCTTAAAAAAAGAAACCACATCTTACATCTCAGAAACAGCCGCGTTCTGTCTCCAGAGCTGCTGTAAATTGTTCATACCTTCTTCTGCACGACATTTTGCACTGCATCCCTCCCTTGTCCACAGAACACTAATACGTTAGCAATTATCACCACCCAAATTTTATGCAGGTTCATGTTAGGACTCCCTAAATACAGTGAACCATAGAAACTTAACACTTCACAGAGTTGGGAGAAAAAAATTCAGACAATTTTTTTTTTTGGCTACTGAACTAGCTCATATTCTTCTATACTTACGGTGCTATTTGTTTCAGCAGATGGAGAGTGAAAAGGAAGGTCCCTTTTGCCAACAATTTATACTACCTCACATGAGAGATGTCATCTACATTTGGGCCCCATGTGAGAAAGTAATTTTGGACTTGACAATGGGTAAATTGTAAGGGAAGAGCAGACTTTGCACTTGGATGGCCAAGCCACAGGCCTGGAATATTAACATTCAAAAGTCAGATTCAAAGGAGAGCCAAAATGGGCCAGCAGTGTTGAAAAGTTGTACAACATTGCAAAAGCCCAGTCTTTCACAAAGACAAGCTCCACAGAGGGAAAGGAAATTTAACTTGGAGGACCAGTACCTGGGACTTGTTAACTTTTTTCCAGAGCAAAATTGTAGGGGGTAACTGTCAACCAAACAGGAGATGAAAAATCTAGACCAAATCATCATGTTATTGGCTGCTCTGGAAAACTGCAGAATGGACAATGGATTAAGTCAGTGCACTATCTGCACTGGGGGTATCATCCTTGGCACCAGCCAGGTTAGTGAGCAGAGTGGGAGATGGGATAGGAAGAGGGAAGAAATAAAAACAACAGTTTAGGGTTAAAAAAATGAGGAAAAAAAAGCTATTATCCAAGATGTTCGGAAATGAGTGTCAGTCTTTTAATCAGGACAGAAGACAGAAACGGGAAGACAAAGAAGCCACATTCAGAAGAGCATAAAAACCAGATGCCTTAATGATATTTGAAGATAAGCTCTCAGGTAGCATAAATACAAGCTGAGCAAATGTAAGCCATTCATAGCTTGCTTTAAAAAAGACAAACCATCTCCATTTTACCCCTTCATGTTAAAACACTGGAATAAACGAACAGCCACGGAAAGACTAAAGCAAACAAGGGACATGGGTTGTGTTAAAAACTTTCTTGTATAACCCCAAGCAACTACTTCGTGCCTCAGCTTATACACACTTAAAAGCTGTTATACTGCAATAGGTGTCTGTAAGATGGGTTTAATCAAAATTTCCTGCTTAAAGCTTACTGTTTAGTGTATAACTTTGAGAAAAGTTAAGTAATTTTCCATTTCTCCCTAGAAACATGTTTTTTTTCAAAAGTACCAAGAACATAAAAGTGCCTTATGTTTCTGAAGTGGAGAGACTTGAATCCACTTGTTCAAATCTAGACTTTAAAAAGCAGCAAGTGCAGACATCGAAAGGAGTGAAGCATCAGGAAGCCAACTGAAGCATCAGCTCAGAGTCCCAACGCCTGTTCCCAAAAGCAAGAACTTAGAGATACGTGGGAAGCCCAGAGAGCACACAGGGCCACCTCCTCCTTAGCTAAACTCCTGCACTTCTCTAACTCGTTAGCCTTCCATTTTGGCACCTGTTGAGCAGACAGAAGATTAAATACTTGGGGGAAGACTTCCTTGCAGAAGATTTTTATTTTGTTCTTCATTAGCAGGTAGGCGACAGCCATAGGTATCAACGTGGGTGAGCACATGGGGGTTTCATGGATGACAGAGCGTCAACGTTTATTCCCAGGAGACTCATCTCACTTATTTGACACCCACATTCACACTGCAATCACAACTGCACCAGCTACAGTTGTCTTGGAGGCTCTGCTCTCAGTAGACTCAAACTCAGGATCCTTTATAGTAATGGAGAGCTTTACCAACAACTTTACCACTACTATCATCTGCCAAGAAAGTACTTTTCATCATGTGTTTTAAAATATATACTAATCTGATGTATTAGCCTGAGCACTTATTCCTTCTCAGCTTCATATAACAACAGCACTAAAGAATATCAGCGATACAGGAGCTTTTGACGTTCCAACTTGCTTACAGGACCCAAATCTAAGAGACAGCAACATTGCATTGAGAAATGTCACATCAAGGTTTCCAGTAGCTTCAACATTTCTCATTTCATTAAATGAAAAAGGAGCTGGAGAAAGGAGGAAACTGTATTTCTGCTCCACTTACTTGACAAATGCAGGAAACTGTGTATAGATCAACTGACACAATCTCTCCGAATCTTGGTGAAACACACAAACAAAGCAAGATCAACCCAGGCAACTAGAATTTGCTGCCATGTTTTAGGCAAATGGCTTAAAAAACCAGAAGGTTTTGGATACCCCGGTTGAATGTTTCCAAATAATGAATAACTGCACACAAGTATACAGTGAGCAGCAGGTTTCGGAATTCAGTGCCTATCTACCTATACCAGTGGTAATCAACAGATTAACTCTGTATGACAACTTCGCTACAAGTCTCAGCCTGGAAGCACTTCCCTCCCCGCTATACCTAAATCGCAGTCAGAATTGCTCCAAAGGAGATTAGGGAGACAACTTTGCCATGCACAAAGCGCTAATCTAAATGTGTTCCCAATTTAAGTAGGTGGAGGTTCTAAATTTGACTGAAATGGCGATGTTTGGTCCAGCCCTTTGTGTTTTTCAAGATTTGTGTAAGCTTTTAAAGGCTCTCATTTCTTTTAAAGCAGGTTTCACCACCCCTAGAAATGTTTTCTGCTCTTAGTCTTCTTGCTATAAACATACTGACAAATTGCACATACACACGTTCTGCTGAATCTAGGAAAATGACAGGGTTTGTGCTTCACCTGCTAGGTCTGAAACAGCAACAGCTGCAGGTGATGCTCTGGCTTGTGCCAGCATTTGGTAGTGTTGTTCTAGTGTACAAGAGGGACGTCTGCTTCATCAAACAATGTGCTCTGTAAGCTTTTACACTAGGCAAGGAGATCCCAAAATATAGGCCACTGCGTTCCTTATTTTTATCCACACAACACTGTTAAATCAATGGGATTTACATGGATTAGCAAAGGACAAACTTAGCCTATTTTAGTAATGGTAATATGACATTAAGATTATTACCCATCTCACACTCCCAAGACTAATTACTTCCCAACTCAATGTATCAGAGTCACATCAAATGAAAATAAAATAGTGGGGGTTTTTTCCTTTTTTTTTTTCTCTCTTTTAGACATGATGGATTTTAAAACTGAAAGAATTGATTGCTTCATTTTATTAAAAGAGTGAAAAAGAAGCACAGGCTGCTATGCTGCTTGGCTAGAAACACCAGACTATGAGGCTGCTGTCAACTCACTGAACCCTGAATCATGACATCACAGCTGGCCACAATGTAATTCCTTTTGGAAGATGGAGCTCTCATATACCAGTGAGGCTGCTGTTCTCCCCCCTACCGAGCTGCTCCTGAGATTCTCACATGTGAACAACAGCGCCTGTATGGGAACATTCAGAGAAAATGTCACCGAGGTTTTGAAATGATAACCCAAAAACACACTGTGGTATTAGTTCTGCTAAACACTATAAAAACTTGAATTATAGTTTTTATTAGCTGCTGCAAGGTTGAATTTCTCAGAATGATGTAACTGCTGCCTCAAAATCATCTGAAAATGTTTTTTTTTGCCCTAACACTAAAGCTCTACATTTCCCCTCTGCCAAGCTACGTACAGAATAGCTAATCTGAGATCAGCTCACACATCGGTTTCAAAGGGACACGAATATAAAACGGGCTGAAGAATATCTAGGACGATGCAGAGAAACATGTTTTGCACGTGTAGGGACACAACTGCTTTGGCATTGCATAAGGAATCACCAGCCACCGAAGCACATGTGGCAGCTGCCCGCCCGCATGCTGCTCCCAGTGCAGGGCCGCCACAGGCCAACTTGGCCCAGTCTATCCTACAGCTGAAGTGGGTGACTCCGTTTGTAGCTGCCAGCAAACGAAGGAGTTACTTACTTTTAGTACAGTGAAGATTACTAAGGGCAGTAAGTTTTTAACTTGGAGCCCACATGGACAGTGGTTCAATTGGCTGCCCCTCCAAATACCTGTCCTCAGGTGCTGGTCTGGGGGCTGTATCTGCAGCTATGGCAAAGCCCAGGGCAGCTCAGGCTAAGGGCGTCCCGGTGCAGGCCTACATACAGCTTTGTGGTCCCATGGTGGGCACCTCTGACAGCATATTGAGCTGAACTCCTGGCTGTCATCAACCAAGACCGGTGGTTTTCACCGCATTTTCTTCCAGAAGGCAGTTTATTCTGTCTGCTTTGCTTTAAGCTTGCACTCATCACTCCCCACACCCTCTGCAAATGAAGGCTGGTTTACAGCCTCTGCCCTAAGAACCGCATCTTCGCAGGGCTGCATGTGTGCACTACAGTTTAAGTACTCTGGGACTGCTCAGAGTGAAATGCATAAAATGCTAATGTATTACTAGACTCCTACAATATTTTTAAATAGCATCTCCAGTATATAGAACTATTTTACAAGCAAGTCAGTGTTCTATGACACCAAAGATTTTTATTTTATCTTTTAAAGTTTAAATATCAGAGAAAAGTGGGTGTTGATAGGATCTGCCAGTAGCACAAACAAAATGTACGAATCCAGACTAGAAATGAAACAATCTCTCCACAACAGGCAAAGTAAGGCAGCACAACGGAAAAAATTCCACAATACGCACCACCTTAAAAGTATCGAACAGGCAAGTAGAACAAAGATTTCAAAGCACATTTGGACATGCGCTCCTTCAAGCAACATGTCAAACCCACTACCTTCTCCTCCCCTTCTCCTTGACAGATGGTCTGACTGGGCCTGAAGCCACACCACCAAGCTGTGATCCTGGCAAAACCCTCAAGGTAAATAAGGTTGGGCATAAAGTACAACTGGATGGGAGGCATGTGAGTGCTGAAGGATGAGTCGCTGGCGATTCAGCTAGCAACACAAACTGCTCTGAAACAATGGTTCAGTGCAATGCCAAAAGTGCTCTAGAGGTAGCCACTACATAGCCAGAGCTGTATCCACCTCCAGCTGAAGCTCATGTGTGTTTAAAAGGTTTAAATGCTTCAAATTTCCTGGGCAAATTCTAATTATCTTAATTTTTCTTCAAGCTACTATAAAAAAACTCAACAAAATCCTTAATTAACATTTATTGAATTTTGTTTTCTTCTGTGCTGCTAGTGTGTCATGAAGATGACAGAAAGTGCTACCATGCTCTTTTGCAAGACTGGATGTATTTCATGGGTACCAAAACACCTATACATGTGCTTTGTAAGAGAAGCTGTTTCCCTCAGAGCTAAGAAACACTGAAGTGATGCCAAGTCATATTATTTGGGCAATTTCTTTTGTTTTAGCATTGTGTAGTGGAACCATCTGCACAAGAACCAACCAATAATCAAAGCCAGCCACTGCCAGATGACAAATCCCTCTGCTTCTCTAGGTTTAAATGTCAAATTATCGATGCCATTCGAATTCTGGTTTGCTTTTAACTTCAGATCAAAGCTAACATAGCTGGGAAGACAATACTTTCCACCCTCTGCCTTGCCCCCCTCCTCGCTGCTCTGAAATCATCTGTCTCAAAGCCAGAAGTCTAAATGGAGTGTAGGGCGAGTTCAAAACAGGGAAGGTTGATGGGAGTCTGCTGCCAATTCCACTCCGCAGTCACAGCTTGCTCCCACAGCTCCATTAGCTGCCTGCAATCAAGGGCGGACGACTCAGTCCTGCTTGCTGTCCAGGTTTAATAGGTTCAGCTACTTTATTGTTAACGAGTAATGGCTAGATTGCATTCCAAGACTTCACATCATTCACAAAGCAATTAAGTGTACACTTCTTGGGCTCCTCCAGGAGCCCGAGAGGAGTGCCTTGTTCTACTGAGAGGATCACAAGCAAGCCACAATTTTCGAAACTGAATAGCACGACACAGTGGGAAACTGTCAGAATATTCCCCTTCCTTAAGTATCATGCTGAATGCATCATTCCTGTTCCTCAAGTCTCTGAAGGGCTCCCTTACCTGTACATCCCTGGATTATAGATTGCTCTTGCCAGATGAAACCAAGATCTGTAAGCCACAGGGAAGCATCTCAAGTTAACGAAACAGATCTTTATTTTGAAAGCCACTGCAAAGGCAGAGGTACTTTTTATATACACACTTTTTACACATTCCCAGAAGGGAACTGCAAGGCACCTTGAAAACAACGTAACACTTATACCCAGATTCAAAAAGCTTAGAAAATAAGCTACTTGAGCCCTTGGGCATTCCTCACAAACCCAGGATCATGTCCCCAGAGAACGAAGCTACCTCTGAGAGTAGAACTGGGGGGAAAAGCAAGTATTTCTTTTTGACTTGCACATATTGATTCACCCCCCGTGCTCTCGTACTACTTTGCTGTCATTAACCTATGTACCATTACTGCTGCAATGCCCCTTCCAAGTGTTTGTGTCTTTTTAAACCCTCACTTGCAGGGCAAAGATCCTACTTTTACAGGGAGGTAACTTCCCCGGAGGTACAAAGGATCCTCAGCCTTAAGTGGCTGATTCACAGTTGGACCAAAGCTGGATCCTCGACAGGCTCTGTAAGGACAACTTACATCCGCAGGCTGCCTTTTACAGGCTGTCCAGCTGAACCTGAGGGAGAAAGGAATCCTGCTGGCAAGGACCTGTCTTTTAAGACACGCTACTTCAACGAAACCATGAGAGCCATGACCTCAGAGCTAGTGAGTAGATGGCAGTCACTTTGAGAGAATAAGGAAAAAGAGATGCTGCTCATACATTCTTCACTTCTCCTCCCATATACAGCACTCACACATGAGACTTAAAATAACCTGGATACTTACGGTTTATAACATCATTGCTAAAAAGAAAAGAACAACAACAAAAAAAATCCCCAAACACTCAAGGTCCCTTCACAACCTACTTCTGTAAAGTCAGGAATTAAATAAATCTACCTTGGAGAAAGGGATCGTTTGCATTTTTAAGAATCAGATTCCATTTCTCTGAGCGTACCTGCATAAACTGAGATGAGTTTAAGGAGAAAACAACAAAAAATCCTCTCTCTCCTCATTTACCAAAAAACTTGTCACTAAACTTCAAAAAAAGATTTTCACAACACAAGACTGGTCTTTTTACTTTAAATGCAAAATCTTGGTACAGAAAGGAAGCACAGCTGAAGGGTTATATAAGTTTTTTCTTCTATTATTCTCCATTTCCTTTCCACATGCCAGTCAAAACTATAAAATACTTGTGGGAGAAATGCAGAAGGCACGGTTTCACATTCCAAAAGATCTATTTCTCTGTGCTGCATACAAGCCAGGCGACCACCCAGGAAAGCAAGGGAAACATGCTTTGGACCACTAGTGCTGCAATCTCAGCAAAGCCTTTCTCCACCAGGGCTCTGCCCTGCATTTTCTGTGAGAAGTAAGCACCAAATCTGACAAACAGCCGAGACTGTGGCAGCATCACCTCTAAGCCTGCCCTGAAACAGTACTGACAAGCAGATCTGCGTTTTCTCCTCCTGAGAAGTGGTGTCAAGTACTAAAATAGTTTGAATAAACTATTCAGAAGAAAGAAAGAAAAAAAGGCGTAGATAATCATAATATGGAAGCCTGTAATACTAGGTGCTCTTTACTTCTTAAAACACTTCTGTCCCCTGTCCCTTTGCCTTCCATCACAATACTTTCACCCCAGTTTTATTAGGGAAATGAGGGCAAAATGAGAGCAAAGATGGGTCATCTGTAGTCTTGGGAAAGGGTATGACCAGCTCTTTTCTCTCCCTAAGAGCCTATGACAATGTTATTTTCTTTTCATACATCAATCACAGAAAGATTTGGTAACTGTTTCAGAGTCACTAAAAATTAATCAGTCTGTCAGAGGCCAAGCTGGTTGAGAAACTGCTGGCTGGAGCAACAGAAGTAGGCATGACTTGCCTTCAACAAAGAAGGCAGCATTTGGTTTTAGTTAACTGGGTAAAGGGCAGTAAAACTAAGCCAAGTATTTATTTATTGGACTGGAGTGCCTTCAGCATGAGTGAGACTGTGCAATGTTTTTGTAGTCCCAATCTTGGAAGAGAGGTAAGTGACCTCTGGTTTCACTTTTGGAATAAGATAGCACAGAAAATCTTTGGTAGAAATGATGATTTATGAAGGGGATGTTCTGTGTGTGTGGAAACAAAAAAGGTCTAAAAGTTCTAAAGCTTTCCAAGATGATTCCTTTTCTATGACCTATAGGACATTATTTTTTGTCAGCTCACGACAGTCAAGAGCACGAGGAAGCAACAACCCACTAGAGAGATTGTTGCTTTGCAGAACGATGCTCTCAGTTCAGCAGTGGGGAATGCTGACTGTACCCTGGGTGTCACTGAAGTGTACCCTTGGATTCCTCCAGCAGGAAAACCAAATAAATTTAACAAAAATAACAAGTATAAATGGAGCTTTAAGTAATCTTGACCCAAACCAACACTCAGTGGTGTTGCTACTGGATAATACTTCAGTACAGGCTAATATGTGGACCTACCAGCTGTGACCTTATTTGGCTCTTACTTGTGTACCCCTACTCAGTGTGAGGGTAACATGACAGGGGTGAGCAATGAGAGACCCACAACTCTGGATTCGTATCAACTCTGGTGACCACAACTGACTTTCAGATGGTGGCTGAGCAAAAACACATGGAGGTTCACCTGAGGATGCTGCAGAGGCTCGCTGGATGTGTGGCAGGAAGCAAGAAAAACAATTAAGAGGAAAACTGGGATGACCTTGCAGTGTTTAGCTGGGACCATCAGGATCTTGCAATTCTGTTTATATTCTTCCACCACAATGAGGTGTTCGGAAGCCCAGGATGGGAGGGGCATGTAGATAAAAAACAGAAAGAGGAACCACTTTTTTTTCTGATGTGTGTGATCTATTCAGGTGAACCTTTTTTACCGACGGGCTCTTTTCCTGGAATCAGCACGGATGCCCAAATGTCACGCCGGGGCCCTCTCATAAACACACAGCATACCTCAAATGCTTAGGTTATGTTGCCTGTTTGTAGTAGGAGGTTTTGATGGGAATTCTGGAGGTATTAGGTCATTTTTAACAGAGACATTATTAAAACCACCTGGCTTTTTCAAATTTAGAGTTGTTTGGTCGAGGTTTTGTCATTTTCAAACTATTATAGTAATGTGCTGTAATGTTTACCATCTGAAAAGTGAGACATAAAGGACGGATCTTCATTGACATCCATCTAATTTCTTTCCCTGGTCACCTTGTATACAACTGTGCATATCATTTTTATACCAGTGGATTTTGTACAGAGAAATGCTCTGACCCGCAGATTTCTCTCCACCTGCTGCTGCTCTTGGTCCAGTGCCACAGCCACCTCTCTCTCTCTTCCTTCTTCTGCAGCTCTTTGTTACTGAATGTCAGGGCCATCAGTGTCACTGGCTGACATGGTCAGTGCATATGACATTATACCACTGCTCTAAAGGAAACAGGCAGAGGGCAAAGAAAAAAAAACAAACCATCCAACCCAAAACCTGCTGCCAGCCTAGGCAAAAGGGACCAGGCTCAAAGAGATATTAGCAATCTCAGTCTTTCGAGTCAAAGAGAAGGTCCTTGCACCACGATAGACACATGCAGCATCTCAACGAGCTCCTATGCTTGGAAAATTGGCACACCTCTGCCTGCCCCAACACATATCCTGGAGTGCTCCACTTCTCAGACATTAAAGGCAAAGATCAGAGGAGGGGGCACAAAATGGTTAAAAACAAGCAAATGAACCAACACAAAAAAACCAAAACAAAAACCAAGCCACCAAAAAAACCAACCTAGCATCAGACAGGAGACAAAGTCTGACCTGTGATTCAGCAGATTTGAATGCTCAGAAGTACAGCAGCCTGTGCACTATTGAAAGACAGCAGCAGTCCATTACACATATTGATTTGCAGCACTTTGTCAGCACTAATGATGTTACCTCATTAAATGAGATAAATGCCCTACTGTTCTACCAAAAGCATCTGCTCCTTCCTTTTCCTTGCCTGTTCTCCAGCAGGACCCTCAGAAGCAGCACAGTGAGAACAAATCAAAATCCAACACTAAACTTGCTTAGAGCCACTTGCTAAGGTTGCTTTTTTGTTGTTTTAATGTTAATGTATTTATGTAAAATTTTTAGTGGTGTTATTCTGTGTTTCCTACCAGGTACCTCTTCTCTTGATACTGAACCAGCACATCAAAGGAAAACAAAGCCCTGTGAACCACCATGGCCCACTGGTCATCAAGGAACTTCTCAGAAAATAAACTAATGTCTACCTCAGATAATTCATTCACTCTTGGGTAAAACACTACAGGCTGCAACTTCAATCACAGCAGGTGAAGTAAGTGCTAGGTAAGGGGGTGACAATGACTTCTGTCCGTTAACACCCTACAATGTGCTGCCGCACTCAACAGTTTTCTTCCAACAGATTCCTCACTACATGCAAAGGTAGCAGTTTACCATAATGAATGTTTTATGCATTATTCCTTTGTGTATAGGGTCTCCAAAGTACACATTATTAAAGTCTACTAAACTCTCTGTTTAGCAGAATTACCAATATGCCTTTGGGGAAATTATTACAATGAAGCTGTACCGGTATTTAAATTCCAGTTGTTTAACAATCTTTTCCTAATCACCAATCCAGGTATAAACATTAAAGTGCAGTCAGACTTCTTCCAGTGTGGCATAAACATGTCTATGAGCTGTTTATGGAAATTCATTTTAAAAAAATGAGTATTTCAACTTGTCATGGTTTTCATAATTAGCCTCAGACAGCTACTGCTTTAAAGTAATAGGAACTCCATCCTAATCCTCTTCACCATGCAGAGCCCTCCTTTGGTTCTGTAATACAGTTAAGCCTGGTTACAAAACCAATTAACTATTTGCAGCCATACAATTTCTATCAACATATCAGCATCTGCAAGATATCACCCTAATCAAGAAAAATTTGGCCAACAAGGTCCCATTCTTTACAAATAGCTTTTCTATGAGAAAGGACCTGTCCTGGGAGCAAGGGATGGAGCAGTCCAAAAGCTGCTTCAACTCGCTCATATGACCAGATTCTTCTCTGGTCCAGATACTCAGCTATCTGAGTTGTATGAAAAGCAACAACGGAGCAGCTACTAACTGTTGTTTGAGCCTCTCAGACCATCTCCACTTCTAATCTGCACACTACAGCTATAACTAACTACTCTCTAAATGTGTTGGTTTCATAGCAATGAGTCACACTTGGTTCCAAATTTGTAAATGTGTCTGTACCTCCTGTGACATGAACAAATATTTTTCCAATGGGAAGTCTCATGTTTCTCAGGGGAAGAGGAAGTAAACTTCAACATACTAGAAATCACAGGATTCACCTTCCAGGGAGTGGGGGTAGAAGAGAACTAGGTCCCAACCTTTCAAGTTTCCCCCATGACCTTCAATAAATCACTGTGTTCCTGCCTCCATTTTTCATCAGTGTGAACTGCTCAGGTTTTCCAGCAAAGACAACCAAGTCAGTACCTAAACAAATGTCTTGTCCTCGCTACTACATTACGCTGGCAGTTATACAACTTCAATACCAGTTCAATTCTCAGTCACCTTTAACAAAGAAAACAACATTAACGTATTGAAAAAATGCTGACAACAATCTCATAAAACCAGTGGGCACAGAAACAGAATACAAGTCACGGAGTTGCTGAACAGGGTTTCACATTACATGAAGATGCAGAATTTAGGCCATCATAAAACTGCACGTTTTGATATGCCAGAATTCAAAGTTTCCGTCTAAGTACAGATAAAAGGAAGACTAAAGTCATCATTGGAAGCTGGTATGTGCACTAAACGGTCCTCTGACAAGTATGAATCAAATAGCGTCTGCTCTTTTTGGCTCTAAGGCAGTCCCGCACAATGAAGTTGTTTCCATCATGACCAAAAGTCCTTCAGGGAACAATCCTTGGAAAAAAAGCAGAGCAAACAGGGGGGCATATTTTAGCCATACACCAATTCCCTCTAAATCAATGAACAAAAGTACTTCCTTTCTCCAGTTACAAACCCTGAGCCAAATCACCTTCTCTGTTTTACAAACACAGTCTCATTGACTTTGCTCAAGTTACACAAGCACGAGAGCAGATTTTGCCATTGTGTGCCATGGGAGACCAAATCTCCCATAAGTAAGAAAGGAAACAATCTGTTCACCTTAAATGAAGTGGGACGAGGAACATCCCTTTCACCTCTAAAAAGGAGACATATGTCTAACAGACAAAGGGAAAACATCTCTAATTTCACTTCTTCAGTTTGCCTCTCCGTTAGGAAAGACTCTTGTATGCTTTTAAAAGATGTATTTTTCAGGCTTTTAAGGTTACTTTATGTGACTGCAAATTAGAAGACCAAAAATATCAGTTGTTGGCTTAGAGATGTCTCCAGAGTTTACTTCACTACCCATTAAAGAAGTACCCCTTCCATCCTGTTTGACAGGGGTGGTAGAGATCAAGGGTGCAGCTCTATTGCCTGAATTTGTCAGCCACTGTTTCCTATCACTTGCTTCTTTACCTCAACACTAGTTTCATGAACACAATGTGAGATGCTTCCCAGAGTTTCACAGAATCCAGCTACATCTTTGGTTTAGTTAGTTGTTGACTGGCTTCACCCCACTGAGCAGCTTATGGTCAGCTTCATAAGCACCAATGCTGGTGCAAGAGGGAATGGGGGAAGTGCTGGCCAAGGACAATGTGGGGAGAGAGAGGATGAGCAGCAGTAATTGGGAATGGCTTAGGCTGCCACACCACCTCTAGACCTGACACCTGCCAGAAGACATCACAGGAACACATAACACAGTGCACAGTGTGGCATTTAACATGGGGGCATTGCAATACATGTGGCTAACGTTCCCATCTTGTTTTGTTGTTGTGTTGATCACACCAGATGACAGACCTCACAAAAGCACCTGGCATTGTACTCAATGTCACTTTTCTTCCAAGGTATTGGATGTAGGCCTTCATTTGTTACTGTGGCACGTGGACCAGTAGCCACCCCAGACAAGCTGTCACTTTGTCTCTCCTGCCACCTACTGTATGTGGTGGCATAATATGTGTCACCAACTCATGTGTGTCTCCACTTCTGTTTGGAAAAACCAACCTTTAGTTCTTCTACAAGTGCCACTGCATGCATATGGGCACTCCCTGCTGTCACCACTCCTCCAGCAATGCTATCCAGCGTTTCCTGATGGAGGCTAAATGTAGCCCTTTGAGCTCTACTTAACTCACTGATGCTTCAGGGTTAAAATTAGCATTAAATACTAAAAATTCTCCAGAGTTTAGGGCATGAACTTCTCTCCCCCTTTGCCTCACGGAGAATTAATCACAGAAGATTTATTTTAAACAGTGAACAGGCCATGATGCCCCATAAACTTCTGTCCCTTAATTTGCTGTTACTTCCAATGACAACACTCACAAGGGGCAAAGCCTAGCAGAAAAATAACTTCACGTTGAGCGTGTGACTGTCAGCCCATGGGCAGGGGTGAAACTCTTGCTGCACTTGAGCTGCGTAACCAAATGAGTGTCACTCAAGAACAGAGGCTGTTTTAGACCGTGGTTTTACCCTTGTCCTTTTAACCTCGTGCTCTCAAAACACACAGCTCAGTGGGTTTGGCTGTGCCACACGTACCCTCGGCAGCACAGTGCTACCCAGATGTCCTCCCCATGTGGTCCCGCTGCCTATGACATCAGTGGCTGCAGAAGGGGTTTCCCTGACATTTGTGCCCAAGCAGAGCATCTGAGGAGAACTCTGTAACCATAACCATCTGGGTTCTGCCACCCATCCAGAACCATTAACCATAGCGAACGGCATCGAGAAGGGCAGCAACAAGTCTGAGCTGCTCCAGACTAGTCCCAGCCCACCACAGTGGCTTCAAACCCATTCACGGTACTATGTGGAAGCCAATAAGCAATCAACCCATTGGATAGATATCCCATGTTAGTTATTTATGCCATCCTCCCAGAACACATGACAAGTTTATTTTTCAGTATTTTATTATTAATTTTAAGAGAGTATTCAAATAGAAAACAACAAGCTGAATTTTCTAAAAGAAATCTCATTATTTTCTAGTAAGAAGCTAGCTTGTGGGTGCTGGTTTATTTTCCCATATATGGCATTCCCTTTTACCTAATCAACAGCTTGGGGCTCTATGACAGCAGCTATCTTTGATAAAAGGAGTATTCTGATGAAGAAGAAACACATCCAACATTTGCACAATCTAGTAAGCTATCAAATGTATTTATTTATGCTGTGACCACAGTAATCAAGAGGTATGAGATGTGGAAAGGAGCATCAGTTAAATGCATCTTAAATCTGATTTTTCACTGGTTGCAGTAAGGAAATTGTTGACTAGCAGGCTCTTTAGGGTCTTTACAGGCTGCAGTTAGAGAAGTGGATACAGAAGATAAATCGCTCCACTCCCGCAAAATCAAGTCTTACTTTTGCAAGTAATAGTGGTTCTTTCATCTTACCACTCAAAATTTGATCAAGTGAGAAAAAAACATTAATATAATTCAACTCACACATAAACTTCTCTGAAAAATGAGGACATCTCTTTTCCTTAAACAAATCTGACAAGGCTATAACTAAAAATATTTGTGTAACACACACAGTTCAGTATGAACTGAGGAAAACAACTGGCATGAGTAACCGGAGTGTCTAATTTCAGCTATTTAGCCACCAAAATGCCTCAAGAGTTGTGACACATCCACTTAAAAGCTAAATATGGCCCACAAATAGATATTAAACATGAATGAATTTATCAAGAAGCAACCGTATGTTTCCATTAATCGTACAAAGGCTGCAAACAGGTTTAAAAAAAGATATTTCTACAGCACACAATCAGAAAACGCTTTTGCCGACATCAATTTATTTTATTATGAAATCAAGGCAAAAAGATAAAGGATCACACTAGCAGTTAGTAACGCTACAGGAACTCTCAGTGAAAAGCTAATGGAGTGAACAGAACCCTAAAACAACTATTTTTTAACACAAACTTGAAAAACCTGCTACTACAAAGGCAGTGTCAGAGGATGCTTGGACATCCTTGCTAGAAACTCTCAGACAACTTTTAAGGTTCCCTAAGGATGCTCCAAGGGAATTCAAGAGGCCAATTTTATACACAGACGCCTGGATTGATGTCTCACAAAACCAAGAGGCAAAGTTTAATCTCCAGAAGAACTTTAACCTCTGCTGTGCTTGACCGAATGGAAGGGAAAGAGATGTAAGCTTGTTTTGTCTATGGCCAGTTGAGACCTTCTAGCAGAAATGGAAGTTCGATGATGAGCAGCTAATAAGCTGCTCCCAGAGTTTCCCTTGCTTAGAGAGTGAGTGGAGCGGCTGGGAGGTCTTTGGAGTAGATGCTACAAACAAGCTGTTAAGAGAAGACGCTATCCAGAAGGCTCAACAGGAGGAAAATAGAAGCAGGGAAATCACAGTTAATGGGATTTGGCCATATCCAGAACACAGCTAGGTTTTGAATACATTACAAACAGTCCTGTGCTTCACTGCTGCACCAATTCATTGCTGAATGAGAAAATTTAAACAGATTTGAAGCTCCAGAGAAATTTAGATTAATCTTTTTTGAATAAATGTCGCCTCTCCCCTGGGATGCTGTCTAGGTGAATACCTGAAGACGAGGAAATTGCCACCACTCCACTAGAAGTTCTGTGATTTTCTGTTAGGGGAAAGGTGTCAGGCTGGAGATTTATTTATTTTGAGGTTATTTCCTACGTCCCATAAGTGAAGGTTTGCCCCATTCATTTTAGATACCACCACAGACTACTATAAAATTTCCCTAAGTTTTCTGAGGGAGAGAATCACTGTCCAGTCCTGTCAAGAGGATAATCTGAGGTCAAATGTAAAGGGTTACATCTCTTTCAGAGCATCTCTCCTTGGCACAACATAAGGAGGTTGAGAAACCTTAGCAGGAATTTCTCAGTGACTCCCTCACCAAGCTTTTGCGGGAGCCTCCTGCTCATCCTCCGACCTAGATGGAGGGAGTTAGTTGCTTAAGGCAGCAATGAAAGAAAAATTACCATGGATGACATCCTCTACCTGTGCAAACTGATGTCAAGCATGGGACATGATACAACATGTATGAACTTCATATTCATCCCTCCTCAGATCCCAAAAGAGGCAGCACCTCCTCTCCTCAGTACGTGAGAGGAGGGAAGAGGCCAGAAGTACAGAAATTTCTAGTCTAACCATGAGACAGACAGAAGAATGGAAATGATAGGAGAAGTGAGATAAAAGAATTAGAGGGCTGATAGCATCTGATAGACAACACACTTTTAGAAGAAGGAGAGGAAGTTGAGCGGCTGTGAAGGAGGGGGAAGGAAGAGTAAGGTTGATTTTCCCGATAGACAGGTCATGAACAGTTCCCGAAACCTGCCTAGCTGGGCTGGTTGTCTGACGTAAAGATGCAAAGAGCAACACACGTGGCATCTCTGAAACGGAAAAAGGAGACGTTGAGGAGCGGGGCACTCTGCAGGGGAATTAAAAACCTACAAGTCTTTTAAGTGCCATAAATAGAGACGAAGCTATTGAGCTTTCAACCAATAAGAAACGTGAATAGTTAAAGGAGTTTTGCAGAACTGTCCACTTCGACAAAAATCTTAAAAACTGGCTCTTCAAAAATGTATTTTCTTTTGACAATCCCACACCCACTGCTGGGAGATTAGCTTTACAAAGTGAGAATTTAAGTGGAATTGCAGCTCTGAGCAACAACAGTAAATGTTGCTCACAGCAACAGAAAATGTAGGATAATTAGGTATTTTGGGGAAGAGGGGAAAGAAAGTTACAATAACTATGCAAACAGAATAAATAACAACGCTCTTCTTCTCCAGGACCTTTTCGAGGACCTCGGAGCAATCTACAGCCATTCCCTGTTAAAAGCTGCTGTGCTATGGCCACAGCTTATCCCACCATCTAGGTCTCAAACCTGCCCGTACTTCTTATTTCATACTTTTACTCTCCTTCTGCTGATCCTCACGCCAGACATCAGCTGAGGGGCAGGGACCCCATTGTGGGTTTCTGCAGTGCAGGACCCGAGCCAGGACTTGGGGTGTTGCCAAGTGCTCCTTCAACATAAATAAGGTGGCGGCCTGATAAAGAGACAGGGAAGACAAAAGGCTTCCACCAAGTGAGAAAACTCGTAAGCAGAAGAAGTGAAGGCTCTCCCCAGACTGAACGTGCTGTGCTCAGTGGCACAACCCGGCAGGGAAGGACTGGGAAACCCATCTTTCAGACAAAAGTGTAAAAAGACACAGGACGAGTAAAAGGGAAAGACAAGGTCAAGTTAGAGGGAGGCAGGCTCCAGACAGACCCTCCCCTCCCCAGAGGAAATCACCTCAACAGACATCACTGTGGAGTCTGCAGAAGATGCTAGTCAGCAGAGGAAAGGGTCATGTTAAAATACAAACCCATGTTAACATGCTCCTGCAAGTTCTGTGACTGTAGCTGAGAATTTTAGGAAATGCTTTGCATTGGATTTGTTTTATTGCATGTTTCCCACCATTTGCAGTTCCAGTTTCTGCTCCTACTCCTGATTTTTAATCATCACTGGGACAAAACAGCAACGTTCAGATGCTAAGAAAACTGGAGTAACTGGGAGTTATATTAACAATACTTAAATGCAGTCTATTTAAAGGTTTGAACACATCTTGTTAGAACACTGCATAAATTAACCCAACCTAATTCTCTGGGATGTAACAAGATCTGAAAAGCTCCAAGTTTCATGTTCTCTCTTACCACCCACTTAAAAAACCCAAACCCAACATGCTGGGGTTAGCTCAGGTTGCAAACGAAAACAAAATTCACATTCAACTGAATAAATGTAATTTACTCTCTGATGCAATGAAGATGATGCCACAGCCAGCTCAAAAACAAAACAAGAAGAGGTTCTCTCCCACCCCCCCTCCATGCACATCCGCCCTCATTTTCACTGTTAATGATGCCCCAGCCCAGCCTGCCCGCTCAGGATCCTTTACCGCTCCCTCTATCCCTCCCCACCGTCCGAAAGCATTGCTGGATGGAGCGAAGCGCGCCCCGCTGCCACTGGGCTCCCAGTCTCGGCCGCCCCGCTTGCACTGGCGGCCAGACAAAGCAAACTCTGGTTGCATCACGGAGCAAACTCATTTTCCAGCAACCTCCCAGCCCGGAGTTTACCGCTACTGTAATCCGGTGCTGTCAACAACGCCGCCTTTGTTGCACGCCCGCGTGCGCCGCTGGCTTGTTGGTTTTTTAATTTTTATTATTATTATTATTTATTTTAAGGAGAATTTCTGTCTTAAATGAGTAATCTGTTTTCAAGTGCTTTCTCCTCTGTGCTGGCTCCACCCTATACTGTAAACGAGACATTACCTTATACAAGAATGAATCTGCTGCATTCCTCTGTCTAGCTGCCTCGCAGCACATTTCCTACGCTCGCAGCAGCCCCGGCAGCGCACGCTCTCCCACCCCTTCCCCCCCACCTTTTTCTCTTTTTTCTTTCCCTTTTTTTTTTCCTTTTCACTGCCTCGCTGTGTTTTTGTGTAAATGATCTCACATGACTCAACAAATCCATCTGCCTGGAGCAGGCCAAGTTTGGAGCCTTCCCAGGAGGGAGGAGAAGAATTGCTTTGTGGAAAGGACCTGGAGCTTCGCCCTTTCTCTGGCTCAAATTACCCGCCTGTCAGGCCTGACGGATTTGGCTAAAAATAAAAGGAAGCGGGCCGTGAAAAGGAGATGAATGAGCTCAGCAGTTCCTTAGATAACATGGGTCTGGTGTCACCCAAAGATCCCAGAGCAGGAACTTCAGATGCTGGACATGTAAATGCAGTGCTGCAGCCTCCGTGAATTCAGCTGCTGGAGGACCAAAAAAAAAAAGGAACAAAAAAAGGCAAAACCAACCATATGCTGTTAGAAATAAATGGATTAAAGACACTCAGAACGAGAAAATTGCCGACTGTAGGATTTAGGCTTGTAAATGGGGAGATTTACAGGGTTCCCAGTGGGGAAAGGGGGCGTGGGGGGTGTGGCAGGGGGCTGTACATGATGTCAACCTCCCGCCCTGACCGGGGAGCCTCAGCATCCTTCCTGCAAATGCCTGCCCAGCGCCCGCAGCGGGTATTAAGCACTTAGTTTGGCAATGTAATGACACACTGCAACAATCTGTAATGTGAGGCAGTCAGCAAAGCCCTGGCTCGAAAAGCTCTTTCTCCTAACCATTAACCATATGTTTGGCTCTGCCGCCGCCCAAGCGAGCGGGTGTTCCAGCGCACCATCTGGTTTCTATCCACACAAGCAACTGCAAAGCACACAGTATTTCCCTCTGGAGCTGTGTCTTCCTCCCTGGCCCCTGCTCCCCGCCCGGCCCCCGACTCCTCTTCTCCCCGTCTTCCTCCTTCGCCCCCTTCCAGCGGCGACTTCACCTCCCAGTCCCATTGATGCTCAAGGTGGTGGAGACTGCAGCTGCCCCACCAAAGGTGCAGCAGAAGAGTGGGGATGCTGTGCTGTGCTGCCCTCCCTGAGCTTACATCCTCTTTCATACACACACACACACACATACACACACAGAGGAATTGCATCTCTCATCACTGACGCTTGGGTTATCACATTAAAAAATGTGTTCTTGACTGGTCCAGGAGCCACTGCAGTGCCCATCGCACTCACGCACACATGCACACAGGGACTGTTCAGTTTGGATTACATCAACTCCATGCTGACACTGCAGAAGGACTTCAAGAATGTACGTAACAACAATTACGTACATTCGGAGGACAATTAGTTGCGTTATCTCCTGCTCCCAAGTAGGGTTTCCTATGCACATCGGGTGTCGGTCCCCAATCCCACCAAATTAAGAAGACCCTGAGGGGGGAAAAAAGAAGAAAAAAAAAAGGAGAAAAAGAGGAATGGAATGAGAGAGCACTGAAGAAAAAGGAATGAAAACATTTACTTTTTCTGTGATAACAAAACAAGCTCTTTCTGAAAGTATAAAAAAAGCTTTCAAGTGTTGTATTTTAGAAGGCCTAGTACCATATGCTTACTTTAGGATTTTATGAATTCTAAATACTATTTATGTTTTTAAAGCACTTCCATTGTTCTGTTTATTTCTGAAGTACCTGTGGGACATTAGCAGTAATTTCCCCCTCAGATTGGCCAATTGAAGATCAATCATGACCTATTGCAAGTAAGTATTCAGGGATGCAAGCAATAGGATATTCAGCAAATCCCACACTTGCTCCTTCAAAGTAAGTTTATACTCTGCAATGAGTCACACATACAGTGTTTATCCAAGTTACCAGTGCTACAGGAAAAAAAAAAAGCCCATTACATTTACAAATACATAAAAATCACAGCTGTAAGCACCCAACTGCTTACACGAGGACTTGTTTCTATGACTGGATATTGATTTTTTAATAATGTGTCATTATACCAATGTTGATACAGCAACTATATTCCCAGAGTATGCAGTTTAATACTAAAAAGAAGCTGGCTTTAGGAAATATCAAATCCACACCCATTCACATGCTTTTTAAATGTCCTTCTTGGTCATTACTATGGCAATGCAAAGCCACAACTGCTTTTTCCCCCACCTTGCACCTAACAAAGAAAATGGACTCGCCAGTTTAGAAACAGCTCAGTCTAAGGCAACAAACTTTGCTGATCTGCTTCTTAATGAAATACTGCAGAACCTCTTCAATCATTGCTGGAAACCAAGAGGCTATGTTGGAAAAGATGCACGTTTTTCAAACTTCCTCCGTACAAGAAATCAATGCACGATAAAGCACACTGTAGGCCCTTATCCTGGAATCAAATACGTATGGGGAAAACCGTATGCTTGTGAAAAGCCTGGTGACTTCACTAGGGTTGCTTAAGAAGTCTGAGGGTAGGATCTGGCCCCAATTACAAATGTGGAGCGCAATTAGCACTGTAAACTCCCCCAGCCTTCATCTTTTAGTTCCCTTCAGTGAGGGAAATAATTAAACTGATTAAAAACATGAGATGCATTTTAGCTAGCAACGTACACTTCCTACAAAACAGGATGCAAATATGTTAAAGTCCATCATTTAAAGATACTATGTTGCAAACATATCAGTACCATGCCTAAACATCACACATTAGGTTTCCTATAATCATGCAAGAGAAATCGTCTGCATTCACACATAGAAAACAACCAGCAGTAGTCCTCTAAAGCAGTAAAGGTCTAGGTTTGGGTCTTTTAGCAGATAATGATCTGCTCTGATCCAGAAATCCTTTAAAAGGGGGAATTCAAGGGAAATATTCATAGATTCAGAGTTCTGCAGTCTGAAGGGACAGACAATCATTTGACCTTCTTCCACAGAACAGGCATGGAGCTTCCCCACCTACATCAATGCAACTGCAAGAGGCTGAATGAGAGAATCTCCTAGGGTTAAAAACAAACCCATTAAAAAAAAAAAACAAACAACAACAAAACAGCCTCAGATTCAACAGCCTGACATAAAGAAGGAAGCTACTGTAGCCCCAGCAACATTCTTCTATTCAGCAACCACCAGTGGTGTGTGAACACTCACACCCTCTCCTCTGGTCTGAATGAATTAACAGCCAGCCACTGGGTCTTGTTATACCTTGTCACCTTCCTCTACTCCTCAGCCCCTGACAAAGGGCCACTGGCAGCCTGAAAGCCAGACAGCGTTCAAAGCACAATAAAAAGCAGTGTCACATTATTACCTGAATCCACCGAGTCCTCCTGTCAGCAACGACGTTTATGCAATCACATTTTTCTATTTTTAAAAACTTCTCTCTTGCCTCATCGCTCTGTGTGAAAAACAACACAAAAGACAAAACTGATTAATTGCAAGCAATTACTTACTATTTGCATTATAGCAGTTTCCCAGCAGATATTTAGGTTCTTTATTTTCTGCTTCATCTCATAAAGACACTAAACAAGAAAAAAGTCCTTTGCACAAAATCACTCACTGACCAAATAGAAGCAACAGATATCAATTTGGAGAGGTAGATGAGGTACCACAGCCCATCACTTGTAGCGCTTCACAGGAGAATGCAGCTCTCCTGCACCCATAGCCTCTGCTCTCTTCCCAGGGCATCCTGCCTGGCAGCTCTGGGACCAATGCCAAACAGACACTCAGTGCCACCAAAAGCAGAAATACAGGGGGGGAGAGAAAGCTACTTAAGTTTCTTTCAGTTTCAACAGTAAATACGTGCCTCTGATAACCACAGCAGTGATGTAAAAATAATACTTGCAAAATTACATTGACAGTAGATTACTTAATCATAAAGTTTCCCTGAATTTTGCTATATTACTGAAGTAGCAACTTCACTTAAAATTCTCAAAAGGGTCTTTCAGTGTCTATGTTTACTCCTTAATTCACATATTAGTAGCTTTAAGTTTTAGTGTTGAATTCTCCTACTAACTAACCAATGCACCAAAATATACACTCCATAGAAGACATTTCTACATTTAAATAAGGAAGAAAAAAGCCCATATGGTAGAAACCCAACTGAAGATACAACCTCAGCACTCCACCCCACACCTCCCCAACCTCTCTGAATGGCCAGAAGACATCGTAAGTAATGGAAACTGGATTTCCAGTACTGGAAATGCCATTAGTGTCATTATTTCATCACTTTCTTTGAACACAAACAAAACAAACCCCTTCACTTAAGGAGATGCAACTCAACCATGTGTACATGATCACTTGCCTACCTCCACAAGGGCATACAAAATTAAATCCAGACACGTAGCACAGGGGGGGGGATATACCTGTGATACCCTTCCCGCATTTCAGTACTCAGGCATTTGGCAACATGGCTGTCTGCCAAAAAGTTCTGTTGCAAGATTTTGGTCACAGTGATCTGATTGAGCCATTCCCACAAAAAGTGTCTGGAAAGACAAAATTTTGGCACCCTCGGAACAGAGAGTTTAAACCTGGGTTTAGCCAGATGCCACACTAAGTAAACAGCACAGTCTAGTTCAGGGCTGAGAAGAAGAGAAGTGACCTTTGCCTCTGGTATCTGCTGCCACCCAGGGCAGGGCCACCTCCCAGGCAAGGACGGGTACCAGCTCTCTCTCCTGCCCCAGGTGACCTTCCTACCGCAGCCTGGAGCCATCTATGCTGAACACAGAGCAGCCAAGAGCTGGGCCAGGCATCAGCAGGGAAAAACACATCAAAATAAGAACTTTCACTTAATGGGGACAGAAAATTGGAGGGAGGATGGGAAGAGAGTGAGAATCTGGTTAGGCACAGAGGGCTGCACGGTGGCTGTGCAGCTGCAGCACTGCCAATGAACCAATTTCAAGTCTCTATGACGCCAGTGGACACTGCCATTCGTTTGCTTCCTGCAAAAATCTCTGGTGTACTACAGGTAAGTTGCAAGAGAGAACACCGATGAGTTCAAGCACTCAGCCCTCAAAATGGAGGAAAATGTGGCAGGTGAGTGCTGCCTGCTGCGGCTGCCTTCACTCTTGGCATGCAGGATGTACCTGAGCTGTGCATCAGGGCTGCGGGGTAAGAGCACATGACAGCTCTAACAGCTGTTGGCAGCAAGGATGGCAGTCGCCCTGACACTCCCTGCCACTCTCTCAGTGCCCAGGCAGACGAGCTGTGCCTTGGAGAGCTGCCACACAGCTCCCATGCAGCACTGTGCCAGTCATTGAAACCCAGCATCTCTCAAGTGGCCATTAACGAGTTCCTAACCAACCTGAACTCTGGCTTCTCTCAACTAAAAATACTGAACGGTCACAACGGAAGGGGACTGTATTTCCAGTATATGAAATACTACATAGCATGGACACATCTCAGCGGCAACGCTGTAAGAACCTCAGGATCCTTTGTCCTCTTGTTTTAACTCTCTTCCTGTAAAGAAGTGCTGGTGCTTCCCAAATCATTTGTCAAACCCTCAAGCCTGACTCTGGTAAACAGAGTAAGATCATGAGGAAACGACAAACTTCTTCAGTAGGATTTGAATAGTGTGCCATAAATACAAATTCAGGCCAAACATGGGACAGCAGGGAAAAAACAACATGCTGAATAGGGAGTTTGCCCAGGGCTTGCCACTACAGCTGTACCCTTAGCCCTGGACAGGAGACTTGCAGAAAGAGGAAGACTTGACAACTGTCCATGAATTTACAACACTTAAAATTAGGTCTGCACAAATCTGTTTTACATCTGAGTCACACTCCGAACTGAGTTATAGAATCATAGAATGGGTTGGGTTGGAAGGGACCTTAAAGATCATCTGTAACATTGCAATGTGCTTGTGTATGAAAATAAAATTACAACAAATAGCTGAAACTGCCTTAGATATTACGCTACCTTAGACATTCATAGAAAATAACAGCAAATAACAGAGCATAGGTCTACAGTCAACCAAATGCAGAACACACGAAGACAGACCTTAAAGGTAAATAATTCAGGACTTGAATTCTTTAAGGTAAATAATTCAGGGCTCTAATGAATTCACTGACTGTAAATAGGGAGTTCCACTGCTAAGAACCCTCCAAACTGTCCTACATCCAATCCTCGGGAGTGCAGACCAGAAAACTGTAAGCAGAAACATGCCTCAAACATTCCTGGCTATAGCAGCAAAGACTCTAAGACTAAAGGAGTCTTGAATAGGAAAAGGTGGCTTCAAATGCTGGTTCCAGTGCCCCATACTGTGCCCATGAGCTGCTAAAAAGGAGGTGCTGTTTCAGAAACACCACTCGGCAAACAGTGAGGTGGCTGGGGAGCAAGGAAGCTGACTGACCCAACAGAAGCATTGGAGAAACCCCTCAAGGATAGCCAACACAGAAGTTTGGTCTAGCAGAAGACTGTGGGTGACGCTATAAGCTCTTTGCTAAATATGACAGCCCATGGATGAAATGAACCCAGACAAATCCCCAAGTCCTCCTCACTTCCCTTCCCAATCTCTCTTCCCTATCCTCTTCGATTGGTTATTATCAAATGCTTTTATCAACACCTGTGCATCCATCAAAAAGCATCTCAGCCAGCCAAATTCCATCAACAACCACAGTATAAATTCTCATAAATTCCTAAATTACCAGCAAGTCTCAGCCTTTCCAGACTGCACCCTCCTGTTCCAAGGAGTCGTTCACAAGCAGCAACTATTCCTGACCAAGCAAGGAAACTGTTTCAAAGTGGACATACAGCAAATTGTCAGTTATACAACATTGTTGCTGCTAAAAAATCTCAGAGGATTTTTATGCTGTCTCACACATACAAAAGTAGTATGTAAAAATACCCTGGAGTTGCCTCACACCCTCTCATGAGACCTACATGAAACCAGACTGCGAAAGAAAATCCCACCTTTCTCTGCCAGACAAGGGCACGTCAGCAGCAATAGCCAAGGCGCTGCAAGGTTCCTGACGAGCCTGGAAACACTGTATGGGAACATGTCTGCAGATCAGCAATTGAAAACACAACTGCTGTTCTTGCTCCATGCCCAGTGGAGACAGAGATCTCATCGCCAGCAGAGATCTGGGTTACCACCAGGAAGCTGGAGTTATCCCAGCACCATCATCTTTTAGGTAATGCTCCCAAAAGAGGAAACAAATATGTGGCGAGGTTTCATCTGACAAGATGCTGGGTGTAAACAAAACTAACAACTGGGGGTTTTCTTTGCTTCCTGGTGATACCATCCGGATGGAAAAAAAACTCAACGAATATTGCCTGATGCATTGTGTGCAAACTGCTTTGCAGAAGGAGTTTGCTGCAAATGCAAGGTTCAGTGTGCAGCGTCTCAAGAGCTGGCAAATGCACCTCTATTGCCAGAGTCTGCCTCCTCCCAAACAACAGTCTAAAAAGTATTTGTTTGCCTATCCTGTACTTCAAAACTGAAAACCCAAATGTCGTGAAGGAAAAAGCTAGAAAGACAATGAAGTATCAATTTTAAACCTACGATGTTTGTTAAAAATAAATGTTCTGAGTCCCCATGTAATTAAGTAGCTGACACTTATCCAGGCACAGGACTGAAAACTGAATCAACCTTCTATCTCTGCTAACCAAAGCTTTTGCAATCTTCCTGTATGCCATTTCCTTGTTTACATCTCACAGTACAGGAGTTCAACTTTTGGAGAAATACGAACAGTAAACCTAGAAAGTGAAATGTGATATTATTTACAGAATAGGAGAGCATGCCGTTCACAGGAATTCGTAGGCGCACACATCCCAATCCTGCTCCTCACCCACTCCTGAAATCCTGTACCAACCAGATTAGCCAATGTGCACATGCCTGCACTCTTGCGGAAACAATAGTCTCTTTCAGTCCATGCAATCTTCTGAAGAACCAGGCAAAAACGTCATGGGACAAGTTAGGAAATATCTGCAGAAAACAGTACACAAGATGAAAGGCAGAACGAGCCTTTTAACTTGCACAAAGTGTACGTGGAGGATAAGTGCAGAACTTTGTTACCTAGCCTCTCTTCCAAAGAGCTTTCCCCCCCACCCCCGATGGAAAAGGGGGGTTGTTGAAACAACCTTAGAAAATAAAACACTGGGATGCTGGAATGGCTCTTACAAACAGACCACTGCAGGAAAATTCAAGCTCTGGGAGCTGTGTGGCAGACCTGGGAGCCAATATATGCTTCCCTTACACGCTGGGATGTCCTGCAGACGGCAGGGATCCCGCCTGGCACAATCAGCCCTCCTGCTCCCAGTGCACAGTGCTCCTGCCTTCATTCCCCTCCCAAACAACACTCTGCTGCTGCAGAGGGCACAGAACTATTTTTTAATTAATCCAGCCCAAGGTTTGAGCTGCCTCAGGGTTAAGCTAAACATTTTCGGTCTTTAACCACTGCAGCAGAACTATGGAGAGAAAACACTTCACCATAAGGTTAGGGAATTGAGGACAGAAAAGTGCAACAGAGCCATCCCTGACCTCTCAAAATTTTGCCTCCAGAGGACTCAAAAATAAGAAACTGAATTTTTAATCAGCTGGGAAATGGGGCAGGGAGACTCACTCTCGGTAACATTGTTGTGAATGTCACATAAAAGGCATTATTGAGTTGTACTATCCACCTTCTCTTCCAAACTGTAGGCCTCCAAGTAACCTATCAGAAAAAAATCCACCTCCCCACACCATCAGGAAAGCACTAAGCACTCAGAGACATTTAAAAGGGGTACAGTTCTCCAAATACTTTTTTCTCCTCTTACAAGGGGCTGTAGCTCCTGCAGGAAACACATGCTCCTGTAACAAAGCAGGTATTCTTTGCATGTACTCACACTGCCTATTATTTTTTAATCATCTGGTAGGCATCTTCCTACAGGATTGCTTGTGTTAAGGGAAATACTAGCATTAGCTTTGCAAAAGAACACTGACCACTGTTCTGCGTGAACGCCGCAAAGGTTAATAGCAGCAACTGTGGCTTGAACTCTGCCTCTGCCTTGTGCTGAGCAGTCCGTACAACCAGTGGCATCTTACTTCATGTGTGCTTTCCCTCAACTCATGCTTATTCTTTGCAGGATTTTACTACACAGTTCAACTAAACCTGATGGTAAGTATTTTTCAAACTGTAGGAGAGAGTCAAAGCATATTTTGATGTGTCTGATTGCACAGAGACCATATGATTTTGTGAGAGCTGGTCACAGAAGAATATAAGTTGCTTTTTCATTTCACAGCTCTGAGAGTCAAAAATAGGGTGTAGGACCCTGATATATACCAGATGTTTTAAAGTAAGGTGGAAAAACTGGTGTGGACACATTTGTCCATCACGAAAGCTTCCTGACAGCTACCAACTGCCCGTGCTACAGTGAGCAGGCTTGTTCTGCCTGTGAAAGATTACAAGCTTAATGGAATGAGAGTATTCACAGCCTTCATGCACATGTATATTCCTGCTCTCAATCCTGCTCTCTTTTCTTGAAAACAAATTTGACCAGTCCATCACTATGATGTGAGAAAGCCTCAAAATAGAGCTCATTTTGTTACACATACAGAATCACAGAATATGCCAAGTTGGAGGGGACTCACAAGGATCATCAAGTCCATCTCCTGGCCCAGCACAAGACCATCCCCAAGAGTCACACCATGTGCCTGAGAATATTGTCCAAATGCTTCTTGAACTCTGTCAGGCTTGGTGCTGTGACCCCTTCTCTGGGAAGTCTGTTCCAGTGCCCAACCACCCGCTGGGTGAAGAACCTTTTTCTAATATCCAACCTAAACCTCCCCTGGCACAACTTCAGATTTGAGCTGGAGCACATCCATGGTTTCACCAAGTTTCACATTCAACCCAAGAAATGAAAGAGCAAAATTTTTTCACTTGTTCTCAGCAAGTCTTGAGTCAGTTTCCTTCAGAATGTTTTGTTCAGAATTTGTGTTTGGATTTAAAAAAAATAAATACAAAAGGCTTTCACCTCAGCCACAACCCTTACTGCACCCTACAGATGCAGCTGGGACTCTACAAATACTTAGGGATACTTCTTATCTCTGCCCTGAAAAGACAAGTTTCACCTTGTAGTTCGGAGACTGGAGGTTGTTTTCTTTTCTTTTTCAATAAAAAGGAAACTTCATCATTAAGCAAAAAGAAAACACACACACAAAAAAGCAACCCTACAGAAAAGTACCATTTCAGAGGAACAGGAATATGCACCTATCATTTAAATTGGCCCCTCGGGTAAAGCGCATTGCAGACACCAAAAGTCTTTCCACAGACTTGGGATGAAGCCTGGAGAGTTCAAAATACTGCTGAGAGTGGGCAACACTGTTCTTGACTGCATGGAACGGGGGTGTGTGAAGGCAAACAGTCGCAATGCTTCCCAGGGAAGCCCCAGGGACTTTGGGTACAAGGACCCACACTTTCAAGAGCTTTCAGACAGTATGGTGATATGATTCACTGATGACAGAGGGAGACTGATAACTCTTTTGTTGAAGACTCTGCAGATCCTATTTCCACAGCCCATGACGGTTCAAAAAACACCACAGGACATGACAGGAAAAGGAGCATCTCAGGCCAGGGTCAGATAAATATATACACACGTGAATCAACGTGAAGCCGGGATTGTTCAGGAATACAGTGCAGGTAGCTCAGTGTGCAAGCTGCAGGTTGTGCCCTGTGTGGCAGGAGCCCAGGCAAGAGGCCACAAACTGCCAGTGACCCCTCGCACAACAAAAGGCACAGGGACCAATGGCACCATTCGGGCAAACAGACACTTGGAGACACAGCAGGAGCCAATGAAGCAGCGCGACGACCTTAGACTATCTTCGTGCATAGACTGGAAGTGTATAAAAGCCCAGGGTTTCCTTTGTTGGGGTCTCTACAAGCTGTTTCTGTTTTACTGCACCACGATTAAACCGCTTTCAGGATCCAGATGTCTGGGACTGCGCTGTGAGAAACCTGGAGTAGAGCTGGTAAAGAAACCTTGTTCGACTCTGTGAGTGTGGTGTGTGCAGGGAGTCAAGCAGGGCACTAGTCAGGTCGCTGCAGATGCCTGCTGTGAAAGGACATCAATCCCAACAGTTAAAGCCTCTGTTGGTGGGACTGTGCCTACCAGAGTGCACCCTGAATGATGGGACAGGAATGCTTACTTAACAGGGATGTCTCAAGCCTCCCATATCCAACCCAAAGCAATGTCTTCACTGAACACTGCCTCAGTTCTTTTCCTACACAATGTTTACAATCATAAAAGAAGGTTTGGGAGATTTACCTAGGACTTGTGAGGTGACAGGACATTTTTCTCACAATCCAGTTGAACAGCATTTACGTCTGTTGTTTTCTTTTCACATTCCCTTGTGCACACACAATGGCCCCTTCTTTCAGCCTGGCTCTGCCTGAGGAGTAAGTAGAACTGTCAGCTCCTTCAGCAGTAGGAGGGAAGCACTGCCTCAGGCTCACACTGAAATCACTCACACAGGGCTGTGGAGATAATCCTTTGCCCAATAAACAGCCATAGTAATCCTTATTGCTCTAGAAGGATATGAAATGAATGAATTGTACTTTTTCTGAACACCACCTTCTGCTGTTATTGAGTACTTCAGTCACTTGAGGTTCCAGTTGCACCTCCTTGCCCTGTGAGGCATCAGTTAAGGTTGCTGGGTCTGATTTCCCAGTTCCCAGTTATAAGTATCCTTGAGGAAAAAAGGTTGGATGCTATTAGCCCTATGAGAAAACATGCATCTAGTCCATAACCACGGGCTCCTGAAACACAGCTGCTAAGTGCAAATCTCAGTTTCTGAAATTTTCTTTCTGCTGCCTCATTATCTTTACTACATGCCAGCAGAAACCAGAGTTCCCGCAGGCAGAGGGAGGAAGTCTTTATGCTTCCAGCTGCATCTAACACTGGCTAGTCAACCAGATGCAAAATATTGCATCAACCTGACGTTTCACTTCAAAGTTTCAAAATTTTCCTCTTACTGCTGGGACTAGTGCTTGTGGTTTGAGTTACCACTCGGGAAATGGAAATCTCACAGCCAACACTTCAGATTACTTCCCAACACTGCCGGGCTGCCCTCAAAAGAAAAACAACCAGAAGATGTCAGACACAAAATGGCTTAAATCAGATACTTAGAAAATACTCTGTAATAAACAAAAAGTTAAGCACAACTAATTGAAATGAAGAGTGAGCTCACAGTAAGTCATAATTTTAATTGTAGGAGTAGGACAGGATCCCTAAAAAGTAGTTCTGGCCAAGAAGTTCTGACCACTGAACTTAATCCTGCAGGTGCTGACTTCATGCTTTTGTTGTCTTCCAGCCAGACTGTTCCAGTTGAGCAGCTCTGAATATTCTCATCAGAATCCATAGACTGAAACTCCATTTTTTAAGTATAGTCATGCACGGGAAAAAAAAATTCAACTTGCCAAAGAAGAACAAAAATACCAGATCAATGAACATACAGTCTTAGAAATAAAACCCTAATCCCTCACTTGCTAAGACATCTCTTTCAAAGAAATGTTTATGTTAAAATTTAAAGTTACGTTCAACATTCATCTTAGGGAATGTTACAACAGAATGTACTAATTCTAAAAAGATTCTACAGTCCTAATGAATTCCTAGAACCCACAGACAGAAATTAAATAGGGGGAACCTACAGTGTTGGCTAGACATATTTCAATATTTGTTACCATAGAAACAAGCCAGTAGATTTAGGGTTTGGCATTATCCTTGCTATAAAATATTAAACTTCTTACAGTTTTTGCATATGTATATTATGGCAAGAACACTGTCAATCCTGATAAAGCCCAAAGCATCTTAATTATTTAACAGGATTTTAGCTTTTCTTTCCCTTTCTTTTTAATGGAGTATCTTTTAATTTATTTTTTTCCTTGATAAATTGTATTTTAACATCTTCCAATAGGAGACATTTCGGGTTGACAGAGTAATATACAGGAGATAGAGACTTATTTTTCCTCAGTCTTCTGGATAAGTGGTAGATGATAGGAACACACGCATATTCTAATAAACAAGATTCAACAGTAACTCAAAATTTTATCGGTTAGCACCTGTGATAATTTTACCAGCTAAAAGCACATTAAATGTTATATTTGATTTAAAAGACAACTCATACTTCAAATTTGGTGGTTTTGTTTTCAAGTTTAGCAATGGAGAAATGCTGAAGTACAGAAGAGACTGAGATAGCATCTCAACACTTCAACGATATCAAATACTTCTGGCAGATGCCTGAGAAATGAAACAAATGCAGTGTCCCTTTGTGCTTCAGATGAGCATCGACAGTTGCACTGAAGCCACAGAGCAACCAGCAGGCAAAAAGATCCGCAACTCCAACAAAGAGGAAGGACAAACGCTTACTCCAGAGACACTTCTTCAAAAAGGAAGGAGAACAAGCTTCTTCAGACAACTGGAATGGTGGAGGGTACTGACAGCTCTGCACACCATCCAGAGGAGCCCTGAATGTTGCTTGTTTTTGGGACACAAGCTTAGCCAGGAGCAGTGGGGAAGAGCAATCCTTGGGTAAGCCCGAGCCCACTGCTGCTGGGACTGGATGTGTGCAAGTGACTTTGACCCTGATGATTTCACAGCCAAAACTGGCTGCATGTCACAGCCTTCACTTTTTGTTTGGATTCAAGAAATCTGTTTACAGAAGGCTCAACACAGGGCTTCCACATGATGAAAAAATGAAAAACTTGGGACTAAAAGCCATAAACCACACAGTTGTTTCAATACTGTATTCCCGCATTGAAGTGAATGAGGAGAAACACTAACAAAAGCAAAGCAAACTAGAACAACGACAAAAACTGAGCAAGACTGAAACACCTTCTTCTTCCAAGAATTAAACAATACTTTTTATGAAGTGTAAAGATAAGCAGGAGGACTGCCATTTCCTAATGCCTTCTGAGGTCAGTCCTCTAGCACAGGTTCTCAAGTAGCCAATTAAATGTACACAGTTCTCACACTCACATGTATACCGTCATCTTAAAAAAGCCCAACAACTCAAGTCTCTAAAAAAATAATGGAAAAATTTATTCTTGAAGGCCTGCAAGACAACCCTTTAACTAATGGAAAATCTTCAACACTTTAAAAGAGGAAAATGGTAAGAGGGCTTTATTTTAAATGAGTAAGAATTTAAATGTCACTTCCTGCATGTGACATCAATTTGAATAACCTTGCATTTTTGTTTTCTTTGGTGTGGTTAACAGTGGAATCATTGTAGAGTACATTTCTATGGCATTTACAGTTGCATGTTTATGTTTGGCAAGTGCTTTGCATAATTCTAAACACAAGAAAAGCAGAAAGTGATTTTTCCTCCCTAAAGAAAGAGAAAGATCTAAAAAGTAGCATGCTACTAGGGTTTTCAAAGAAAGAAAGGCTGGAGAAAAACTATCCCAACACTCAAGGGAAAAATGCACAACTTCCTTTAACTGACAGCTGCAGCGAGGTGCAATGAATTTATTTTATCTGAGCAGTTATGTACACATGCTAAAGGCAAAGCAACACTATGCACTATAAAGGAGTTCACTTAAGTCCACAAAGGGCACCACTATCAACCTGCAGTCGAGAATTGGGAAGTTATTCACATGTCTGAATAAGTCATGGAATGATAAGAGATGCTGGCAGCACAAGTTGCCAAAAATAAGCCATTGCATGCATGAATTCAAACACAGAGCTATAAACCACAGAACTATAGATCCCCTCAACACACCCTCTTGTAGGCTCTCCAGGCGAGGTTTATTCCATGGAGAGCCCTACTCTGCTGGACAGGGGAGCTCCAGGTCTTTCCAACTGATGCGGCAGGTGTCAACATCTCAGCATGTCTCCTCATCCTTCTCATGAAGCATTTTTAAGTCAGAGGCTGGTTAGGAGAATCACCTAAGAGACATGATGTGACTTTATCATAAAGTTTTCTGTAGAATTCATATATGCAAGTGAACTAAAGCAGTCTACATATGCCCTGCAGGTGCACCTTGGAAAAAAAGAGCTATCATTCATAGATCATAGGACGGTTTGGGTTGGAAGGGACCTTCAAGATCATCTAGTCCCAAGACTCTTTCCACTAGACCAGGTTGCTCAGAGCTCCATCCAATCTGGCCTTGATGAGGCATCCACAGCTTCTCTGGGCAACCTGTTCCAGTGCCTCACCACCCTCACAGTGAAGAATTTCTAATATCTAATCTAAACCTATTCTTTTTCAGTTTAAAGCCATTACCTCTTGTCTTACCACTACATTCAAGAAGGCCAGTCAGCTGATAGACACCTCAACCATGTATTGTCAAAACAAAAACAAAGACAAAAGAACAAGAAATGCATCCACACAGCTGTGGCTTTTAAGTCAGTTGACAAGCACCTCTCCAATTTAAGCAACAGTCTGTGATGCCACCAGGGATGGCTTGCATTGCCCTCCTGTGGTGGCAGGACAGCACAGGACCAGTGCCCAGCCAGCCCATGCCTGGGCTCTGAAAAGGGGCACTCCATCACTGGGTGACCAAAAGAAGGGGGAGACAACAAAACCCTTGCCCCAGTGCTGCTGAGAGGGAGGAAGGTGTGCTCTGGTTCTGGATAACATGCTCCATTTAGTCTGCTTAAATTACATACTTTAGAAAATAAACTGGGAAGATAAAACAGGAGATTGTGCTTCTTGTAATGTAAGAAGAAAATAAATTTCACTCAAATAAAAACACAGCATGTGTAAAAAAAAAAAAATACTCTATACAACATGCAATTTACCCAAACAGTAATTCACTTCCCTTATACCAGGGAGGCCAAGAGTCCATCTGGATTCAAAAGGAAAATGGACACAACTTTCCCATTTCAGCAAGACTTTGCAAAAGAACGCAAACATCTCATGTCTCTACAGTCTTGACCCAAAAACTAAGGGTAAAGATACCACAGGCTGTCAGGATGTTGCATATGCCATTCGAGGTGGAGCAGGAGTACTGCTCCTTCCTCCGGAGCATCTTGTTCCTGGTCACCAAAACAAAGAGAGGAAGTTGGGGTATATGGACAGGGATCTTAACTGGCACAGAAATGCATGTGTTTCTTCCAATATTGGAAGATTAACACACGAGAGAGTTGATGAATGAGAAGGATTAAATATAGAACCAAAAATAAGCGAAATGATTAATTGCTAGGAAAGGGAACTGATGATTTACAGAAGAAAAAATTAGTAAGACTTAGGAAACTGAAGGGAATAAGCAGCAAGTGAGCTGCAGGGTGGGACCATCTGGTGCATACAAGCCACAGCGGCACAGGGCACATGCCCCCAGCTTCAGCTGCCCCTCTCGCCTTCTCCCAGCCTCAGTGCATGCGGAGCAGACAGAGCAGAAATAGACGGTGTTTATAAGTTACTGGCTGAAAATAACTGACGTTAAAAACAAGCTGCAATTGGTTTCAAATAATATCCTATGATCGGAAAAGAAACTGGCCTCTTCATTTAATTAAACACTTTCCATGTGGTCTCGCAGTGGGCTGGTGGCACTGTTGCACTCATGTCCTTGCATTCTATGCTTTCTAGAAATTTCTAAAAATAACTGGATACTTGTTTAACACTGTTTTCATTTATTTTATACAGGAATGGAAATGGAAGGCATTTTTAGCATATTTGTTTTTCATTTCTGGGTTATAACATCTCAACAGTAACCTATGCTTTTGGTCCTGCACATCTTTGCTTCGCAACTATTAAGATAATATTAAGATAATAATAATGCAGACAGCATGCAATCAACAGGCACTCTAAAGCAGCATAAACCTGAGGAATAATCCAGCATCTTAAAGTCTATTTTGATCAGTCGTTTGCTTGATGTATTCAATTCATTTGCTTTTGTGGGGAATGATAACATAGAGGAAAAAAAACCACAGATATGCTGTGAAACTGTAGAAGTACTTCACATTTTAGCATGGCACCTGCTTGATTTTTTCTTTTTTAACTTAATGCCATTTTTAGATCACTTACAAAAATACTTTTTTCAGTTAAAAAACAAAAAGATACAACCAACTACATCCTCTTTGGGTTATGCTCATCAATGAGCTACTGTCTGCATTAGAAACAAGCACCTGGACCAACTCATGGGCATCCAGCGGAGCCCACTGGTTTCCTTTCAAAACACTAATTTACAAAAGACACTGTCAAATCCCAGCCAGCAAACCGCCTTGCTTTTAAATACAAAATCGCAAGGGTGGAAGCAAAGAGGTGCAGAATGCAGAGGGGCTGCTCGCCGCAGTGGAGCCCAAGGCTCTGGCTCAGACCAGGCAGGAGACCACACCCTACTCTGGAGAGGGTGTTAAGACACCAAGGCAAATACTTTTAATACTTTTCTGAAGGTCCATTATGACATACTTACCACAACCTCATTAAGAAACAATTCTGTGCTATCTTTAGGAGATCTTGCATTTCCTCACCCAAGTCTTGATGTCATTCTCTTTACGCCAAATACTTTCTGTACGAAGTAAACAGCAGGACCTGGATTTGAACAGCCAGCCAGCCAGCCAGGAAAGAAGTGGTCTGAGACTCTGGAGAAGCATCAGCACCTTTCAGTCTTAGCACAGTAATCTTATTCAATAAAACACCTCAACGTTGCAGCAGGGACCCTTTCTGTCGCCCTTTATTTCACTTGCTCTGGCTCCCCCGCATGCAAGGCAGAATTTTGCCATCCTTCACAACCCAGAGGAAAACGACATGCTCAGAAGAGCTGTCATTGTGTAACCAACAGATCCTGGGAGGCTTCAAGCTTTTGTAATAGGGCTCAGATAAAACTCATCACCATCCAGGCAACTTTTTGTGCCTGTCATTCCCGTCTCACAGTGCCTTCCAACTTCTAAATTTTGCACTGTTCTCTCTGCCCCATGTCCTCCAGGAGTTTTCTTTGGGACATAAGGGCACTTGACAGTGTTTCAGAAGGACTCCAGCAGTTTCCCCCGCTCCACTGAAGGAAGAGCCACATAAACTTCAGAGTCAGGGACATAGTACCTTTCTGCATTTTTCTTGCCAAGGTCCAGCTTTACTTATTAGCCTTTTGAAGGAGCACCTTTTCATTCAATATGCACAAAGACAATTCTATATCCTTTTCTCTATACAAAGGCTAAGATTTAGGGGAATAGCAGAAATCATCTGCTGTGATGAAATTCTGCATAAAGAACAGTAATAAAATTTTTTGAGAACCTTATATATATATATATATAAGAATCAACACACAAACTTCAAATTGCAAAAACTGTACCAGTTTAATGCTGTGGGCTACAGCAAAGTGTATTTTACACTCAGTAGTGCCATACAGTCTTCCCTATTAACTAAATAAACTCCCATATTTGATTCAATGGGAATCTGTTGTTCTAAACAAAATAAATAAGGCAAGAAGGTTTACTTAAACTGCGAAGCATTTGAATAAAACTGAAAAGAAAAATAAGAACAAACGTAATGCATTTCACGAAAGGGCAGCTATAACAATAATTTCAGTTGAAGTGGCCAAGAGATGAAGCAATAGAAAATTGGAAGCCATTTACACGTAACGTTCAAGAAATATTAAATACATACTGAAGACTCAACACAGCATTCACACAAAAAGATCTGGTGATGAAAAGCAGATACTTTGCATAATAAGCAACAAGTATTTCCAATGTGGCCATCAAAACAGAGGAGACCTGTAATGCCACACTGAGAAGAGCTGGCTGCAGAACAGCAGTGCTGGTAGTGCAAGCAGGGAGGCATGGGACTCAAGTGCTGGTGCATCACCCTCACCACCAGAAGAGGTGGTAACAGCTACACACAGCCCTGCAGCCGGGCTCAAGCATCAACAGCATCTGCTCGCTGCCAGCCTGATGGATACTTATAGCTTTGGTAAGTACTGTTCCCCCAAAGAAACACCTCTGGGTAAAACCAGGAGACCCAGAACTTGTGCAACCAGCAGAATCACAGCGCCCAATCCATGCCCACTCTTGCTGCCTTGAGGAACCAACTTCATCTCTAGGTCTGTCCCGGCCCAAGTAGGTACCAACACTGGTCTCTCTCCTGACATCTTCTGAGGTCACCCTCCCCACTGGCTTCCTCAAATCAGGATATCGCAGTCCAGCTTCCCTCCCTCACAGATCAGCACCACCCTCCCAGGCTCCCCGCAGGCCAGAGTTCAGACCTAACTCCAGTTCAGCAAGTTTACTTCTTCAAAGGCACGGAGGAATAACTCAGACACATGAATGGATTTTATGCAGGCTCTAAAAACCAGCTTTTACTTCAGTGAGTACCAGATGTGTGTAGCCAGGCAAACCAGAAGTTCCCTAAGTGCTCTACCCTTTCTTTCAGCTGATGCAGAGGGGGACACAGTAAGTATTCTTTGGGCATCACTTGCTTGTCCAGAATCACAGTGCTCATCCTCTATATCAGGAACCAACACTGTCTGCCCTTCATGCCCTACTTCTCACTGCAACTTCAAGTTCAGGTAGAACTTCAAGGTGACAGGTGCCAAGAGAGGTTTTTCCTTTGTTTTTTCCTATGCTAATATTTCAAGAGGATGAAACAATTAAAATTTTTTTTAAACCAAATTTTCATGGGCTTTGAAGTACCACCACACTCACAGTGTTGTGCCTGGAAAATTCAGATGAAAATGGCTACTGAATTTAAAATATTTTTGTTTTGTTATGTTTGATGTGCACACACAGAAACAGACTTTATCATGCAAGAATAACAATCACATTCCAACATTTTTAGGTTTCAATCACAGCCCTGAAATACTGCAGGGTTTACAGACAACATACACAGCTCTATTACTTTATTGTATCAAGCCCACAAAGTTGTTACCTGCAGAAAATCAATTCCTACACTGTAGTTATTACAGACCATTAATTTGTACAAGGAAAAAGTATGTTCTCCCTGGACTTATAAAATTATCTTTTAATATTACAGCCTTTTTTCTTCTTGGGAGGGATGAGAAACAGAAAAAAAAAACGCAACCAAAACCACCAGAAAACTAAGTTAATGTGAGAAACCAGCTGACTTTTAACCAACAGATTGGAAAGCTCTGGATGCCCCTTTTGGGTCTCCCTTCAGTCTGCACAGTGTGGGAGCTCACTGCATCCCACTTTCAGACACTGCTTTATCTGTTGGGCATTATCCAGCTCAACTACATGGAGTTAAATCCCGAAGGATGCAGAGGGGAGCGAGCAGGAAGGAAAAATGGTCAGGGCAGCTGGGTAAAAGTCACCAGGACCCCTGTGCAGTTGATGGGGAAGCTACTGATGGGGAGGTCAAACAGCGTGGCGCTGCACACACTCAAAACAGAGTTCCTCTGTACTTGGCACTGGTCAGGCCACGCCTTGAGCACTGTGTTGAGTTCTGGGCCCCTCATTTCAGGAAACACATTGAGGTGCTGGAGCAGGTCCAGAGATGGGCAACAAGGCTGGTGAAGGGTCTGGAGTGCATGTCTGATGCGGAGCAGTTGAGGGAGCTGGGGTTGTTTAGCCTGGAAAAGAGGAGGCTCAGGAGTGACCTTATCACTCTCTACAACCACCTGAAAGGAGGTTGTAACCAGGTGGGGGTTGGTCTCTTCTCCCAGGAAACTAGCAACAGGACAAGAGGACACAGTCTTAAGCTGTGCCAGGGGAGGTTTAGGTTGGGCATTAGGAAGAAATTCTTCACAGAAAGGGTGATTAGATATTTGAATGGGCTGCCCAGGGAGGTGGTGGAGTCACCATCCCTGGAGTTTTTAAGGAAAGACGGGATGTGGCACTTAGTGCCTTGGTCTAGTTGACATGGTGGTATTCAGTCAGAGGTCTTTTCCAAGCCAATTGATTCTGTGATTCTGTGAACATAGAGGCAACAAGGACTAATGGGAATGGCACAGATCCCACAAGGAAAGAAACAATGCTCAGCTGAGTGGGAAGAGGCAGGTGAGCATTTATGCCACCAATTCTGCTACATAAGGTTAATTTGTAATGAACCAAGTTTTGACTTACTCAGGCAGAAACTGAGCATGGTTTTCCAGGTAAACACCAAACTTGTGGGCAACCATGATAAGTGGTGAAGCTTTCCTTTCCTGGCAGGCTTTTGGGGGGAGGCCTGGGGCAGGATGATGGAGCCCAAAGGCAGCATCCCCCAACATAGGGAGGATGCAGGGCCCTGCACATACACCCATGCCAGAACATGAGCTTGCCCAGCAAGCCCAGCACGTGCAGGTCCCAGGTACAGTTCATTTTGCATAAGCTGATTAAAGCCAACACGTTTGTGCTCGTAAGCACTGAAACACTGTGGGCATTTTGCCTCTGCCTGTCTCACTGTGCTTGCTTTAAAGAGCAGGCTGCACAAGTCCCAGCAGGGTCAGCCAGCCCCATGCAGCTCCGGTATCCCTGTGGCCATTAGTGGCCTTCCTTTCACCCCCGTGAACCCATGCAGGGACTCTCCTGACCCTGTCCTCACTGGGTGATGCTCCTCCCTCTCCAGGAGCACCTTTGTGCCTTTTCCTTTCCCATTTCCATCAGAGCAGTCATACGTCACACCACCCTGCTTAGTGCTTCTCCTCTCCAAAGCCGGCCGTAAGGAGTAACTAATCCCCTCTAAGCTCCGGGGAAGGCAGGTAGCCTCCATTTTACACATATAGAAACAGAAGAAGGGGTGAAGAGGTTCAGCCTGTTTCTTTCAGTAGATCCCTGAAGATCAAGCACACCCCTGGTAAGCGTTTTAACTTAAGCTCTTAGGCAACACAGGGTAACCTAACAAACAAACCTAACAAGCAGGCGCTGAATGTTTATGATCTGTTTGTTTACGTGACACACAAAAAATTTACTCTGGGCAATTTCTCTGGGTATGTTCATTGTTCTGCAAGCTTGTGCGTGCACGTTTGTGGCTGTATCCTCTCCTCTAATCTTCAAGCTAATTTCAGCCTAAGAATTGACTGGAGGCAACAGGAACAATCCAGGCAGCCTTGTGAGCCTCCTTCAGAAACCTTTGTGTGGACTGCACGAGCCACATTTCCCATTCTCCCAGACTAACTGCTACGCAAGACAGGAATGAGGACAAATGAAAGCAGAGAAACCACGAGGTAGCCAGCTGCAATCCACTCCAGCACAGGAACTCGTCAGCCCACTGCCAGCATCACCACTGGAAATGCCATGGATTACCTATGCTCTGGGTTTCTCACAGGCGTGGTTATTATGTAATGTCATACGGTCTGACACATGTATTCCTCGAAGTGATGGGCTTCCTGGACTCCATCCAGAGGATCAATGAGGATTCTGTGATCAACAAGGGCTTTGACAGAACGCTGCTGTTCAGTCAGTTGCACCCTGCTTGGACACTTAAAGGGGATGACCTTCCTCTTCTAGGAGGTCTGAGACCTCAGTGGAACCAATTAACGCTGTGGAATTCGACACATGCATTACATATTATGGGAGAATGATCTCCAGTACCAATGCTGGTAGATATTATCCAGATGGAATATAAAAGTTGCTTTAAAAAACAAAAACCTCTTAAACTCACTTCATAATAAGATTCTGACGTAACTGAAATAAATGCTATCTGCTAACAACAACAACATTTAAAGTGGGCGGCAATCCTGGTTCCAGCATACTTAAGCTTTGCATCAGAACAAAACTATCATAAATTGGCTAAAAACCACAGTGATACGCAGTTGACACCCACGTATGTTATACTGGTTCCCAAGAACAAATGATGTGTGTAACATCTCAGTATGCTCCATGTATTGTTGCTGTTAAGAATAGTGCAAAGTACTTAAAATCTAAAAAAAAAAGTATAATACAGATAAAAAAAAGTAAGCCTCTCTTATACACACATATATTCCTCCACATTCTCTATAAAATCAATATTATTTACTACAACATTCTTTGTACAGATAGCAAAAGATCCACAAGAGATCAAACAGTAGTATATAAATGAAAGAACAGTTTTAACTATGATGTCTCCAGTCCTTTTTCCCCCCTATGTTCTTATTGTAATACACATGCTGAAAAACGGAAAAAATGTTTTTTATAAATATCACACACAGACATAAAAATACCACCTGAAACATAAAATATTAAGCTTACAGAAGTGTCCTCTGAATATCAGTGATTCCTTTGGATATTCCAAGTAACTGCAGTAACAGGAAACCAACTAACAAAACCACCTTGGTCAGGAGCAACTGCGCTCAATGGCAATAAATACTACTGATGTGAAAGTGGTACATCATATAAATATTTCCTCTGTTTTCGCAAAGAATGAACTGCTGTCTGACTCCTCATCTGTAGCTCCACAATGCAGTTATTCTGACTGACACGCTCATCTGATTTCCAGTCCAAAGTTTGCTTTATCTCAATCTGAGGAACTGAACAGATGCTTCTCCCATGAAAAATGACATCCAGCCTGCTGCTGACACTTTGCTAGTAATCCCAAAAGCCAGAACTGTGGAACCACTGCAGTTTAAAAAAACAAGTGTTTTCCAGCTAAAACCCAAGTATTGGTTCTGACAAAGTCCTACATGAAATCATGCAATCCACCCTGGTCAAGAAAGAGAACCTCTGCAGGCCTTACCCAGCCCGAACCCCACAGAGCAGCCGAGCAGCTCCTTACCTGTTGGTGTTGGGAAACTGCTCAGGGAAAGGTTCCCTGCTCTCACCTGCCTGCCAAGGTTTGGCAAAACATCACTTGCTTCCTTCAGTACTAGGGAACAGCCCCACAGCAGAAGGCAAAAGTAAACTAACAGCCATAACCCCCCTTCATTATTTGTTTTTCTTTTGTAAAACACACTCCAGCAGGTGATACTGCCATGAAATTTCTCAGCGGTTGAACTATCTGCAAACACATTAGCAAAATAAAAGAAGGTGAAACGGCATTTCCAGTATCGGTTTCCCTGCATTTTATTCTGCCACAGAGGAAAATTTCACTAGGGAAAAAAACTCTACATCAGTGTTTGGACTAAACACTTGGACTAAGCCTTGGAAATACACTTGGACATGAAAAAACACATCTTTCCATTTATGCAGGGAATTGATTATTAGCTTGCATAATCCCAAATTCTCCTCTGAGTAAACAAGACATTCAAGAAAGAGCATAAGACAAAAACCAGATACCTACAGGGACAAAAAAAAAAAAAAAAAAAAGCACATGTAAGAAAAAGAATCTTTTAGTAAGACCACAGTAAATGCACACAAGCCCCTTTTTCTCAAAGCCTAGCACTTATTTTCCATGCATTTATTTTCCCACATTTAGCAGATAATATCCCAAACACCTCTGAAAATATCGGCACTAATTCTAGGCATTATTAATGATGACAGACTACATCTCCTAACTGCAATCATGCTAGGCTGAACTTCATGTAGTAAACACTGCATTCCACAGACTGATGAGCCAGCTTTCAGATAAACATGCTTGCTTAAGTATCAAGTATTAACACCCTATGGCAATCTGAGTCCATGCACAGTGACTCAGTGCAATTATTCTGAGTGTAACAATAAGTGGGCAGTCATGCGGATTTGTAACTTATTGGTTTAAGCATGAAATTAAACAAGCAAGAAAAATTAATGAAAACTATTCAATTTTAGACCAGACTGGGGACAAAATATGAGTAAATATTATAAACACGACATAATCTCATTTAAGGAGATGGTATAACACATAGGTTTTACAAATAGTTACAGACATTAATCTTGTTAAGTTTATTTCCAGAGTTTTATTCAGTAACAGGATTGATTGGCTAGAGGAACACAGTCTCAGACAAAAAACTAGCTGAAAGCTCTATTTTTGTCAGAGTGATGGATTCTCTTCTTAAGTAACTTGTTTTCTTGTCTTTTGTTCCAAGACTATAAACATTATTAACAATTCTCCAACTGGCAAGAGAGGCTGAGATGTTTCATCCTTGCCATTCTGGATTGCCTTTTGTTTTCTTACACAGTCCAAGAGTCAGGGAAGAGGCAACAACTTGGATTTCTCTTCCCTGCAAAATGACCTTTCTTTTGCTCAAAAGTGCATCTTGCTTTTGAAGCACTACATATTGATCTGCTCCACGGGCTCACACTTGCTCTGGGAGGAGATGGGTTGCGGATTTTGATACGCAGAACTATTGCAAACTATGAGTTTACATATCTGACACAACCAACATTAATATCCAGTTCCCTGTTGTTTATTCACTTCCCATCATCACTGACTTCCCATAGCCAAGCCTCTGTATAGCTTTCATGTGGCTGCAGTTATTTCTGTTTGCACCAAGAGGTCATTTTGTACGTTGCCAGCAGAAGGGATACTGCTTTCTTCTGTGACTTCAGGCAGCTTTTAGGAAACAAAGATTTCCTGCCCCCTTTCCAACTAGAGGCAAAGGTCAGTAAGTCTAACAATGAAGCACAGTGTTAATAGCTCGGTATTTTAGTACTAAAAAATTTACCCACAAAAGCAAAGAGGACAATTGTGATATAAAACTCCATGCGCTGTGCCCTAAACATGTTCCATCCAAAACATGTGCTTGTAGGCCAAGCAAGGATTTGTACCCACTAAAACAATGCTATTATGTATAGGTTTTCCCAGAAAGATGCTATGTTACTAAGCAAAAGTCCTGCACATTAAAATCGGTACATCTGGGTTTTTGTTAAGAAATGAAAAGCACAATATATGCAGTATTAACAAAATAGGATACCTTCCTGCTGGGCTCAATAGCTAATGGTCACACTCATGCTTTACATCCATGCTGTGACCTTTTCCAGACTCTCTGCCATCCCCTTGACCTACCAAAACATTACACTGAAGGGGTGCTTTCTTTACATGAACATGGTTGGATCAATTATCCTCCACTTTTCACTAACAAACGTAGTGATGTACCATCTTACCTCTATTGATGCGTTAGGATTCTTAAGATTTTGTAGCATATAGATATTCCTCATATTCAGGATCCAAGATGAAACATATTGGAACAGCTTTGCCATACGTTTTTCAGATCAGTATAATACTGCCAGAGCACCAAGGCCTGCCTACATATTTATGAGCTGTAGATTTTCAAACAATATTCTTCCCAGGCAAAGGAAATAATCACCAAAAAAACACAGTGAAGACTGTTTCATTATTTGGAACAGAGTTTGTAAGCGTGCTGTTAGCTGTCCCATACAGGGAATAGCAGCTTTTTTGCTAATGTTCACTATAGATCTTCTTCTCCATTTGGAGGAGATGGGACCCTAAATCAGCACAGGCCAGTGTGGTGTCTTACATCAACAGCAAGCCCTCTATCTGTATCACTGAATACTAGGGATGGTGGTCTGCTGGATGAAATACACTGCATTTAGTTTTGCTCATTTTCATTTCTGTAGAAGCTAAGTGTTCCCCACAGAGTGGTACTTTTTGTTTACACTTTTTTACAAGACTCCCAAATGTATCCTTCAGAGGAAATACTGGCAATGTAGTAGTTTATTACTGTATACAAGTAAATGCCTTCTCAGATCACACTCATGATCCACCCTACCACCAGCTTCAGACAACACAGCTACAGAAGCTTCAGGGCAAGTAGTTAATCACAGCAAAAACTACCCCATTCTGTCTCTTCTGTTCCCCTTATCCTGCTGGAAACCAAGCTCTTGGGAGGATGCCTATTCCCCAAAGCACTAGGCTGCCAGCTACCAAATTTTTTCCAACAGCTTCTATCGTAGAAGGCTCACTCTTTTGGGTTTACTCACCAGGATGCAGAAAAGGCTCATGGAAACCTCTAAGGCTTCTTCCATAAAAATAAAGCTGGGCCACTTTCCCTGCCCCAGACATTTAGGCACACTTCCTTCTGCAGCCTCTGCAGTGAGCATCCAACCACTCACACAGGTGACAAAACTCACCATGTAAGGTGCTCACCACAGCACTTCCCAAACTAGTCAAGCATGAGGTGGAATAAGGACATATGCAGAACAGAAATCCAGCTGTTTTTCCTGAGTGGCTTCCCCGAAATTAAACCCCTACATCTACTTGCTGACTGCTTCCATTAAAGTCAATTAGTTAAATTAACACACACCTATCACTGTAAAAAACAGGTGTGTTGTATCCAGGATTTAGAGAAAGACAAAAAATATTTACTATATAGATAGACTGCCTATATATGAGGAAAACAAACTGGTATTGACTGAACTTGCTTGTACAACAACAGCCAAGAAGGAAGAATCAGAAATGCATGGGAAAACTTACAGTTGCCTCTTCAGCTGTGCAGAAGAAACAAGCAGGGCCTCTGGTTGAATAGATGACTTCTCTTTTGACCACTCTCCATGCCAGGTGAGAGGCAGGAAAGGAAGGGTAAATCCTACTGATACAGGAGCAAAAGCATGCTCTTTTCATGCTCCAGTATCTGGAGACCTGTTGCCTGATCTGCAGCACACCCTTACTTTTCAGTAGTTCTCCATCTCCCTGCTCTAGCTCTGCAGAGATACTGGTTCATGCACCAGTCCTGTGCCCCAACATCTCTTGTCCCTCCCCTCCACACTTTGATCGAAGTAGCAGAGATGACATAAATGGCTTTAGAGTGGCTGTAAAGTACCCAGGACTTCTTCAGTGGGGCCTGACAAACAGGAGTCGCTTCTCCAGGCCAGGTGAGCTACCACAGTAGTGGCATGGGTTCCCTGAACCACTGGAAGGGCCTGCCAAACTCAGCCTCCACTCCAGCATGACATTCCTCTGCCCAAGAGAAATCATTTACCCTACACTGATTTACAGCTGTTTATATACTCCCCCACTTCCTTGGTGCACACATACACAAGCAAATGGTCTGCAGCTGCAGGGACAAACCCCAGGGGAGGCAGACAGACTGACGTGCCATACACAGCCTGCCACTTGAGAAAGCTCCCATCTGAAAGGATAAATTGCTTATCTTCAGTGTCAGAAGTTCCTTGTGCTGTCTTACATGAACGATCAGTCCCATGTCTAAGACAAGCTACTCCCTATTCATAAAATTCACACAGATCCATGAAGGGAAAACCCTTTCTCATGAGAGTGCCAGGAATCATGTGCTTTTATCTTTGAGGACAGAGAAAGCTAGCTGAAGGGTGCTTCTTCCTATGGCTTCTGTTTCAGTGTGGGACAGGTCTACACTGCCATCATGGCAGCTACAGTGACTGGGACCACCAGACTGCTGTGTGTGCAGGCCAGCCTGGGCTGCAAACTTGACTCCCCCTGAATGGCAAGTATTGTGGCCAGATCTATGTGGTACCCAAATTAACCTCTTCTCAGTTAGGCTGAAAATTCCAGTATATAACGCTGTTTCCCATCTTAACCAGATCCTGTTTCAAGGTGAGGGTGATAGCTTCATGTGTTGTAGGAATTAGAGAGAACCAAAAGGAGTGATGGCAGGAATGGGACACAAATGTTAACCTACATGAGTGGTGGAGTCCGAGAACAGTGCACTGGCCCATATCCTCGCAGTCAAGGAAAGACAGGCTGGTTGAGGGTAGGTTCTTGCATCTCAGGAGAGACTACTGATGAGAATGCCAATAAGACAGAAGTAAAATAAAAAGCTAGGTCACTGAGACTACTAAATGCCAAGAGGCACAAAAAAACATATGCAGAAAAGCTCATTAATCATGAAATACGCTCCTGTGCCTTGCACTAGGGATCCAAGATAAACACTGGAGTTTTAAATTCTTTTCAAGAAATTACACCAAACGACATGAATTCTGGATGTATCCATGTTTGGGTTTCTAGGCAATAAGATTTTAGTATAACTATTCCATGCCAGGTACTAGTTTTAAAATGGAAGTCAGACCTCCTTGACGACAGATGGTGGGAGGTCTGAGACACTGCACATGACCAAATAAGTTTACTTCTCTGAAGACACTGTTGGATTCCCCCCCACACACTTATATGAAAAGCAGCTGCTTCTTTTTGGTAGTGGTGGTTGTGTTGTTTTTAATGTAAATGCATTTCCCCTTCTCCAGAAAATGTTCCCAGGGTATTGTGGCACCCTGAGAGTAATAGCCTGTCATGGCATCTTGCTTGAAGGGAAAACTGAAGTTTTCTCCTCCAGAGAACTGAGGAGACTCCACAGCCAGGGCCCTCCCAGAGAAGAGCAGCAACATATTCCCAGAAGAAAGCAGAGGCCATGAACTCAGGACTGACTTCAGGATTTCCAATCTTCCTATTTACTAAGGTCCCTAGAATTAAATACTAAAGTAATCTATGGTGAATAATCTAAAAAGGATGACACAACTACAACAGATTTTTAGAAAACTGTTCAACAAGGTCAATTCACTACATAAGGTCCAATTTTAAGGTATGACTGCCACAAAGGAGTGTAAGAACAGTTTTCTCTCTTGCTTTTGCCATTAATGTAGAATATAATTTTTGTTGTGGAGAAGATGACATTGCTGCAGACTAAGAAGAGTAAACAAAACTGAAGGGTGCAGGCCCCACTATGTGTACCTGCAGTAATGCCAGCTCAACATACTTCCATCTTCCCCTGTCTGCTTGATCTCATTTCTCCTCTGCCACAATGTACCCCTTACTTCTCCCACTTATGAGAAACACAGAAAAATGACTGAGTTTGAAACACCTTTAAAAAAAGAAGTCTTTTTTTCTTTTCTAAACCTAAACATTTAAATGACAGGGGTTTTACTAGAAGCCTAGAATTGTTTAGGTTGAAAAATACCTCCAAGATCATCAAACATTAACCCAGCACTGCCAAGTCCAACACCAAATCATATCCTTACGTGCCCCACCTACACATCTTTTAAACACCTCCAGGGATGGTGAGTCCACCACTGCCCCAGGCAGCCTGTTCCAATGCTTCACAACCCTTTCCATGAAGAAATTCTTCTTAATATCCCATCTAAAACTCTTCTGATGCAATTTGAGGCCATTTTCTCTTGTCCTATTTCTTGCTACTTGGAAGAGGAGACTGACCCGCACCCCTCTACAATCTCCTTTCAGGTAGTTGTAGAAAGCAATAAGGTGCCCCCTGAGCCTCCAGACTAAACACCTCCAGCTCCCTCAGCGGCTCCTCATCAGACTTGTGCTTCAGGCCCGTCAGCAGTTTGGACATGCTTCAGTATCTCAATGTCCTTCTTGTAGTGAGGGGCCCAAAACTGAACACAGTATTCAAGGTGGGGCCTCACCAGTACAGAGTACTGGGAGATGATCAGTTCCACAGACTTGCCATTAATGGCTGTTCTGATGCAAGTGGATGCAAAGAAAATGGCTGTAGAGAGGAGAGGGGGAAACAGGAGCCTTGAGGTGGAAAACTTTGCAGCCCTCTGGAAAAGCCCCATGTGAACCCACTTTCAGCTCAAGTTACCAGCTACAGATGACTGCAGAGCCACAAGACATTGGCTTAGCCCAGCAGGAATACAACTTGCCTACCTATGGCTTTATAGCAGCAGGTGTGTTGGTGACACAGTCTAACACAAGGCACGCCACAGTGCCACCAGAAGAGCAAACCCTGCGATGCTCTTTCCTCTGGTTGCTCCGTAAGGCACAGACCAGTGTCCTCTAACCAAGGAGACACAAAGTAAAGAGATGGAAGGACCTTTCTTTCCTTGCTGGAAACCTACTGGAACAATAACTACCTCATAAAGGGCACCACAAAACTTAGTACGTTCATCGCTGATGACTGCATTGTCACAGTTCTAGCTCCTGGTGCCTTTTCCATGTCTATTTCAGACTGGGCAAAGGGAATACCTTTATTTTATTGACTAATTCAGTTATTGATAACAGTCACATTCTCTGTTCACTGTAAGCTTTCTTTGTATCCGATGATTGCAACTGGGAGGAGAGGGAGTAAAGGGAGGCAGGCATTCTGCATTCATGTTTCCATTAATTCAGCATGAGAGATAGATCAAATGTGCATTTATTCTGCGTTCCAGGACATTTCTTCCAGACGCTATATATAGTTTCTCAGATACCAGCATCTCCCTCACCTACATATTCACACTAATCCATAAAAAACTATGAGTCATTACACAAAGTTCCATCCAGAAGAGTAAGCCATTCATCCTTTGGGGGAGGAGGAGGAGAGGGGAAATTAAGAGCTGTTTCCAATTTAATTGGCAGACTTTACATTTTTGTTCTGCTTCCATTGGAAAGTGTGGTGCTAATTTTTCTGCCACAGCTTGCAACCACGGTGAGATCTCAATCCGCTTCATTTATGTCTACCAGCAGGACTGCTAAAAAAAATATCTCAGAACTGTATTTGCCACGTGCCACTGGTCAGCATGCAAGTTCTACGTGCTGAACTAAATGCTTGTGTTATTTTGGGGAGTTGAACGCTTTAAAACTCCCCGCAACTGTTAAGTGCCTTTTTCAACTGCTCAAGCCTGGTGTGATATCTTGAGAGCACAATACCTTCAAGAACTCAACTTGAAAAAGAGAAAATACCACAGATTCACTTACAGTGCTCTGCAGCATACCCTCGACTTTGACTTTCATACAATAAAGCACATTTATGCCCCACCCTGCCTTTTTACCATACCTTCTAGTCACAAACATGGTTTCCTGTAAGCAAGCAGCTCTTTTTTGGGGTAATTTTGAAGTGAGGTTGCATAGGAGGCAGCAACTTGGAACAGGTAGGTGTTTGAATTCCCACATCACCTACTTTGACATAGAAGTTTTAATTATGTATTTCCCTTTTCAATGTGACAGAGGACTGGACTTTGACTGTCTTCTGATTTTTCACTCTTTGTGTAATTTCTGATTTTTTTCTCAGCTGCTTCTTGGCTTTGCACCATCTTCTCTCTCATTTTCTAATCCAATGACTCCAGCCTGGCAGCTGCACATAACATTTACAACTATTCCAACTCAACCTTCCTCATCTTGTCCCTTTTTGCAAACAGCCCCTAAATCACAGTGGCTAGTCTTTGCCTTATGAGCAATTCAAGAGCCATTCCCACCAACTGCATGATCCAAGAGGTGTGAATGTTCCACTGATGCAGGGACCATCCATCACCCTGCTGGCACTGAGTGGGTATAGTCCACAGGAGTTGCTGAGCTCCTAGGACAATCGGAAAGGTAGCACTGAGCAGCAAATCCTCTGGAGAAGGACTGGAACCTTCTACTTGAGCTGCTCCTGGAGCACCTGCAGCACTCAAGGAGGTGCACTTGGGAGACTTGATCTATACAAGGATTTTGGTAAGTGGACTGCAGGGTTACAAAGACCATCAACCTCAAGTCCAAAACATAATACACAAAATACACCAACTCAGCAGTCTTTCTGCAGGAGATGAACTTAAGCCAAACTGTTATGAGACTTTCAGCACCTTTTCCCAAATTAAATCTATTTAATTGTGTATGACTTTGCTAATGATTCACATATCTCACTACATCTTTGTGGAACATTAGTTTTCCCTGCAGTTGCTCCTTTTCAAAACATGTAGCAAGCCTTAACCCTTCCACAATGGTTGCATATCAACATTTTCTAAAGCGTCAAACACACAGCTGAGAACTACTGTTGGGTTCTTCAGTAACAGTCCCATTTGACAAGGAGATACAAAACGGCCCAAACATCAGAAAGACTGCTCTACATCTCTAATATCTCTTAGCTCCATTTGACAGTTCAACTCGCTCAAGCTCCCCTGGAGTCCTGTCAACCAAACTGATGCCAAATATTCCAGGTCCCTCCATGGGAAAAACACTCTTATCTTCATAAAAAAGAGAAGTATGTAAACTGTATCCTGTTCCATGGCAGTACAGGACATGAACTGAAAAAAAAAAAACAAAAAAAGAATCACAGGCACTAAAGCAGCCCAATCTGCTAAGAAAGAAGGGCATCACATCAATCAGATGAATGTAGCCTAAGTCTGCTCCCTTCCATTCCCACCTCCTCCTCAAGGCAGCACGTGCAGTTTTATCCAGTGTAGCTTGCTGGGTTATAGCATTTCATCTAAAATGCAAGGGAATATGAGCCACATGCAATACATTCAGCAAATACTTAAGGTAGTAAGCAGCACCTGAATAGTTAAGGAAAATTACAGGCCCTCAAGTAAAGATTTTACAAGGAAACAAATCTGTACTTGCAATTGTTAACACCAAGCTTCGTGGGATATGGCTGTAGAAGAAAGACATCTCATCTACAGAGAGTTTCCTCACAAATTCCAGGTATTTAAGCTTTCTTTTTATTTTGTTTTAAGGCTCACCACCAGTTTGTATTACACATTTAAAATTTAAAGCCTATGAAATCATTTAATGTCAAAGAGAGATCTTTAAAAGGCAAAACATGCATTCTCTTAGCTGAAGTATAACAATCAGGAAAAACTTTCTTTTTCTTTTAAAATGAAGTTATGCTTCTTAAAAATTGCACCTTCTAAAAAATTACGGAAAATTTTAAAGGGAGAAAATACCATGAAAAAAAAGAAAAAAGAAGAATCGCAACACTAGGTTATTTTAAACACTTCACATACCTAAAAAGGGCATATTAAACCACAACCTTAGTCATAAACCTCCAGTAAGAGCAAAGACAAAGTAACTGGCCACTGGCAAGGCAGTGGGTTGGAGTGCACAGCACTACACACCAAGGGGAATGGGTGTCGTACCCTGCCTCAAGCATCTCCTACTCCGCCCCCCACCCTCCCCGACCACCTGTATGAGCCTCAGAGGAAGCAGACACACTCCCACAGACTTTCCAGCTATGCTGCACCAACCACAAAGTATACATGCAGCCATCAGCACATGTGTGAAAATACATACATGGAGTACCAGCATCAGGTCTCTGCGATGATTAACCTAGTTTGCGGCTAAGCCAGGCTTACTTTCTCATTTTTTTAATTTAAAAACCAACCAGAAGAGCAGCCCAAGGAGTTCTCCCCCGCACACACGCCTACCACCCACACCTACGCTGTGCTGGAAAAAGGCTGTAAAAGCATGGCATTACCACTACTGTGTCCTGGGTACTGCAACCTGTGGTTTTGAGATTAAACACCCAGCAAAGAAATTTCACCCTTTTGACCAGAATTTTCCATACGCAATTGATCACAGATTAGGAAAATAGAGAAATGTCTAAGTCTCCTCTCATGCTCTGATATGGCAGCATGGTTGAGATCACTTCTCTCTGATAAGCTAAAATTCAGGCAGAAAGGGCTACACACCAAGTGCCTGAGAGAAGATGCCCACCCGTGGGATCATACTGCTAGGGACATCAGGAACTGGTGCCAGGGCAGCAGGACCTGGTTTGGGGGCTCTCCTTGCAGGTGCCAGAGGGCACCCTGACTCCACCAGCTTCAAATACGCTGCTATAGGTGTCTTTTCATCAGTGTTCAGCCTTTAAGGAAAAAAAAAAAAACCCATCGCATGACTCCCGCCCCCAAACACCCAGCCACTACAGAAAAAGAAGTTTTACCCCTGTTAACCCCAAATAAGAAAGGAGCAGAAGCAAAATATTCAGGGAAAGCAACTCGCTTTCCAAGGGTCCTCTGGAAACTCTTGGGGTTCTTTGCATATTCTGCAATGACGATTTTCTCTCTTTGAGCCATTTCAGCTTTGCCAATACGCTGGAGGACAGACCCATGGGTGGGGAGGGAGTTAAAAATAAAAACAAACACTGAAAAGCTATTTGTAAACTGTTTCACCCCAGTGAACCCTTCAACTCGCGGTTTCTCTAACCGACTGCACAGCACACCTGCAGAGCGAGCTGGGACAGGAGACACCCCTCTATAAATACCCAGGAGAACCCTCGCCTGCTCGCACCTCCTTGGGCACGTCTCTGTGCATGAGGATGGCACTAGGGCACCCATCTTCCTGGGAATATCCTAAACTTTATAGTGAGGTAACAAATGGAAGGTGGACAGGGCACAAAACCAAATAAATATATGTATCTGTATATTCCCTGAATATGATTTCAGCTTTGCAACAGTCAACACTGCCCTTATCTGGGTTTCAGCACCTACAAGGTCTCTGGCGCCTGGTCATTTCTCATTCACCCTACTGTCTCTAGCCAGCCACACAAAGCAGCTGTGCCAGGCTGTTAGACCAAGTACAGCTGTAAATCCTGCAGCCTCCTCTGCCCTGTCCAGGTGACCTGCACCCTGAAGTACCAAACCCGGCACTTAAGCAATCCCCCAAACACTGCACAGCCCCACGAAAGTCAGGTGCCCGTCTCCCCGGATGTCAGTTCAGCGCTCCAGGTCTGTTGCCCGGGATTGACCTACGGACATCTGGTACAAAAGGCTGGAAGCAAAGGCATTCCTCGCAGTGCTGGTTTACTCACAGTCCAACAAAACAGCACCAATTCTCGCCTCTGGGTGGAATACTTCTCTTAAAAAAAACAAACAAAAACAAAGCAAAAAACCAAAACACCAAAACAAAACCCAAACCACCTTCAGGTGGTGAATCAGCCACGTCTTGAGTCACGCATGCACGGTGTGCACCGAACCCAACTGATAGCTGCACCGCCAACCTCAGCCTTTGCTCTTCTCTGCCTGCCCACCCCCTCCACCCCCACCCCTCACGTCCCACAACCAGCAAGGAGACAACCTTCTTTGTAATGCTCCGAAGGTTTAAATCGGAGAGCCAAAAGCAATGCTGGTGCGGGCACAGACATCCTATGAGCCATGGGGGAGTGCATTAACTAACACTGCTGATATGGAAAATGTGCAGATAACCAGCATGGGCAAATTCCAAAGGCTGGTGTTTAAATAAGCATCCCCATTATGGCTATTTGTCTAAAGCTGAACCAAACTATCCAAACTTGCTGATGTGCAAAGTAAGACTGCGAAGGAAAACCTATCAGAAGACATAATTCTTACTGGAACATGGCTACCAGGACATTGTGGATATTTACATGGAATGGAATTGGATTCTAGGAATCCAGTCTGGGAAAACGGATGTTCCTGTACCTTTTCCTCAAGACCAAATAATGATTTTCTTATTCTGACAAAAGCAGAGCACAACAGAACTCTGCCATGGCCCCATCATGCTGCAGCAGGAGGGTGCCACGGGCTGCCTAGAGACCCCACAACTAAAGGCTATTCCTTCCCCTCAGCCAGCTTTTGCACTGCCTGTTTACAGAACCGTGGCACCAGGGGCATCCTAAAACCACCTGCACTCCAGGACAATCATACACAGAGAGGACAACTTCACTGCAAGAAACGGACTGAAGTTGCATGGGAGGACAACAGGCACCTGTGGAAGGAACAAGGAAAAGCATGGGACCAAACAAACCACTTTTTTCATGTTTACCACCGCCACCTTGCCCTACCCCCACACATGCACGTACTCAAGTCTCTTCTGCACTTTGAATTCCTTTGCTGCTGAGCGCGGTAGTCAGCCCTTTCATGTTATTTTTGAGCAGACTGTAAAGACTTTGGTCCTATAAAGTTCTCCTGTGACATCACTGCCCTTGCTACTCTTTACACTACTCCAGTTTCCGTAAGAAAGAAAAAAAAGTAGCTAAAAAATTCTCAAGTGATTCAAACAAGTACTGCGTCCATCTTCAGAAATAATGGGCATGACCTTGAGATCAAAATATCTACCCCATTGCTGTAGAAAGACTTTATAGCTTCAAGTTCTACATGGATAACACTTCAACAGAACAATAATTTTTTTCCACCAAAACTAACCATGAAAGGCACCAGAAATATTTGCAGCAGGCAGCTTATACCAATTACTATTTTCTTTGCAAGCTATTTTCACTAAATTAGTCTTGACAGCATCACAATTTGTTGAGGTAGGAAACAATAGAAATTAGCAAGTCATGGCAGTCTGGGGAGGGAAGGAGGGAAGTAAGGAGGCAATATTTACCCCTTGAAAGTAGGAGTTGTGAAGAAAAACATGAAGTATTACAACTGATTAAATAACTTGCTGGTTGCTGTACAACAGAACTTCTACACTGCATTTGTAACCTTGTATTTTGCTTTAATAACTGTGACTAGACAAAACAACTGGACTGTAGTTGCACGACACTGCATGCCAGACCTTACTTGCTTTGATCTTCTGGAGTGGTAAAAATTTTTAGGAGAAAGTTTTCAGATGATTTGAACGATGCTCACAGCTTTTTCAGCTTGGAATTTGCTGGTTGGTGCATAAGCATTACTCACTTTCTGAACAAAGTGGAAAGTTAACACAAATTGGCAGATGACTAACTGTCCAAGAAAGAGATTACTGAATGAATCACTGACTCTACTTTTAGTCTAATAATAAGACAAATGAAGAGGACCAAGAAGGGGAAAACGACAAACCAAAAACTTCCTTGCAGAGTGCTTAAATTTGCATTGCCCATGATTTTCCAGCCATGACAAACTACACATACATTTTACAATTCACCATGAGTTTTATATTGGGGTTAGCTTATGCCTCATGATTACTTCACACCATCACTTAATTTGGATTTCTGTAAGAAGAACTTTGCTCCACACCTTCCCTTGGTACACATTTAATAAGTTACAGGAATAAATGAAGAGATTGGAAATACCTGCCACGTTGGCAGGTTACAGGTTCCATACAAAGAAGTACCTCAGGCACAGCAGACACCTAAAATTGACCTGAAGCGGAATTTAGGTTTGCCAGCTTAGGAGGACCTAACCAAAAGCCTGCAGACACTTTCATTTGACACTTTCATTTTTGCCAGTCAGTTTCTGATGAAAAGCGTGTCTAATATGCATGACTAGCACTCAGCTTTACAGAAAATCACCCCTGGTGCTGCTCAGGCACACAGGAAAATGGCAGCAGTACCATCCCGCTCCCAAACAACAGCCATCCAGCTCCAGCAGCCACGTGGGGTGATGCTATGCACAGCAACTCCAGGGGATTTGGGTTTGCCCCTCAGCAACCTGCACCTCCACTGCTCCCCCTGTCTTTCCTGCTTTAGCCTTGCTGCTCTTTGGACCTGTGGTCTTACTCATCAAATTGCCTGGGAAAATTAGCCAGGGTTAAGAGAATGGTAAATTGACAGGTACTAGGTTGTAAAGCTGAATCAGCTCAGCAAAGCACAACAAACACATGGCCAAGTAAGACCTCCTGTTCTGACCAAGTGGCACAAGCTGTTACCACCTCCTAACTTCACCCACTCATTATGAAGGATGAAGTTAGACTCCCTCCCTCACCTGAGTATATTCAAGTCACTCAGATCATCTATTGAACCTCTAACTCAACATCTGCTGAACCTGTTACTCAACATTGCTTCCCATCATCCCCAGAGTGATAAAAGGTTTCAAGAAGACCTGAGGGTCTAGGATTGTAGCCACATGGTTCAAAAATCTCTCCACAGTCACCAGGTCTGCTCATTGCCTCAGATTTACAGGTTTAAAAATCACAAGAGCTCATCACATCTGGGAGATTGGTGACACAACCAGGTTGCATCAGGCCAGGAGAAGCCAGAATCAGGTGGGAATTAGAACAGTTATAGAATCATAGAATGGTTGCGGTTGGAAGGACTTTCAAGATCATTGAGTTCCAACCTCCCTGCCAGGGGCAGGGACACCTTCCATGTTGCTCAAAGTCCCATCCAACTTGGCCTTGAACACTTTCAGGGATGGGGCATCCACAGCTTCTCTGGGCAACCTGTTCCAGTGTCTCATCACCCTCATAGTAAATAACTTCTCCCTAATATGTAATCTAAACCTACCCTCTTCCAGTTATTTGAATATTTGCAGAAGATAGTACTTTTGCATTTTGTTAACATCAAAGAGACATTTGATTGCGTTCCGCTTTCTTCTAACTTCTTTTTAATTGTTTGTTGCAGATATAAGCCAGAATTAAACATCCCAAACCTCTCATACCTCTGGAAGCAAGCTCCTACTGCCAAGCTACAGGTTAGGCTGGGCACAGGCTGCTAATGGTTTTCTGCAGAGCTGCCACATTACCGAAGCAAGAGAAAAGCGACCTTCAGATGAGGCATGATGCTGTGATGGTCAGCGTGCTTTGGGGATCAAATGTCCCTGGATCAGCTCTAGGTCTTTTAACAAGTTTTAATTTATTTTAACCCATTACCCAGGTCCTTGACAGACTCTACAGTACACTTAACATGCACAAAACTAACCCTATACATACAGTAAAAAATTTCCTGCCAATTTAGCTCGTGGCGCTGGCCCACTGTGTGATGAGACAGGTGCCAGGACAAGCAAAGGCCAGGAGAGGAGATGCTGAGCAGAATCAGTCTCAGAATTCAGTATCCACACTGTCAGCAGCCCTTTGTAGGTCCAGCCTTCCGTGATTTTAGACACAAATCCCATTTCTGAGTCAGCAGAGCTCAAACCATGGATGAGATTTAGACACATTATTCCTTTGCTGTGATCCAACCCTCTTGACACTTCTGATGGCAAGATTTTCTCAAAGACAAGGTGAAATCAGAGCAATGAACCTACATCCTCTTGAACTCCAAATGACCACTGACACCTTATTTTGCAGTCCTTACCAATTATTCTTCTGTGAACCTCATTAAGAACTGTCCATAAATAAATCTGTTAAGTTGGAAATTGGCCTTTTCTGCTAATCTGAAAATAGTAAAATTAGTCTTATTGTTGCCATGTAACAAACAACTGGATTTTCACATTTTTCCAAGTTTTATTTCCACAGGCTTCTGCGCCTCTATTTTTAGGGCATCTCTCCCAGTAAGAGGCTACAACACAAAGATTCTCCATCCCAATCTGGTTACACAAGAAACTGACTAACACACTCAAGGCATTTCAGCACAACAGAAATTAACTACATAAATATATTTAAATATTTAGTGGTAAACAATGCCCCCTGACAATGAGAGAACTGGGATAGGTCCAGATTTTCTGAGGATCTGCCCCAGAATGGCTTTAGTAAAAAGCACACTCTGCTTTTAAAATAAATAAGAAGAGTCAAAGAACCATCCCATCCTTATAAGGAATAACTTACTAGTATAAATATTGCAACAACAAAGAAAGTAAACATGGAGGTTTTGTAAATGTTTGAATTTTCACTCTATGAGGGTGAAAACTTACACTCATTTATACTCTTTAAATCTTATACCACAGGCAACTTGAAAACATGTAACGACACTAAATATTAATGCAGCAGATCAGGAGACACTGATTGGACTACCATTAAAAGTACAATACTTTGAATAAAAGAATTAAAATTTGATATACTATAACACCATGAAGGGCATGCTCTATTTACGTGAACACAAGATAACCTTGCATTCTACAAGGCACAGTTTAAAACAAAAAGCAATTATGTGCTAGGGGTTGCTTTACTGCATTGAACATAGGGCAGAATCTTTACAAAAATAATTCATCCTCATAGGTAAACAGCTAAAAGGATTTGAAAACTATTACTTTTCAAAAGGAAGAGAGAGAGAGAGAGAGAAATAGAAGAATTTAATAGATCACTTTCTGATTTGCCCTTTTTTCAGTATCACTTTCAGTACTGGAAGGCGTTTCCTTCCAGGCAGCAACAGACACATCTTACAGTTGTCATTTATTCTTCAACTCCTATTTTCTGCTTACTTTCCTCTCCAGATCCTCTGATCCCACCTCAAACAGCAATACAGGTCACTTGCCCAGTCTTACTGTCCCCTTCTTTACCAGATTGGAAAAGAGGTGGAGAACAGCAGCTCAGCAACATGAGGTAGTGTGCCAAGTCTTCCCCCACTCAACACAAATATTTTCCAGATGCGCATCTCTGACATCGAGGCTATGGATTGGCAATACTCTGCACTGAAATGCAAAACACTGAGGAGGAGACAGGAGACGGGAAGATTTTAGCACTGTGAGCAGTGGTACAAGTGTAGGTTTCCTTTGGAGGGCAAAAGATCTTTCAGTGTTGCACAGAAAATCACTAAATCTTCCATAAGTTTAAAAAAAAAAATAAAATCCCAAAGTAATATTTTCCAACCTTTCACTAAGAGTAGGGGCCAAACCCACATGTTTTAAAGGTCTTTCACAGTTTTATTATTAGAAGTAGAAACCCTACTGATACTGATGAGTCATTTGTATTGGCGGAAACCAAGAACACCCATTTTCTTCATGTGTTACAAAGCTCTCAATGTGGTTTTCTATTCATTACTGGTCAAAGTAGTTGACTAAAAACAAAACAAGTGACAAGAACTCACCTTGTTACTAAACCCTGTTCTATACCAGCTGATTTTGTTTATCTCACTTTCAAAGATCGCTTATTTTTCAACCCATTCCACAAGAAGAATACACAAAAGACAACTATGAATCTAAACTCTGTGACAGTAAATCAAGAACTGGAGATGGCTAATTCACTCCACTTCTGCAAAAGCTTTTGTGATCAACTAAGAAAGAAGGGAAGAGAAAAAAAAACCCAAACCCACAACAAGAAGATCAGTTAAAAATCATCAGTCAACAGAAGCTATCATTTCAGGATCATTATGGGTAATCAGAATAGTCTGTAAATAAAGAAGCAGTTGTACAGGAGCATGAGCAAATGAAGGAATCCTTTCACGCTAGCAGCCAGTGATATTGCCACACAGGAGACAAAAAAAACAGACTAAGAAATAGTAAAATTCTGAAAATTAAGAATAGCTAAAACCAGGTTTTCAAAGTTTAATCAGAACTCCTTGCTGGCTTTAAAAAAGATGTCTGTCATAAAAAGGGGGTGAAGGGTAGGAGACTTTACAGCTTCTATTTGGAAAAGGTAAATACGGTTCATAAGCATTTAGACTTGCCATATCCAAATTTGGAACATTGCTCCGGGGGATTTTTTTGGTAACATCCCATTCACCCCAAAAAACAACAACCAAACAAACAAAAAAAACCCACCAACAAACCAAAAATACACTCCAGAGGTTTACCCTGCTGAACAGCTATAGCATCTAGATGCACTTCGAGCACAACCCTATGCACCTAGAGGAATGGCAGCCTGGCAAAATGACAGTGTATTTTGATGTTACTGGGGAAGAAAACCACAGCAAAGCAGTGACCGAGGAACTGAAAATAACCTTTGAACAGCGGCTCGGCACTGACGGTCTCTCCGCCCGCGCCTCCTATTGTGGATAGTTTATAGCCAGGGCAGCTCCAAGCTGCACCAGACACGTGAGTCAGCAAGAGCCGCTTGTAGGAAACTGCTGACATGTTCAATTGCTCTCACATACACCGAACACACCTACCCACTAAATAAAAAAAACAGGCTGCATGCAAACCGGGGTTAAGGAACACCTCCACACCTACAGTTCCTGTTTTCCTAGTTCAGGTTTAAATTTTAAAGCAATCCCTAATAAAAAACAAACAAACACACAAACAAAAAAAACAAAACCAAAAAAAGAAACCCTCAGTGGATGTCAGCTATAGTAAGTACCTGTGATTAAGTCTCAAGGGTCATTTTGTTTATTTAAGCTCCTTTTCCTCTTTTCAAAAAACGAAATTGCTGCTCCACAGCCCAGAAGCCCTGGGTGGTGACAGGCGGCAAACAGTTCCTGTTTTTCTTGGAGGGCAGATTCCTTTTGAACCTGTGCACCAAAACCCATCTAACGCATCACAGCCTGGCTGAGTGTTTTCAAAGCATAGGAGCAAAACAACAAAAAAAAAAAAGCTTCGGGCTTCTATTTCAACTCCTACTACAGATAAACTGGAAATTCCCATATTTTTCGTTCCTAATAGCATTTTAGGCATCTTCCTCAGTTGATACCATAGCAGAGAAAGTTGTATGCAAATTATAGGTCTTTGGAATAAATCTGGGAGAATCTGACCCTTTCAGGTTACCTTTCAAACTAAAAAGAAGAAAAAGGCATAGCTCAGGTCCCAGTGTCTCTTGCCCCTGCAGCCACCACCACCTTCTCCTCTTTTTCCTTTGAGGCACTGATTTTGGAATGTGCCAGCTGGCTCTGGGGGCAGGTTTACCTCAGCAGGTGTAAATAGCAAAGGGGGAAGGCTGAAGGGTTAAGCACAGAGGGGTTGCATACCTGGCAGCCCCCTCATCCACGCAGGAGCTGCAGTTCAGCCCCCGCCGCATTAGGAGCTTTTACAGACAACCTTTTTCAAGCCAAGCAGGGACACATCTATTGATCTGCTGGGATGCCAGTGCAGTGCAGCTGGTGTTCTTCAAGTTGTTGCTCTGGCTCCCTCTGCATGAAGATCAATACAATCAAACAGAGGAGTCTTCTGAGCCCCATTTTTGACAGATCAAAGTTTTCTTTCTACAGTTTCTGCTGTACATCTAAACTTCTGGTATAGGGGTTTTCCCGAACTTATTCCCTCATTCCTTTTTATTTACTTGTTCTGAACATGTGGTTGCTCTTTGATCGTTAGTTCTAGCAACTCAGGAGCTGCGAGCCCATGACTGGTCATAGAAGCATTTGTATACATCCCCTGCTTCTATGCTTTAAAATTGTAATTCATAGTCCAAGAGTGGCATAGTAAGTAGTGCTCTTTTCAATCCACTACAAAGACGTTTCTGCCTATCTAAAAAGCAAGATGAGCACATTGCAACTCAGCTGGCTATATTCATACATTTTACATCTTCTTGATGCAAGCTTCAAATGAATGTGTAATGTTCAGACAGCTACCAAGGTTAGTATCTTTTGGCTGAATTTAAATGGGTGACCACTTTTTATAAAAACCTAAATGAGTAGTTTGAACATCATTCTGGAAAACCTGAGGGAGTTATCGGGAGTATAACTCTACTGCCTGTTCATCTACTACAATAAAATCATTTAGGCACCAACTGAAATATCAGTAAAGAACTGCAATATCAGAACAACACTCATACACATTCTCTTACAGCACCTGTAGTCAGAAGGAACACTGAAAGCAGGAGGACTAACTCGGACTTGGAGAAAGTGTAAAGGTTAAATCTGAATTTTCTTCATCACAGCAACGGAACAATTGGTATATTTCCCCTAACAGTTCAACTCAGCAACCATTAATATACAACCATCACATGCAAAATGAGTTGAGCCGGAAATTTGAGACACAGGGGTGAAAGACTTAAGCATGCATGCCTTCAAATCTAAGTCAGATCTTCTCAACACTACAGGTATGTTCTTAGTGTAAACTAAGAAGCCATTCAGAGAGCATTCCTTTGAGTAAAAAGGCACATACATTTTGATTTGAATATATAAACCATGTTCCTACCACCTAAATTAAAACTACAAGAGACTCTCTTCACATCACACAATAAACGCTATTCAATTTCCCCAAAGGTTTATTACATAAAAATGTCGTTAGTACCGAAATGATTACTTCGCATATATTAATGTTACACATCTCATTTTTCAGCTTAGTGCCATAAACGTTTCTTAGCTACGCTCTAAGACGTCTCCTCCTTATCTGTGCACATGTGAAGTCTTATCCAAAAAGAATGTCACAGGCACACAATGAGAAAATACCTATTTCTATTCTTCTTAAAAAAAAAAAAAAGGTTGAATTTTTTTATTACACTTTTTTTTAGAGAAAACCTTGAGGAAAATAACTAATTGGCAATCATACCACAGCCTCATTAATAAAAACAGCTATTGCACTTCAGAATAGAAAAGCAATCAAATTTTTGATCAAGCAATGAAAGTTTTGAAATAAGCAAAGACAAGCAACTTCTGTCACATATTCACACTACACATCATCTACACAGGATTTTATTTTCGGCTCTCTTTGTCATTTATTATGCACATGCAGAAAGAAATATATAAGACTACTATATAGAGATTTTATTATTTAAATGAGTATCTGAAGCCTTTTACAATGTCAAAGATTTACCAAAATCTCCTCATATTAGGAGCATTACATCAATGGCTATCTATTGTGATTTGAACAGTTATCCTCAGCTAGCAACTCAGGTTTTATCCCTAACTTTCCTTGCTGCCCAGCACAGAAGAGTGAACAGCCAATGTTTTCTTGCTGTAAAGAAGGTAGGTGGGATGCCTTCCTCCCCTTCATTAGTAGTGCATTCTGCCAGCATGCACATTATCACCAACAGATGTTCCAGATGTGCCTCTGAGTCAGAGAAGGACTCGGAATACCTGTCCTTTCCCAGCGTGAGATACCCAGGCATAAACAATTGCTGTTGATTATCAACTTGGGATCTGCCAGCATGTGCATTAGTCATGTATTTGCTGTGCGCATCTTCCCCATCCACTCTTCAGAGTGCTATAAGTTTTAAAAAAATTTAGTTGTTTAACCACAAGTCACACAGCAGACTTGTCCAGCGTTGCCCAGAAATGCACACTCTGCTTCTGTAGAGCATTTTTGCGAAAGATCTTTAAATATCTTGACAACCACCCTACTTCCAAAATCACTAGAGACCTTTCTTGCCCACTTGACAGCTCACTGTACAGGCGTACATCTGTTTGCATGGTTCCTTCAGTGTCACAGAGGAAAGTAACGAGATAACTAGACCTATGATTCTGATTTTTCAGTTCTCTGCTTTTCCAATTAGTCATGGCTTCCTTCCATTTCTTGCAGAACACCTTCGGAACAGCCTTTGAAGGTAGAGGGTCAAATGTGAAAAACGTTGCTGAAAGCACAGGTTCAGTACACCACAGGGTAGTACAACACCGATCCATTCTGCCGCACAAGTGCCCAGATCCCAGTGACAGGGGGCAGGCGGGTGGATACAAAAGGCAACACAGGCTTTTAAAAGAACAAGCCCACATCTAAAGTGGAATATTATTTCTATTTGTCAGATGTAAGGCTCCTAGAACAGCGGTTTAAAGCTGTTTGCTACAGGGCTGTAGAGCAACAGTGTAACACACCACCTTATCGTTTCAGTCTATCCATCTCATCAAACGCAATTATCTCAAATTTCAGTATTTACATACCTGAAAAAGTCAATTTACCCAAGCATCACCACCCTCCTCAAACTACAGAGCATTCCGCCAGCTACAGCAGAATCTCAGACAATTCCCAGCTCATAAAAATTCCAACTTGTTTCCAGCTCGAGTCTCAGAACACAAAATTAAAATATGCACAAGTTTAGCGACAGTTCCAAAGTCTCTGAAAACGGGCTTTCACCAGGAAAACCCTGACACGGCTTACTAGAGCAAACAGCAACGCTGTAATTTCCCAACATTCTAAGGAGTATTTCTAATCAGATGTCGCCCCTGTCTCACGTTTATTATTAAAGACTGAAACCCAGGGCTTACTACGGAGCCTCCGGGGCTTCAGCAACAAGGGCACAATGATCTCACGGCAACTGAAGCGATTTAAGCAAGACACCCGCCGCATGACCAAAATAGCCCGCTCCACAAAAGGAGAGGCACGATTTCACACTCAGCCTCCTCCGTGACAGCCAGCGTCTCCGCGGCGCGCTGCCCTGCGCGCACGCCGCGCCTTTCGGCATCCCAGGAACTGTTCCCGGAGTTCGCATCCCTCTCCGGACCTACGGGAACGGAGGGGAACGGGGGGCTCGGCGGGGCCAGCGCCCGTCCGAGCGGCTGCAGGTGGTCGGGCGGAGGGCCCGGGGGCAGGC
>VXAY01000696.1:20058-145718 GCA_013399855.1 Oxyruncus cristatus | reverse complement strand
AGGTGTGCGTGCGTGCGCGCGTGCCGGCGGACCCCGCGCCGGGACTCGCGCCGGCGGCCGCGGGGGGCTCTGGGAGCCGTAGTCCGCGGCGAGCGGCCGCCATGGCGGAGGGGGTGGTCCAGGGGGGTCCTGCCGCGGTGGGCGACGCGGCGGCGAGGTGTGGGCAGAACGCGGAGGGCAGGGCACAGAACACCCACCCCGGTCATCCCCGGCCGCCGGCGAGGCCACCTCAGTGTTGTTGCCGGCGATATTTTACGCGCTCCGTCCTCGCGGAGAAACCTCATCCTACTTACAGTGCGGACCGCAAGAGTCCAGCAGTCATGAATCAGCCGTGCCGGGCACGGCACGGAGGGACGAGCGCTGCCGGGACTGACATCAAAAACAAAACCCTGTCAAGTGCTCCCGCCGCGGGAGCGCTGGTTGTTCTTCGCCTCCTCCCCGGGGGGTGTGTGCCTGTGTGTGTCTGTGTGTCTGTGTGTGTCTGTGTGTCTGCGTAAAGCTCCCGGCTTGGAGCCCTATTCCCACTCCGAGGCTTGGCGCCATGGCTCCTTCTGCCAAGTGGAAAGCTGTGATTCCTGCAAATTATCCCGGTGCCGGCAGCCGGTGCTTCTGAGCGAGAATGTCACTGGACATGAGATGCAGTCGGGAGAATCGGTAAATGAATAAGCCGCATTCTACAAGCCCGAGTTACTCAGCCGGGCTAGGACAGTCAAACATAAAGATGAAAGACGACTGATAAAAAGGAAACTTGGAGGATAAATGATTCATAATAGGGGCCGTGAGTGAGATTATCTCCGGAGACATCTCTAATTAAAGGGAGTTGGATAACTAGAGGGTTACATTTTCCTGGGTCAGTGGTCTTGAAAAAGCAATTGCAGTTGCAGTAAATGTCAATAAAGAATGATGGTGACCTACTGCTAACAAAAGCACATTCAGTAATTAACATATGCATGTTTGTTATTTTTTCTGCGTTTGTCAGTTTTCATTGTACATTTTCATCCTCTGTTTCCCCCTTTCACTACAGACAGATGATATACTGTGTTTTCCATATCTTTTAGAGAGGAGCAATTCCTGTGAAGTTATCTCACTGATGTCTTCTGAAATTGCAGCAGTTTCACCAAGCTACCTGCATTTTCAAAGTCTGCTAAACTACAGAAAACTATGTTGTCAACAAATATTCAATTCTTTGTATCTGAGGACAAATATATCACCACTTCTCAAAAGCATGGTTCTCCCCAGCTTGCATTTTGCATCGTTGTCTGCAAGTGTAAAGTGAAAAGCATTTAGTTCCATAGTATTTTATCTCTACTTTTTGTAGTTACATGGGCTTCAGAATAGCACCCCACTGAAGATTTTGATTCATAAACTTCACTTTCCCTTTTCCAAGTAATGATCATATAAAGCCTTGCTCACAAGTGCCATTTATGTTCTAGTTCTGCATACGTATATGGCGTTAAGCACATGAAAAGTCCCACAGTGCGTAGGGAGACTTGTCATGTGTTCAGATACTAGCAGGGCTGAATCTTCTTGTTGCCTCCTTTTTCCCCTGAGACACAAAAATAATTTTGTATTGGCATGAGAGATAAAAATATTATAATGAAAAGGACAGAGAGACAAAAATAAGCATGTAGCATTGGTAATGCTTTAGTTAGCATGCTACGTGCCCATCATGCCAGTGTATTCAAAGTGCACATATTCTGTTACTCACAGCACACTACAGGAGGGAGATACAGCTTGGAATAGTTGAAGCTGTCCACATTGAAAACTCAACAAAGCACACTGTGTAACCTGTAGCGTGTGTTTCTGAAAGGCACAATAATTGCCATTTATCTTACTGGCTGATGTTTTAAAATAAATGTTTTAAAATTAATGTTACTATTTGGCTAAAAAGAAGAGTAAAGTGCAAATGTCTGGTTTAGATTTTATTGCAGTGACTTCAGTGTGAACCAGATCACGCTTGTGCAAGACAAAGGTTGGCACAGTGTGAAAGAAGCTACAGCCAAGCAGTGACTGGACATATAGGGGTTTGGAAAACTCACCAAGCACCTCTATGCATCTTTTGGTACCCAAATTATTATTAATAATTTTGTGATCAACTTATAATAGAAGTCAGAGTACACATTCCCATACATCATTCAGATCGTGGTTTTATTATGGTCATTGTATTTCTCCCTATTATTGTATATTTATATAACATTATACATTATTATATCTCTATATAACACTAGAAAACTGGGGAAAAACTGACAGAGTTGTTTTCCAAATACAGAAGGAATATTAGACCAGCCAAATGAAACCTACCATTTTAAAATGCTATTTTTATATCACTTATTTTATATTTTAATGCCTTGGCTTCCCAATTTGTTCCCAAACTGTTTATATTCCAGCAAAAAAATCCTGTCTGATCCTGTTTCCATTGCAATCAACTATTACCATGCCTCAGTGTTTGTGTGTGTAACTATTTCTGCACCACTTTTGTTGAAGTGCAGCCAAACATATATTCCAGACAAACACGAGTTATTTGAAAAGACGTCATCTACGGTCTCTCAAAACAATCCATATTTTGTCAAGCAACAACAAGAAAATAAGGTAAGAATAAATGTGAAGAGGTACAATTTGGAAGTTGACCCATGAATACTTAAGAGATAATTTGCCCTGAATGCGGCAGTGCCATCCTCAAGAAAAGGCTGCATCCACACATTCAACAACTTGCTTTAGCTCAGCTCTACAAAGTTCCTGGTTTCACATCACCCTTACTAACATCTTAATTAGGTGGTTTCTCCACACTGCTGTGACTTCATCCCTTTAGAGAGGACTGCCTGGTTGAGCTTATGGTACTTGACCTACTTTTCAGTGTTTTCCTTTTGGATAACACAAAACTTTCCAGAATAGATGAATTATGAATATATATTTCAATCATATTTCATATGTAAATTTAAGAGATTTTAAAGTGAATCCGATATTGTAAAACATGTCCCAACATCCCTTTCTTAGATCTTATTTGCATATCAATCTCGTAACTTGAATAGTCTTAATAGTGCCACTTGTTGGAGAGCTCTGTGTATTGCAAGGTATTTCAGTCACATATTTATAAAAAAGAAATGGCTTTTTCTTAGTGGTAGGCAATTCCTAAATTAAAGTGCTACTGGAAGATAAGTACTGCAGGCTTCAACCACTCTGACTCAAAGACTTTATGAAAGAGCAACACATCAGTGGATCTTATGCAATTTGATCTTCACAATGGTAATGAAGGAATGAAAAGGGAAAGACAAGAACAAATTTTGCAGGTTTTAATTCAGGAAATTGTCATTTCCTTCTGAAGTACATTTTACCCTGCAGCATTTGGGTTAAAAATATCAGCTTTCCTGAATAGGCCCTGGTCCTGCGCACAGATCTAAGTCATTATTGGTAATTATGCACACATTCTCCTGGGTTGTGCAGGTAGAATTAATGACATTGCATCATTTTCTTCACAGTGATTAAGAAATTCACAGTTGATTACTGATTATACTACGGGCACCATATGTCTTTTCGCAACCAGATTCTGACACACCCCAGGTACATTGTGTTTCCTGGAGCACTGACAGTACGAACAGCACGCCCTGAGTCAGGGGCTGTGACAGCTACGGAGGAGACATTGTCATGGTGCGCGATATCAAAGATCCACAGTGTAATGTCTCCGGAGCGTGGCTTGACATCACATCAAAAGCTCCACAAAGGAACATTTGTCATGCACAGAGCTTCAGATCCCTGGCATGATATTTTGAGGATCTGGCGAGATATAATATTTGAAATATATTGAAGTACTAACAAAGGATTGCTGCTGGGACTAAAATTATAGTGTTGGGAAGCAAGGTAGGAAAACATGGCAGGCAATGACCTTTAAAAAAAAAAAGATGCAGATAACATAATAAAAAGGGAATATAAGGAACTCTTTGTATGTCAAGAAATAGAGGGTCAGGAGTCATTAAGGTTACGCATCAAGTATAAAAAGTGTTTTCTGGTCACTAAGTCAAGAGGTGGAGTCTTCTCTTATTTTTATCTTAAAAAAAAAACAAAAAGAGAAGTAAACTTTCAGATCACGTACCTGCTGAGTTTGCCAAACTTTGGTTTGACACATATTAATTTAGGAAAAGTAATTGCAACACCTATGCTACACAGGTAGGACCTAAAGATTTTTCTTTCCATTGGTTCTACAGGAGGTCAGAATTTTTCATCCCAAAGCAAACACAGTCTTAACAGTCTTCTGGTAACTTGAAGTTCAGTGCTGTGAGAAGCAGCGCAAATCTATATTTGCAAGTCCTGGACACAGCAAGTCCTGGACGTGGCTAGCAAGGTTAAGGCTTTGTTCTTAAAGCTCATTTTGCTTTAAATCAGTGCCACTTTCTGAAAACTTAAGAAGGTCTATTACTGCTTTCAATTTTATTTTTTTGTAACTTATTGTGTTTATTATTATTCACAAATGGTGAGCAACATTTTAGCATTTATATTAGAATTGTATTTTAAAATATAATGTTTTTATTTTTACTTTCTAACAGTTCTACAGTTGAGTTCTCGGAAATTCCATGATTCTGCAGGTCAGGATGATCTCAGAGTCTGCTTCTAAAAGCAAGGACATCTGTAATGACATATTTACACTTCAGTTCATGTTCCCTTATCACTAAGAATCAGAACAGGCGAATCAGCTCCAAAAATCATTTGAGGGCAATTGTGGACAAAAGCTTGTTTGCTCAAAAGCTTGCTCAAAAGCCTTGTAATCCATCTTTTTCAACAACACTTTGTTTTCATATTTGTTGTATTAAGAGTATACATATTATATATGTATATATATACATATAAAATACCTCCTCCTTACTTTCCAGCTAATTCTGAGATCGAAGGGGCTGGGTGTGGCTGAGCTTAACTTCTGATTAGAACCAATTCCACACTGTAAGTCTGGTTGTATTCATTAAGATCCCAGATGCACAAATAGTTTGGGTGACATTGTAAGTCTGGTCTCATCCGTGATCACAGATTTGCAAATAGTGCGGTTTACTAATTCGGCACCATGCATATGATTGGGTTCAATAGGATCTTTCAAAAACACAGACTTGCAAGTGTTTATTGAAGCAACATATTTGTCTTAAAATGCTGGTGATGAATTCACTAGACCTGCAAAATATTAACATATAACACTATATACAAGTGTTCCTGGGTATGCTGGGACTCAATCAGAGGCGCTAATCTTACTAAAATGTGTCCCTGGCTTTGGGAAGGAGAGAGGAGCAAGTCCGTCAACTTGTCTGCAAGGTGGGGGATTTCAAATCCCAGTTTCTACCTTGCGGGAGAATGGGAGGTGAGACTCTAGTCAAATACTCTCTTACTGCTCTCATAAGTGTGGCAGGGGGGACAGCCACAAGGAAAGTTACAAAGAGAGAGATTATAAAGACTGTGAGTCTTGCTCAAGGCTGGAACAAAACCATAACACTTTGGTACCACTGCCTCTTCCACTTGGCCAATTGATAAGGGTCATCCAGCCTCTGCCTGATAATCCCCCCACCACTATCTCATGGCAATCCCTTCACCACATAGCTCATGGCACAGCTCGTGCCTGTGGGCCTCATTCCTACAACGGTTACCCAGAAAAATGAAAATACCAGCAGCAACCTGTGAGAATGGAGGCAAAACATCTGCTTTGTCCAGGCTGTCCTTCTGCAAATCCAGGTACGCACAAGAGGGGTTAGAAAAAAGCTTTTTTCTCTTGAGCAGTGTGAAGTGGGGGGAAACATCTGGTACTGGAGAACAAGGAGGATACATGGAGATTAATCCAGATGTGACAGAGTGGTGTTTGTGTTCTAGATACTAAATATCAGGCTGGACACTTTTTCCATTCAAGAGCTCGGAGATACATCTGACTAGTCTAGGTTGCAGTTCCGACATGTCGCAGGACACCAGTTATCTGGGAAAATTTGATTCAAAGGCATGATTTGGGGAAGGAACAGAAGATAGGTAAGAAAAAACACATCATTATGTGAAGAGAAATTGCTGTTTCTAAAGAGTTTTCCACTCCATGTAGTCTTCAACATCAATGAGAGTTTATGCACATGTGCCACTGGCTGACTAGACTCAAATCTATCAACTAAGAGTAAAAGCCTAGAGGTAATTATTACTCACAAAGATACTTAGTTGGTAACAGTTCTGACCTTTTAGCACCCATGATTCTGCTTTCAGTGCACAACTGTGAGAGGGACTTCGTGCAAATGGATTTCTTTCCTTCCTGGCTGAACTGTGCAGCCACAGCGGAGAGCATCTGGCTGTTGTCACAGGGAAGTCACAAGGAGTTTCTTCAGAACTGGCAGTTGTGATGGAATGTCTGACTGGATGCCTGGATCCCTCTGGTGTCTCTGGAAACATCTGTTGGTCCTCAGCTCTGGGCTGCTGTCAGGGTGGCTGCGTGCTCCCTTTGCCTCTGCAGGAGGAGGCATACTTTAGGTGAGGAGGTGTTTCTGGTGGTGAGTCACTCACAATGTAGAAGATGGAGCCATGAAGACGATGCAGTGCTGGTGGGACTGGGAAATGAGCCTGGGACACTGGGGGCAAACAGTGGAGATGGAGGGGAGGGCAAAGCAGAGTGCAAAGCCACCAGCTTTGGCAGAGCCTGTCAGTGGCAGACCCTACTGCCTACTGTGTTGTGGGGGATGGCCAAGGTGCACATCAGTGTGCCTTCAAAGGGAGGGGTTGGAAACGACACACAGCAACACGTGAGAACAAGTCTGATCATTGTGTAGTCTAATAATAATGTGTGCTTCATGAAGCTGAAACATGAGTGAAGCATAAGAAGGCTTGTGAAGGTTGGAGATGGCTTCTGGCTAAACAGAGGATGGAGAAGGACTGGTGGAAGTGCTAATGGAAAACAGGGAGGACGCAGATATACTGGCATTCAGCAGGCACACACGGGCCCTATTGGCATGGTGGGTCTCCCTGGCTCTGATGGCCTTGGAGAAGCTGTTGGAGTATTTTGGACTTGTTAATGCGGGTTGAATCCCTGACACTCTGCAATTCTGAGTGTGTGTGTGTGTGTGTGTGTTGGAGTGCTTCAGTACTATACTAAAGATTTTGGGTCTTGCAGGGACAGTTTATTTTGCTTTTAGCTCTAATACTAACTGAAGACTTGGGATCCCAATAAAGGTGTGGGTTTCCACTCACATAATTATCTGTTTGATTCAATTACATCTTACATCCATTCCTATTGCTTTTTTCAAGAAGGCACCTTAAGCAAGGACCAGTGCAGAAAATATATTCCTGTAAGGATGAAGATGGCTCTTTCCATGCAGAGGCATTTATAAGCTGCGTTCATCTGTTTTTTGATGAATAGATAGTGTTGCTGAACTGTTAACACTTAAGGCAGAGGTTAAGTCTGTTATTTTCGGTCTTACAGGTGAAAGCAAAGTGCATTGGCTTGCAGCATGTGGTGTGGGGGTTTTTTGGTAGTTGCAGCAAATAATTGTGACCCCTGATTATGGGAGTGATTTAAAATTGCTCTTTGCTATGTTGACTTTAAGTTTCAAACTATAAAGGTTTGTAGTGAATAGCTTATGAATAGAAAAGGGACTCTGTTGGAACTTGCTATTATGTTTGAAGTTGGTAGAAACTAGAGATTGAAAAGACCTGCTGGTTCACTGAATGAATTCATTGCACATGCAAGACAGAAACTCCTGGTGCACTGATATCCTTCCTATGTTTCTCAGGAAAAAGGAAACACGTTGAGATGTTTCTGGACAAAATGCTGTCCAGAAACACAGCATGTCCAAAATTCTGGACACAGTTCAATCCATTAGGATGTCTACATTTTGACCCAGTCTGCCATTTAGTTTATTTTTCAATCACATTTTCAGTGTCAGTTGCAGAATGACTAAAAAAATTAAAGCTTTGTGTAGAAGAAAAATGATTTATTATGTATTTCTCTTTCTTAGAGTGTAAGGAAATGCTATTCCGTAGCTGTTTCAGTTCTGGTTTTCTCTGAAGAATTGTCTGTTTAGTCTAAATGAAGATGTTGTGAAAACATAAATAAAACACAAGGCTGATAATGTGGTGGTTTTTTTGTTTGTTTTGGTTTGGTTTGGTTTTTTTTTAAAGTATTAGTCAGAAACATATTTTTTAACAACCATCAAGAAAACAAAAAATTGGTGATATTTGGAGATTATGCCAAAAAAAAAGAAAAATATAAACGAAGGCTGTAAAGAGTGACAATCAAATTCCATGAGCAGAAATGTCACTTGCCTAGTAATTGAACTTAATTTAATTTAACTAGATGTGTAGGCCAAGAAATCTTTTTTCTTCTTCTTTTCTTTTTTAATGGACTTTCATAGGAAGTTGATAGGGTTCCTCAAAGGAATAGACTTGCTAGCTGCAATTTATGGTACAGCCTACTTTTGTCTTTAGCTTATGAAATTTGGTCTAGTTTGTCATGAGTACTTTCTTTGTTAAAAGGTAAAATGCACATTGGGCAAATGTTCTATGGCAATTTGCATAAAAAGTGATGACAAAGAGCAATTAATTCCTCATTATTATGCAGTGAAATGCTACTCTGCTCCTAAGTGACTGTAGAGGAGGGTTTTTTCTCTGTGTGTAAATCTGTTGCAGCATTGTTCTAAAAATAGTACTTAAGAGCCCTCTGCACTCTTTATAAATCAGGGTCTTTGACACTCCATTCATTTCTCCACAGAGAGATTTTTCTCACACATGCTGAACATTACAAGTATTGCCCCAAATATTCATCACAATAATAAGCATCAAAATTTTGTTAGATAAAGCAAGACAGAGCAATTCAGTTATTTTGTCAAACTAGATCTCTATCCTTTTTATCTAGTGATCAGTATTCAAAGTACACTCAGATCACACACAAATAGAAACATATTCCTACCACACACAGCTAGTCTGTAGAGAACAAAGAGTCAAGATATCGTTTTCTATGAAGGCTTGATTCTGAGTACAGATTTCATTACCAGCTCACCATAGGATAATGAAATTCCTTCGGGGCAAAGATGAGGTACATCAAAGAGGCAGCATGGAGAGGCAGACTTTGTTAGTGCATGCTCTGTCACCTGCATTACTGGTCCTTGCCTGCCTTTAATTTGTAAGGAAATGCTAGTAATTCAAACCTTTTTATTGGACCAACTTATATTTACATATATATGCAGAAATGTATGTGTATACACACAGGCACACAGAAATACATACTTTTAAATATACAAAACTGTCTGGAAGTTTGTGACTTCTTTGCAGGTGAAATGGAATACAGAAAATAATTAATTTCTTACTAGCAAAAAGTTACCCAAAGAGAATCTTTGTATTTACTAAATAAATTCCATCTGCACCATATAGATAAATAGCCCTTCCTGCAACTGTACCTTTTTATTTCTGTAGCAATTCAGAGTGACTTTAGTGCCTATGGAAATGAGAGGACAATGTTCGGCAAGACCAGGAGCTGCTGAAGACATGAATCACTAAAGCTTTCCCACAAAGCGTTGCTGATATGGGAACAAAAGCATTGCCCTACAGAAACACATCACGGGTCTATCTAGCCCAGCATCCCGCCTCTGGCAGCAGCCAGTAACTGATGCTTCAGAGCAAATCAAAACCACAGCAAGCACCTAGCTAATTATTGAGATGCTATGTGTAGAGGAAAAAAAAGGTTGATCCTGACTCACAAGAGAGCAGTTTATGCCCAGAAGCATGAGGTTTGATTTCCCTTGTATCCGTTTGCTTAACTCACACAGTTGCAAATACTGTTTATGCTTAAAAGAGTTTCTAATCCTCTCTTGGATTCTAATCAACAATCTGCCTCAATAACCTGAGAGTTACCAGGAAGTTCTTGGGGCTGAGCACACACTGTGTGGAAGCTTTGTGCTTTGCTAGTTTAGGGGAAGTTTTCAAGCCTTGGCCTAACACCCACTGCCCTGAGGATCAGACCTAATTGTCTAGATGAAAAATACCCAAGCTACGGCTCCCTTCCCCTTGAGCCCTCCCTAACTGAAGCAGTTAATTCTCTCCCAGCCCCCACTTGCTATATAACTGCTTTGGGTAGATTTCTTTTGCTGTCACTGGGCAGTGGTTCCCGCTTTCTATTCTTCTAAGAGGTTTGGACAGGTTCCTGTCTGTGTCTCACCTCTGTACTTGAGAGGTCAGAGTCTAGCAGTCAGAGGATGCTGCCTGGCCATGCTGCTTCTTTCCCACTGTTGCAAAGGACAGTGGCAGGCAGAGGGACAGGGCAGAGGGAAAATCCACGGAAGCAGCAGTGGTGCCAGCTTCTTTCTTCTCTTTCAGTATTTCCTCATGAAATAGAAGGAGTTCTACTTAGGCTGCTCCGTGAAAACATGCGATGCCTATGACACTCCCTCTCCTTCCCAGCTTAGTCCAGATTTTCTTCTCTCCTAAGCAAGAATGCAAGCAATGCTCTCAAATCATCCTTTCATGACCTCAAATGACCTTGAGCATCACTGCAGCGTGATCCTGGCTCCATTACAGCAAAGTGATAATCCTCTCTGCACTCTCCCCACTGCGTGTGGTTTTCTTCTAGGTTCATCACAAAATGGTTATTTAAATTCAGCACACGGACCTTAACAGCAATACCAGAAAGTAAAGGAGATCCAAAAAAGGCTTAACTACTCCCCATGGGACCTAAGTGCTCAAGCCTAAAAGTGTGACCCTGAGCTCCTGAATAGAGAGGTGCCTCCTAAACAAAGAGATGCCCAAAGTCTGTAGGGTTTTACCCCAAAGTTTTCCCTTCATGACCTGAGGCTGTCATTGCTGCACAGGTGCAGATAAGCTGCAGTTTTGATGGTGGCAAGCAGACTGGCACCTAAGGGTGTGCTTCCAAGACAGCTCCAAACAGCCCTCATGGCACCACTGCCATTTTGTCCTCACCTCTGGCTGTGTTTTCTTATCCCTTGCCCACTGTTTGCCCATTGGGCAGGCACTGGTGTTGTAGTAACCTAGTTTGGGAGCTGAAGTAGCCACAAATTTCTTTGCAGGATTAGTCTTCTGCCAGCTTAACTTCCTGAACCAGCTGACCAGATCAGCCAAGACCAGGACAGGCACAAAGGAGGAGTGGGAATGGGAGGCTGGGGACAGGGCAAAGCATCCTGAACTGGCATGGACCTGCTGCCTTGGCAGTCCAGCGGAGGCACCTCTGTCTCAGTCTGGCACCCCACAAAAAGATGCTCTGTCCACTTGATGCTTCCTTGTGTGGGGGCTCACTAGCCTCTGACCTGGGACACAGCTGTAGCTCTGGCAGCACCTCTGCATTTTAGTGAGGGGCAGTGCTGTAAATTCCAGGAAGAGAGGCAGGTTGGTGGGGAAGGGAGGAGTGGAGGGGACATGGGGGTCTGGTGGTGGGCTCAGACTGTGAAGAAAAGGTTATGAGTCCAGTGGCTTATTGCAGGCTTAGAAACAGGAACTCTTGAGCCTTGTGAGCCCCTTCTGTGCGAGGTAGAGGCACTGGACAAGTTGGGAGTGCAGGGAGGGCTGGGAGCAAGCTGCCTGTATGAGCAGTGAGGGTGGGCATATGTGTCCATTTCCTTTCATGCTTTCTCCATACCTAATGTCAGCCATGCCTCTGTTTCCATCAGCTTTTCCAGGATCTCTTCATCTGCTGCTTCATCTATGGTGAACAACAGAAAAAAACCCCAAATCAGAACACTCATTTAGCAATGATCTCCACACAGAGGATACAGCCTGCCAAACACAGAGGTCTGAAACTGCCTGTTGTGTATTGGTTTGTTTATCTAGCATGGCTCATGCTATTTTATTTGCTTAAGTGTCATTACCTGTGTCCTGAAAGAGCTGGGAGGAGTGCCTTCTGCAACCTACACTAGATTTTTCTGAAACCACCAAATGAAGAGAATGCCATTTCACATCAAGAAACTGTTATTTCGCCTATGTGCATGTTATTTTGTATTCTTTAGACTACATTTTACATGCCTGGAGTGTATATGTGCGACCTACTGAAATTGCTTGCCATCTTCCATAATTTATGCTGGTCTTCAGTCTTAGCAGTGTGCATAAATTCAGTGACACATTGTCATTCCTCTCTAAATCATTGTGAAAAATCATTCCAGGTACAGCACCAGATCCAGGGTGTTCTGTGTTTCTCCTGCTCCACTTTCCAAACCAGGCTCTGAGGTGGCAGGATGACACAGCAGAAGAAAAATCTCAGCCAGCAATGAGTGAAATAAGGTCCCTGATAGTAAGAAATTAGAATAACCAATGTATCAGCAGGAACCTTGGCACAGCTGTTCAGCCTAGCAGTGTCATCCCAGGAGTGGTGGAGGCAAGGAGAACCCAGCTTTCCTGAAGGCAAATGTTCCCCTTTTTCTTCGGGCAATCTCTTCAGAACACCTCATGATGAGCAAACAAATATAATGGAAAAGGGAAGACTTGAGGATTTAACCTTTAAGGCACTGGGGGTTTAGCATTTTCTATTGTTGTGAAGAACTGTACTGAGATTATTTGTTTCCTGTTGCTTAATCCATTTATAACGCAGCATACTAATCCACAATTTGTCATTTGATCCATTGCTCTGCTGTGTGGAGCTCTGTCAAAGGACTTTGAAAACCTGCTGACACTTCCTTCTTCCTTAATTCGCTGGGACTCTTTTGCAGTGTTTGGGGAGAGCTGCAGCCCAGCTGTCCTGATCCTGCACCCCCAAATTAACCGTGTCTGTGTTTGCACACAGTAAGCATCCTCAGCACTGGGGTTGACCTTGCCTATCTTCCTTTCAGTCTTGTATTTTTGAAGAGAGACATTCTTTAGTCTGGAAAACACCCTTGTTTCTCCACATTGCACTCCCTTGTCAGCTACTCTGTTTTAAAGTTTAGCTTCTGAATACTCCTGAATTCTTTTAACTTCATCAGTTTGGGTTTTCTCAACTTTCTTCAGTACCTCTTTTCCAGAAATGTTTATCTTTAATTGCACACTCATAATCTCAATAAATTTCCAAATCCCTCACTACGGTGAGAACAAATGTAAATAATAAATTCAGCTTCTTGAAAATGTCTTAATCCTTCTTAATTGTGTCCTTAATTCTGTAACGACCTGGAGGGCCTACAGAGACACACATGCAGCTTTATTTATGTTTAGTCTATTTGAATAATTATGTATTGTTTATCTTATTATCTTTGGCTGTTTGCTCCCTCCCCTCCCTCTGAATTACTATCTATTTACAGTTAACTTGTGCTGAGCTAGTTTGGGCAGAATTTCTAACACTTCTATGTGAAAGCACCCCCAGTGTTGTCCTGGAGGCAATGTTTCTGAAGTTCACAGCACCACACTCTTCTACTACAGCAGCTCCTGCCTTAGAAGAGCCTTTAAGGCTCTGGAATTTCTTATAAAGGTTTTGTTTGCCTCAGTTCAGTGTGATAAAGCAGTACAATGTGAAATTTCAGTGAGGCATTTGATTTTTTTAATATTGTTACCATTAACAATGATATTGGCTGGAAGAGCAATTTAAGGTTGTCTGATACTTTCCTCCTGTCAGCTGCTCATAAATCCCTCATTTTAACCATCACAGGTGGTTTCTTCTAAGCTCTGTGTCAAGCTTATCTATTAAAATGGTCTTTTTTTAAGGAGAGGAGTGGGCATTTTTGGAAGTGAGATGGGCTTGGAGGTGAGGGGGGAGGTGAGAGCGGACCTGAATGAAGGGCTGTTAGGAAACACCAAGAAAACCTGACCTAAGGACCAGGGCTGAAATAGAGCATCTTCAGCCACGAGCCTCCCTTGGCTGCCTGTGAGGCTGACTTACAGCACTGCCCTCTTGGAGCTTGTGATTTGTACGGCTGAGGCTCAGGATGGGACCGCAAACTTAATTTATATGTCCAATGTGAACTAGCAGTGAGACAAACCTGTAAAGATGCACAGCTAGCTCACTGATTCCAAGTAATTTCTATTTTGACTCATCACTGAGAAGGTCATGGGAGAAAAAAACACTTGACTAAGTTATCTTTGCCTTTTTTTTACAGCTTTGGTAGGAACAGATTAATTAAAATGGAGAGAAAAATAACCTCTTCCTTTCTTTTGTCATGAGAACCACATGTGCTGTGTAAAGTAGAGAGTGAAAAGAAGCAAATGCTGTAAGTAGTGGATTATTTTATGTATTTCATGGGAAAAAATTGGCCAGCTCTTTTCAAAGCAAGCCATGCCTACAGTACTTTAAAGAGAAGTAGGAGGAAATAATAATAATTATATCTGAATTGGCCGAGGGCTAAATTCTCTAGATGAATATGGGTGTGACTGGGCAAAATGTTGTCCTGATGTTAACCTGAATGAAAAATTAACCTATCAAGCCCAGATTCAGTTGCAAAAAGTGTTATGTTCGTTATTACATATTCATTCAAGGATATTTGATTTTTTAATTTTTCTTACCTGAATACACAAATTTGCCTACTCTTTATTAACCTTTGTAGGAGCATATTCATATGAAAAAGTATGAGAATTTAATTTCAGTATTTCAGTCTTAAAGATCCTAAATGGCCAATGTAAATATTAGTGGAGAAAATAAGAAAAAAAAATTAATGACAACTAGAGTATTTGTGGATTTTGCTCAGAAGTAGATGGGAAAGTGAGTATGGGCCAAGGAAGGGAAAGAGCAGTAACCTTATCTTTATCTGTGAAGTTAGTGATATCTGTAGGGCAGATGGGGATTATGTTATTGATCAAGGCCAATAGCATGGTCATAAAAAGCAGTAAATGAGAACATTATCAAAGGGAGCTTATGACAGGAAGACTTTGCAAAGTTGGGCATTATACACAAATGGAGGAAGAATTAAAGCATAAACAGAGTCCAGTCCTGTGGAGTGGAAAAGAAAGGTCTACTGCAGCTCTTAACAGCAGCAGTCCTAGTGTTAATGAAAGCAAATTTTTTTTCCAGCATCCAGAAATATATGGGTTAAAAATTCTTCCTCAGCTGACAAGGGCTCAGCTAAACAGATCAAAAGGAGAAGGAAAACCAAAACATAAGCTCAGAAGTTGCTTTTGCCTTGTACTGGGAGTCAGAGAGTGTCAAAAGATGTGTCACATCTTAAAAGGCTAAATGAAAAGTTATAGTTCCTCAGTACATGAAGAAAGAAAAGCTTTATTGAAATAGTTTCTTTGTCGCATCCTATAAAAATATTATGAGGACAGCATGTATAAAAGAGCAAGAAAAACAGAGGTTACTGGAAATTCATGTAAAGACGAGTTTCTCTGTTTTATAGGATGACGAGAGAAAGCCATCACTCTCCATACTAGTGCTTCCAATTATATGGGGCTTTGGGTTTTTTTAATAGTTTCTAGACTTTTCTGCTAAAAACCTATGGCACTTCCTGAAAACTTACTGTTACAGATTTGTTACCAGAGTAGCTGGTTGACCCATCCATCTTTCCCAACTTTGATTAACAGACATGAATATTCCTATTCTCCAGAAATGTGGTTTTTGAAGTCAAGGGCCCAGGTTTTCTCTGACGGATTTTGACGTAGCATACGCAAGTACTGACATACCAGGAGCCGTTCCTTCAGCAGCGCTGTGCAAATCACCCTCTCCTGCCATGGGATGTGGGTGTGGCTGCAGAGCTGTGTGGATGCTCATCCACTCCAGGATTGCCATTTCTAATTTCTGGACCAGGTTTCTATAAAGAGCGACCTTGAAAAAGGCTGGAGAAAATAGTTGGCTCTGTCACATGGCCCTCCTTGAGAATCCTTCTGCCAGTTGCAAAATACTGAAATTTCCGTAGTTCCATCACTTCATGTTTTTGTCCCATTCACTGAGTTGGCTTCAGTTGGGTGCCAGGTTGAGATGAAAGTGGTTGACAGGGTTGGCGTGTACATAATTTCTGTAAATCTGGGGGAATTTCTTACTCCACCCCTTGTTCCACTGGAAGTGCATAGGTAGGACTGAGGGAGCTGAATGAAACTACCTTTAGTGCTTTTTTGGGGAGCAAGCATTGCAATATTTCCCCTGAGACATAGGTTACATGTGTGAGCTAGAGCAGCAACACACAAATTTGAAACTTAGTGAAACTTTGAATGTGTGCTAAAAAAGGTAAGTGGGAACCATTTAATTCTAAATATACCAGTTGAGTTTAGACCTTCCTTCAAGACAGTTTTGGCTGCTACTGTTGGGGCCTAATTTGCTGAAGAACCCCACTATTCACCCTGAAAATCGGGGTGAGATGAAAACTAACCAAAGCAAGGGAGTAGTCAAGTGGGTTTCTGAGTCTCTTCAGGGATGTGCTAATGCTGGTGAGGAGAATGGACATTGTGCCTCATGTGGCAGGCTCTCCCTTGCCGGCAGCCTCCACAGCCCTATTGAACAGTCAGAGCTGGCTGGATGAGAAGACTTAGAGTGTTTCTTAGAAAGAGCCCAGGATTGTTACTAGAAGGACATGCAGAATTTGTAAGTTGCAGCAGCCTGTGTTCATACTGAATGCAAACACAATAAGGATTTTGGGGAGTTAGGCCATGGGCATCCTCAAGAATCCCAGCTCAGATACAGAATAGACCCTATTTCTGACCCATGGCCATGTTGAAAATGTCTTAGTTCAGTTAAAGAAGGAGAAATTCTGCCTTCAATTACATAACTCTGCCTTCAAATTCTTCATGTTTTTTTGCATTGCTTATTCACTGATACCAGTGCAAATTGGATGCTAGGTCACTTCTGAGATGGGAATGATTTGTATCAGCCATGCACTGGAGAAATGACTTTGCAACCCACTGGAGACCCTGTCCCATCTACTTCACCAGGAGTTAAATGACTGTAACTGGAACTGTTGCTGACTCCAGTGACCTTTCTGAACACCATCCATTGACCCATCTACTGCTATACTTTATTAGTTTTTTAGCGTGTGTTGGCTTGACGCCAACTGTCCGAGCCCAGAGGGAAAGCCTCCCCCTCCCTTCTTCCTTCGGGGCAAAGGAAAAAAAAACTACAGAAACCAAAGAACCCGAAAGCAACCGAATTATATCAAAATATATATATTTGTATATATTTACAGTTATATACAGCTAGAATACTATATACAATATTCAGGATCCCAGGTACAACCCCCTCCCCCAGAGGGAAAGGGAAAAGGAAAAGGGGAAAAGGGAAAAAGGGGAAAAACAGATATACACAATCAAAAACTAAGAACCAGCAAAACAAAGAACTGGCAAAAAACAATCTCACCACGTCCCTTGGAAAAACAGGATGGCCTGGCACAGCCGGCACTCCCCACTCTCCCGCGTGGCAGACCAGTAGTCACTGCAGGCCTCAGCTCCAGATAAGCAAGACCAACGCAGGGACCCACTGCTCCTGAACCTCACTGGAAGAGAAGAGAGAGAGAGCTTCCACTCCCTTCTTATTTATACCTTTGCTTACGTAAAAATCGTGTGGAATACTGGGAACATGGCCTTGGTTCCTTGGTTACAACCTGGTTACCAAGGAAGGCCTAGAATCAAAACCACTACATAGCGAAACTACAATATGGCATAGTCATCTATTAAGATATATCAAAAATACAGTGTTTCTCCCCTTTGTGTAAGCACTGCAAACTCTCCTTCTCTTCTTCCCAGCCAAGGAAATTCTGCTACAGTGCATAACCAAAAACAGGTATTTCTGCAATTTTTATCTGACTGATACGTACTCTGGAGCAATTGCTACATATCCTTCTCCCAGCTGAAAACCAAGTAAAAGCAACCCTAACCATAATGCTGGTAAATAACTAGCTATGATTTCTATTAACAAAGCTTTTTTACACACAAAGTGGAGAAGGAGCAGACTGTGAGTGTTGTTAGCAATGTACTGTCTTCTCACCATTACTAGAGTGGCATTTCATCACCTCATTTTATTTGTTCCATCTGTTTCATGCTGGCTTTGCTATAATGCTACTTCAAGAATACTGTGATTGTTTGTTTTATTGATATCAGAAATAAATATAAAATGTTTTTGAAAGCACCATAAGGATGGAGAGTTTTATGGGATTATGGTAAAAGCAAGCAAGCTGTGAATAGAGACACAAACTACTGCAAGATACAAGATCCCTGGAAGAAATGAGTTAGAGGTTATTAAGGGAGAAAGGAGAAGAAAGATGTTCTTGTGACTAAGGCACTAGACTGATACTAAAGAGGTCTGGTCTTTGTTCCCGGGTACATTATTGGATTCCTTTGCGACCTGTGACAAGTCACTTAATCTCTCATTGCCTCAGTTCTTCACCACCAAAATGGAAGTAAATAAAATTTCTTTACCTCACCAATCTATTTCAGAGAAAATCTATTCAAAAGTTATGAAATGCTCAGCTGTTAAAGTGATGAGCACAGGGGAAAATGAGTAAATCAATGAATTCTAACTCTGCTAGTGATAAGTTTAGCGAGACATTTCTCTGGCTAGTGAACCTGGTATGGAGACAAACACAAGCTTTCTCCTAGTCAGAGAAATACTGAATTCTGTGCAAAGTCATAACAAAGCCCAAGATATTTTTAATTATATGTCAGTAAAGAAAAAAACAACATATGAAACCCACCCTTTTCTTATTACATCAAGGTAGAAAAGACCCAAGAGAGGGAGTGATAGATGTCCTAACTGTATAAAATGAAAGCTTAAATAGAGGAAATGTACAACTTTTCTATCACTGGGAAACTTTAAAAGATTAAAACATAGATAAGCTTTACTTTTCACTGCCAGGTACCTTGCACAGTCAATTGCATCCACTAATATTGTGAATAACATGACTCACGTATAACTGGTTGTATTTTATATTCCCCTTGCACCGCAAACGACTACAGAAGACTCTAGGCATGAAGAATCCATTTCCCATGGATTGCCAGCATATCACAACCTGAGGATGTTGCTTTACTCTTCAGTACCATGTTTGTCACCAAAGCTAGAGAGATACGAGGTAAATTCTGCCTGTGAATCACACCCAGAAAGCTTCCTGATCCGAGGTAACTACTACCTGATGCTGTATGTGTTTGCAACTGATAAGGAAATCTTTTAAATTTCCTATTATCTTTGATTAGATATGGGTTTCAGTTTTGATTTAGTGTTAGGCACCTAGTGTGAGGAACAAAGGAGGTGTCACAGATAACAGAGAAATAATTGTTTTTAAAAGTGAGGTCCCTAAGAGAATAAAAAGCAGGCTGTTGAATTTCTTCTCATTTTATTGATTATCCTTTCACTATGATTATCCGTCTACGGAAACATATGCTTTCAAAGGAGATAAGCTTATCTGTGGGATGACTAACATGCATCTAAATTTTCCATTGTTACATACCAGTGACATGTCTTTAAACCAGACCCTTCTTCTGAAAGTGTTCAACACCAATGACACTTACTGGTTTCCCTTTACGATGAGGACAAGTAGTTTTCTTTGAATCACTGTGTTCTTCCTTCATGGCTCACGTGTTTGAAAATTATTTGCAGACAGATGCTGACAATTTCCTGAAGAAACTTCATGGTTCATTACCTCCCTTTATGATAGCAGCAAAATAAATTGCTGTAGAGCCAGTTAATGTGATAGAAAATGTTCACATTTCCAGTAATAATAATAATAAAATCTCAATCCTGCTTTCTAAACTCTTCCAAGATACTTTCCAAATCACCTCCCTTTCTGCTTTTGCATGGAGATACTAAATATTACTTTGTGCTAAGTAGAACAAAGGTTATCTCTGCGATGCAAATACTGCTGGTTTATGATGCTGCTTAAAGAGATTCTTCAGGAAAAACAATGTGCATAATTTAGTGTGACTGCTGGATGAGCAGAAGAGAAACAAGGGATGGGGCTTGTTGCTTCTGCTATGTGCTGCTTGCTAAGTCCTGAACATGCGTTGGAATTACAGCATGCAATGGAATATCAGTTAAATACATGCTCACATTTTCCCTAGAGAGGGATGGATGTAATGAAATAAGCGTGTAACTACTGTGTATATTCTAGTGATCATAAAATGAGTGAGAATGGACAAGTAAGCAAGAAAGAACAGACAAGAACAGGCTTTTCCAACTTCCAGTGTTTTTGCCACACTTGACATTAGCACTATGTGGAAGTAGCTATGCTGGTTTCCATTTCCCTGAATGTCCTGGTGGCAAAGTTTCCTAAGAGGCTTTGACTGAGCTGACTCTCATGTTCAGAGGGAAATAATATCAGGGGTGCTTTGGGGTTCGCTCCTGCCAGTCAGGAGGTGGATTTTCTGCAGGGCTAATCTTGGATTCTGGACCATGTTGGCATAACCTTTGTGTATTATTACACAAAGTCATTATTAGCTCATGACCCTCAAAAGGGCAACATGCAAGAAGGTGGACAAAAATATTCACTGCAAGTGAAGGGGAGGAGCATTAACTAAAGTGGATTCTCTTGATCAGCGCAGAAGACATTGCCCAAACAAGAGAATGAAGGTGATGTAGCCAGATGGGGCATGACCTAATACAGTAAAATTATTTTGAAAAATCAGTGCTAAAGGGCTTGCATGGGAGTCAAACAGATGATATCCCTCTATTTTTAATGATCAAGCAACAGGTTCTGTAAGTAATGGTGGCTGCACCCAGGATGGGCAGGTAGTTATGACCTCTGTAATCTGTGTGTGTATCAATAAAGCACACAGGTAGCAAATCATAATCTCATAGTGAGAAAATCATTCTAAAGAGGAGATTTGCATTCTGAAAGCATGCCTTAAGCCAGAAGATAAGTCTTATAAAGCCTGTATTTACCACATGTAGCACACGTTTAACTCTGGGTGATGTGATTTCACTTACAGTTGAGGTTAATACCACAGCTCAAACTCTAGGGGTACACAGGGATGAGCAGTGTTTCAAAGGGTGTATCACTGGACTGGCTGACCATTTCAGATGGAAGGAAGAAATTGGGTTTATGGGGTTTGGATGAAGACAGGGCTTGTGTCCTGTTTCTTATTTTTTTCCATTAAGCCTGATCAGTACGTAAAGGGATAGAATCAAAATGCAGACCTGTAAGTTCATTGCTGAGATGAAAGAAGACACTCAGCATGAAGGCACAAAGGCACAAGAAAGAAAGACGGGGAAGTAAAAGAGGAAGGAAAAGGCAAAACTTCAGTAGAAAAATCCAAAGCATCAGAATGGCTGATTTCAGCTTCAGAGAGTCGCCCTGAGCATACATTAAACTGGGTTCAGCTGCTCTATGTACCATCAAATATTTCATATTAATAATTAACCAGTCACTGGCTGTCAGAGCAAGATTCAAATGGATGGAAGGGGAGTTCAGGTCACCTTCCCTAGGACTGAGAGTCTTAATGAAGGGATGGCTTTACTACACTGTTGAGGAATGATGAAATATTAGGCAGAAGGATTAAGGGATATACATCTTGAAGGATCCTTCCATGCTTGCTCCCCCATAGGAGCATATTTAATTTTCTCTTTTTATTCTTCTTCCTGATACACTGCCAATGTGTACACATAAAGGGCTTGATCTTGCCTGCCAAGTGTGATTGTACCCCAATGTACATGTCTGGAAAATTAGCTTACCTATATGCAAACTCAACAGCAAAGGTGCTGTGTATCAGGGACATGACTGCATGCAATGACTGTTATAAATAAGAGTGCTTGCTGTGTCTTTGCTGGACACATTCTCATTTAGCAAGGTGATTTTTAAACCTGTGCATAATTCCCATGCGGGAGAACTCAGAATTCACTGAAATCTCTTGTGGTGCCTTGTTCTGGCTTTAGATTTTCTCCCCAGCACTCCTGTTCACCTTCAAACCTACTTGAACATGAGCATAAATGATAGACTCTGAGGCACTGGGTTTATTGCCTTTCCATCGATCACCAATGGGTGGTTACAACTCATGCCATCATGTGAACAGCTCAAAATGACACAGTTGAACCCTGAGCTTTCCTTGTTACTCTTATGAAGGGGAGAATGAGTCCAAAGAGACACCAAAAGCCTTTTGCAGCCTTGGCTACAGGACCGAAAGTGGCCACTGCTAAAGAGAATAGCCCCACGGGGAGCAGCAAGCAGGAATTCAGAAAAAAACTGAGGAAAAAACAGTTTCTTCAAGATCAACTGAAAATGTTTATGAAGTCAGGCTGTCATTTGCATCTCTGGCTTGGGATGAAAAATGGACATAAAAGCTGTGCAGAATTACCTTTTTTCTAGTCTTTCAGAAGGACAGACAGACACAATGACAAAGTCTGAAAGCCCAGAAGAAAAAGTGGCACATTTCAAAGAGCTAATTACAATTCTTTTCCCCTTAGAGATTAATCCACTGGCTGTAATTAAGCTCCCCCTATTTTTGAGATCTTGGCAAGATCTAAGAAAAGCGTGAGCAAATGAGAGAGTGCCCTTGCTAGCCAAGCAGATTTTTTTTTTACTAAGCTCTATCAGCCCTAATTAATAGACCTTTGTGTAAGACCAACGAGAAATCAGATTTCCAATAGAGCTGAATCAAATGGCCTTGGCTACCTCTGCACACACAGTTTGTTAGGAGCCTGGCTACAGCTAGGATTTACACATTCAGAGGATGAAAAGGAGGCATAGAGGGGAGGCAGGATGAACAAGCTCCCCCCACCCCAACTCCTTCTTCTCCTTCAGTGCTGCTTTGTTCTGTTTGTAATCTTACCAGATGGCTAAGGCAGCCTAGAGAAGAGATTGCCTGAAACAGGCAGGTGAGGAGGCCAGCAGCAGGGACTCTGTCAGCGATTGAAGAAACTGATACAGCTCTCTAACCCTTGCTGCTAACAAAAAGCTTTGTTATTCTTTTGCTCACAGCTACGTTGCGTTTTGTGCCTTTCTGATGGAGAAGAAGAATGTTAGAAGCCAGATCCTCAGCTGGCATAAGCAAGGATAGTTATCACTAACATCCCTAGAGCATGGCTGATCTGTGCTAGCAGCAGCTTTAGCCCTTAATTGCTGCACAGCCCAGCTCTACTCTTCTCCTTACGGCTTCTCCTATAAGTATGCAGGCATGCTCCTTTCAGAGCAGGGAAGACCTAGCCCTTTCCGACAGCTGTACCTGGCAGACAACATGTTTTTCTTTCCACCCACACCAGGATAATGCTGTGGGCAAACAGTGGTGCAACAGAAACTGAACTGGGTCACAGAGAGCATTCAGAGATCCCCAGAAATCTCTAGAGACAATATTGACTATGCCAACACCACCCTCAAGAGCAGACTTGACTGTTTTCCATATTGCGAGTCTGTAAGTGCAGCGTCTGCCTGGGCTCAAGGTTTGCTCTCTGCAGCAGCTGCAAGGATTGTGCTTGCCTGAGCTTGCTCCATGGGATGCTCCCAGATGCATCGAAAGATTCCAAGAGCAAGCTGTTTGTGAGGCAGCTGTACGGACTGAAAGTGGGTGGGATGTGGGGCAAAATATGTTAACAGCCACTCCAGGGCTGGTTTTCAAAGCCACCACCAGCTCTCTTCACTTCAGGGATCCTTTGTAATACAGATCAAAAGCATGGCACTGCCAGGAAAGGTTGAAGCAGCTCATTCTCCATTTCCATTGCAGCTCCCAGCAGTGTGAAGAATCAGCTATTTAGAAAAAAAACCCCAAACCAACACCCAACCTGTCAGGTATTTAATTCCCTGCAATATATTTTATGATGCTACTCTCATAAAAGTTAATAGTGAAAATCCTGTTGACTCGAATGGAAGCAGAATTGGGTCCTACTACTGTACTGATTAAGCTGTAAGAGCAGAGTAAGACCCACAGCACTTTCCAGTTATTGTACAGTCAAAGCCCCAGCTTTGTTTGTTCTTTGGTTTGTGGATCATAACACCATAAAAGTCCCACAATGCACAAAACAACAACAGAAAGTTTGTAGTTAAAGAAACCCCAAATCTGAAAGCTGCAGAACAAAAGGCTGAAATACCATAAAAATAAGGTAAGGCATATTTTTCATAGTTAAGCTTATATACAGTATAAATGTACTTTGTCTGTTTTTTTTTCTTTCTGCAGAATTCAGCATTGAATTTAAAAAATGAAGGAGAAACTACTGTTTCTTTTCTTAATCCTCATTATAATTATCTATTCATCCTTTTTGAAACTTTTTTTTTTTTAATAGGACCTTAGTAGCATCAGTTTCTCCCTCCATATTGTTGCCAAACACTGTTAAGACTTCTTGCATATCTTTCAGAAGTGGAAGTGCTTCTACTTGAAATGTAGAAGTGTTTATTTGAACCAACAGCTCTTGAAAAAGATAAAGTTTGAACACAGACATCTCATACAGTAGGTTTTTCTATGGTAGTTTGAGAGCTTTCTTTTACAAAAGCAATGATGAGGATGGGAAGAAAATTATCAGTTCTTTTTACCCCTACCACATTATATTTGTTTCTTACCTGTGGTTGTCTTGAAATAGGAGCTACAAGATCTTCTACAGAGAGAAGTTAAAAGTGTTAAGAAAAAGCTGACCATCTTACAAAAGGCCAGAAATACAAATGCTCTTCTGAAAATTCTCCTCGATCTAGTCAATATCACAGCAAATCTTTCAAGCTTTGGCAGTGGAGTTAAGTTGCCCAGGGAACACGAGAAACAAAGAAAGAGGCTGGCAATTTGTCATGACCAGGAGCAGGAGAACTGGAACATTATCATCACAACTGAAGGTACTGAATCACCAGCAGGTGCTGAATCAGACACCTGAATGAACAACGTGCAAGAACCAACTGGAAGAGGGGATATGCAGGTGGTGGAATGGGAAACTGGAAAATGCTTTTTGTTTCTAGCCAGACAAACCTCAGAAAAGCCCAAAAGGGCCTCCCAGCTTGTCCCAGTCAAGACAGACAATGCAGAGGATCATCAGCCTAGAGGGACTGGCAGTGCATACAGCTCTTGGAGGCACAGGTGGATCCCACAGCAGTTTTCTACTTTCCAGAATTGAGGGACAACATCACAATAATAAAGAACACTCATGTGGGCATCCCAGATTTATGTATGTGATGGAGATCTGCACTACTCACATTAGCTTCAGGTAAGGCACTGCGACAGAATGATACCTTTTAGACCATCACAGACCCTAACCAGGCTGTCTGAAAGGTTATAGGCTACACTTTCAAGTGGTGAATTAAAGAGATGTTGGTATTGGCAAGCATTTATTAAAGTGCATCTAATCTTATGTGCTCTTACTCTTTCTATTTAATGTGCAGGGAAACTGCATTATCACATGCACCTTCCTCTTGGGACACACCAACTAGACTCCCTTGGCCAGTTGCAACATTTCCCGAGTTTCCAGAAATGATGAATTATTTCTTAATGCAGAAGTGCTGTGGTTTCACTGCAGTCACAAAAGCAGATTAAATTAGTATTGACCTTGGTGCTGCAGTAGCCGTGTGGGTATCAGGAGAACATATGACAACTCCGCATACTGGTTCTCATTCTGCTTGAAGAAGATGAGATCATCTCTGACCTAAAAATTGGCAGCTGTGCCTGCACCAGTGAAATCAGCCTGGTTTCACTGACCTTGTAAAGAAAGTACCCGCATTTATCACGCATATTTGGAAGTCTTTTCCAAGACTCAAACCTCTTGCTGACATAACCACTGTAATGTAGGAACCATTACCTCAAACTGAGGATTGTTTCATGCTATCCTACTGGCATCCATCGGCCTTGCTTCTGCAGTCAAATGGTGAAGTTGTGCTGCTGGAAGGATTTCCAGGCTGAAAGGTAGATGGACAGTAAATAATGCACAGTGATGTGGAGAGCTCAAGGAATCATTCACATAGTTTAGGCTTAAAGGGCTGGAGGCAATAAGAAGGTGTTTTTGTCAGATTAGTGTCGGGGATCAAAAAGTACCAAAAGAAACGTGGGAGATTTGGAAACAAGCTCTCTACTCCAAACAGAACCTCTGATGAAGATACAAGCCAATTCAGACAGTTTTACTTACCTAATAATGATCATAGAAAATGTTAATGCATGTTTTGGAATGTTGTACCCCAGTTATCTTATATTTTCCCCTCAGTTTAATTCGAAGTTTATTCCCAGTTTCTGATTGGTTCCCTGTTTCTGCAATGCAGTATTTTCCATGTATGGCCTGTTGCCACCCCTTATTGTAATATCCCTGCCTTCTTTTACCTTGTTTAGAGCTAGCCCATCCTACCCTATCCCTTATATGTAAAACTCCACCCAAGTTCTGGAACCTTCCCTACCAAACCCTATAAAAGTCCCTGTTTCTCTCTTCCCTGTGGGTTTGCTTACATCAATAAAATGCTGGTCGCTGGGATGCCTTAGCAATCAGCGCAAGAACCCCATAGCGGGTCTGTGTCATTGTTCCAACGTGCGGTCTGCTATAGATTAGGAAAAAAATTTTTAGGTGAGGTAAGGGTGCACTGCTGCTTGCAAATGGTGGGTGTGTAAGTTTGATCTCTAAAAGGTAGACATTTTCAAATAGATTTTTGTGATGTAAGTGGGGTGGAGCAGAAGGATATATCCAGCTCAGAACAAGTTATAGCTGGGGGTAGAAACCTCTGAAGTACAGAAAAAGGTGCATGAAGCAGCATCTGCTAAAGATCAAAATTTTAAATCAGCCTATTCAGATTACGCATAGCCAAGAGGATGAAAGGAGTGAGTCAAAGTGCTCAGAGCTTGAACAAACCGGGATACTTGGGCAGTGAGCGAGTAGTGTAATTCAGGGAAGTATAAGACCCTGGTCAAAATAATAGAAGACTCAATTCAGGACCCTACGAACTATAAACTAAGCTCTAGTTACATCTAAAATGATGGCGAAGGTGAGTCAGTATGGTTTCAGGCATGGTATGTCCCATCACACAAACCCTTTTTTGACAGGATTACCAGCCTGCAGACCTGCATTGATATATACACTTATGCTTCTCAAACCTATTTGACTTAATACCACATTATCTTTTGATTGAAAAACTTCCAGAGAATGAAGAGCCCTTTCTTAGAAGGTGGTATTAAACAGAAGGACACAGAGGTCATTGCAAATAATTACCAAATCACAAGCACTTAACGCAATGTCGTGGGAAAAACTGTCTAATGCAACCCATAGATGTATAATAAAGGAATATGAAATAAAAGAAGGGAAGTGATTTCAAATTAATGACTTCTATTACTATACTTTGTCCACTTCTCATTTTCATGCTTCAAGAAAGATGTGAAATACTGCAGAGAATTTAATGGACAGATACAGAGATGACCCAAAGGCTAGAAGACAAGCTCCAAAGATAAAGCTTATGCAGGATGAGAGGTGACTTGATCTGTGTTTATAGATATTTACACAGCGAAATGAGATCTAGGGTGATGTTCTAATGCCATATATAAAAACATAACAAGATTCAGTATCTGTAAGCTGAAGTTAAATGAATTCAACCTTGGAATAAAATCAGCTTCCTAGCAGTGGTGGTAAATAGATATTGAAATAGCTCACCACAATGGTGATGGGCTTGACGCTGCTACGTGTCATTACGATGAAATCAGCAGCATTTCTGAATGATGCATCTTTATGCCACTACTGTCAGAAGGTCTCTGGTGATACAACCATTTCTGGCTTTGGGAAGGAGCAAGCTGAACCCCACACCTGAGACCAACTGTAGCTGTGATTGAGGCAGGCTGAGGAGGGACCTAGCTCTTGGCAGGTTGAGGAGGGATGTAGCTCTTGGGTGGTATGAAGGGTTGAGAGCCAGGTTGGTAACTCAGGGCTGTGTGTCAGGGGCAGAAGTCCGCTGCTGGGCACATCTGAACATCACCTCCTGATTACTTCCCATCTGCAATTTGATGTGGTCACACACATTGCAGGAAATCAGCATTCTCTTGTATTGGACCTGTGCCTGAGAGTCCCAAGGGTCAATTTAGCTTTTCAGACTTTATCTTTTTCACATTATTGAGACTACGTAAGTTTTATACAGAGAAATAAATTATTTGTGTTATAAGAACTATTAGTTAGCTAAACCAAGATAAGTTCTAAGTGATGGTAAACTTCATGGGTAGAAGTTTAAATAAATAAAAAAAAGGTTTGACATCTATCTGAAAGTGTGGACTTGTGTGATTCAGACCAGGAAGCACAGTGGTTTTCACAGACTGGACTGAGGGCCATCCATACAAGCAAGCCAAAGCTCAATTTTACGATACAGCTAAGCTGATGCAGCCAGTGCCTTGGAAATGCCCTGTTGCCTCTAGCCCTTTGTGGTCCCACAGTTTACTGCAGCATCAGCACGTGTGTTTTGCTGACCTGGCCCTGCCATGACCTGGCCAGAGCAGAAATCCATGGCAAAACTAACCCCAAAAGAAAAGGTGTGTAGCTGCCTGCTGGTTCAGCTCCTGTACGGGAGAACCCTGACGCCATATGAATACCAATCTCTGTAGGAAAGAGGACAGGGGTAACTTATGGGGATGATGACATGGAGGATTGCTCATTTTGGTGAAGGTTTGGCTTAGGTATGATATCAGGTTACACTCAAAAGCCACCTTTCTCACCCATGACACCTCCTAACCTCAGAAGAAGACCTTGCCATCACAGGGTAGATTTTCAAGGAATCACAGAATGGGTAAGGTTGGGAAGGGACCACGGTGGGTCATATGGTCCAACCTCCCTGTTCAAGCTGGCTCATCCTAGAGCACATTGCACAGGGTTGCATCCAAACTGTTCTTGAGTATCTTCTGTAAGGAGGACTCCACAGCCTCTCTGGACGATCTGTTCCAGTGCGTGGTCACCTGCACAGTAAAGAAGTTCTTCCTAATTTCCAGGTAGAACTTCCTGTGCATCACCTTCTGCGCATTGCCTCTTGTTCTGTTGTTCAGCACCACCAAGAAGAGTCTGGCTCCATCCTCTTGACACCCTACCTTTAGATACTTACAGACATTGATGAGGTCCCCTCTCAGTTGTCTCTTCTCAAGGCTGAACAGGGCCAGCACCCTCAGCTTGTCCTCATAAGAGAGATGCTCCAGTCCCTTAATAATCTTTGTTGCCCTCTGCTGGACCCACTCCGGGAGCTCCATGTTTCTCTTGTACTGAGCAGCCCAGAGCTGGACACAGCACAGGGTCAGATTGGACCTCATCAGGACTGAGTAGAGGGGCAGGATCACATCCCTCAACCTGCTGGAAATGTTCTTCCTAACGCAGTCAAGATTGAGAAGAATTGGAGTAGGTGATATTGTCCTGTCCTTTCCAATCTAACTTGGCGCACTTCTGCAGCAGTGATGGAAAAACATCAGCTGACAGAAAGACAATGACAGCAGAGACAACAACACGTTATGCCAGTCTCACATCAAACACGGAAATGTTTAGACCCAGATGTTGGAAAAGATACAAAACAGGGTTTGTCCTGAGCTCCCTTGACTGGCATGTTGTAGACAGTGCTGGCTCAGCTAACTGGGTTCCTCAGCGGTGTCTCTGAACAGCTCTGCTTTCTTCTAGTAAATCTATGTTCATAAAGATCAGGTCAGAAGAAGATCTAATGGTTCTAGCAGACATACAGGCTATCTATCAGACATAGCCACAGCTGGATTTGATGTTTGTTAGCAGTTGGTGCTTATATGTACATAAATGCACAAAGACACCTTACTCTGAGATTTTTCTACTGGGATCATAAGTTTATATTAGAGTACTTCTATTATAGTTTGTTTTTCTTGGCTTGAAAATATCAGAGCATAATTTAATCCTCCCCTCTCGCTGCCTCTCTTCTCTGTTCCTCCTGTGAAGAGAAGAAGCTTGCAGTAAGTAGTGGCCAGAAGATGCCCCGAGGAAAACACAGTCCCCCATAAATAGGAAATGAAACAGAAAGCTGCAATCATGAAATAAAGGCCTAGGAAAGATTCTAATCACATTCTTCAAAAGGTGTCTTGTGAACACTCACGACAATTTAATCCTCAAGTGTTTAAGTTCTGCTGAAACATTACATCTTCTAAAGGGGAAAAGAAATACCTTTCTGCTCTAGTGTTTCTAAACCTTTGTGATTTTCAGCAGTACATTTTCTCAGAAAGCTAGTACACGAGAAAGAAAAAACAGTCCACACCCCTTGCAAGAGGTTATACCAACACCATCACATGTGGTTTATGCCAACACCATCCCATGCTGCTTACAGTTAGCATTAGAGTTCCTTTCGTGAAGTCACTCGGAGCAGCTCTCGGGCACTGAGTGCTCTTGTCTGAAGGGCTGACTGGGACACTGGTACAAGGCAAATGTTGCAGGTTTGGTTGTTTTACAATTTGCTGGTAAAGCTGCATACAGCTGCACAATGCCTCCAGATATGACCAGACTTGCTGACTAAAGGCTCTCTGTCTGAAAAATTACCTTCTAACCCTAAGCTTGTTGCTCTCCAAAGGACAGCACATGCTGGATTTGAAGTGAGGGAGGCCAGGGGGCCACAGTGCCTTTCCTAGCCCTGAGTCTGCAGCAGGAATTGCCTTGGAAGCTGGACCCCTCCACCCCTCTGGTCTCCCAGCCCTGCAGTGCTGGCCACTGCAGAAAAGTAAAACCCTGAACAAAAGGCACATGTTAAACTATCCTAGTGAAGAAAGATATTCTGCAGTGCAGGAAGCAAGCATGTACTGGTCAAGGAATTAGATTACTCAAGGTGGTGACTCACCCAGTAACTATTCAGTGTTTGTGGTTGAAAGGGAAATGTTTGCCAGAAAATGACTAAAATCCATTGGCACAAGCTCTAAAGGAATCATGACTGGGCCTAAATGACTGTGTACGCAAGTGAGTTATTTTTCCGCCCCTTTCCACTGAAGCAAGGCAGAAGGAAAAAAAAAAAAAACCACAGCATCCCTGTTTACGTAGGTTATTACAATGCTGGAGTCGCCTCGGGGGGCCTTTCCAGCAGCCGCTGTCGCTGGGGCCAGGTTCAGGCTTACATTTCCCTGTTCAGGCTGGGCTGTGATTTTTGTGTTCATTTTAAAGGCTTCAGTTGGCAGCGTACAGCTAGCTCCAGGGCATTAATTCTTGCTTCTCTGAATGGTATATAGGAGGAGAAAGAACAAATTCCAGGATCTCGCAGTTTTGCCACAGAAATGAAAAACAGAATGACTGGCTTTTGCAGGCTGCACCGAGGTAATCTGGGACTAATCTCAGCTCGATCACTGCAAGCTGCTGAGGGTGGCTGTGGCTTGTTGCTCAGCATCTGACAGGATCAAACCAAAGTAATCTCCAATAACTCGGAGAAAGTACTACTAACGTATGCAAAAATCAAGAAGGACATGGAGTGATTGAGAGATAAATGAGATGCCTTTTTTCTTCCCACTGATCTCCAAAGTTGTTTTCATGTTACCCTTTCCTTTGTTTAATTCTGAGATCCCCAACGCCCTGATTTTTTTTCCTCCTTACAGCCTAGCAAACCTTATTTACTGTCTTTGTCAAAGGTCAGTGAAGTATTTCAGTGGCATGGGCTGTCAGCAAATATGCTGAGAAGAACTTGAGTGTGTTTGGTTGCTTTTGTCAGTTTTTTGTGGCTGTAAGGGAACTGTGCAGTAAGGCAATAGCCTGGCATGCACAGATGTGTATTTCCCTCTAGTAAAGGTTAAAACAAAGCACTGGCATCATTCAGAAAAGCCTTCCCACACCTGCTTTTCATTTCCTTTTGCTATTTCTGGTAATGAAAATTGGAAGTGTTGCCATAGATTTGGGGTCTAGAAGGCCTTTTTTTTAAAAAAAAAAAAAAGGCAAGACTGGGATTAAATCAATATTTAAGACTCAAAAAGATGAAACCTGAGAATTTCTGGAAGGAGAAGAAAAGAAAAAAAGCCTGCTTTCATTTATTATTTTTTACTACAGCTGGGAAGATCAAGTTGCCTTTCATTCCTTTCAAGCCTCCACTGCTTTTGCACCAGAAAATCCACTGTGTGCTGGGGCTGTCCCTTTCTAGAGTTTAACATGGAAACAACAGAACTGCAGTCTGTTTTGCGACAAACCATTGAGCTTCCTGTAGCAACAAATTCCTTTCCAGCACTTTCTTCCCCTGCTCGCCAATCAGCCTTTTGTTCTTTGTCTTTCAAAGCTTGGCTGTGCCGCCTGAAGGAAAGGGGTTAGCCCAGCCAAATGCGCTTTTTTACTGCTTCCACTCCCATCCCTCTGACTGCTACTGAGAGACCCCCTTAGACTCTGGCAGCGACTAGGGGGCTTAAGTCCTCAAGGAGATCCTTGATCGTGTCTCCCCCTCCACTATTGTCACTTGGCTTTGGCAGGATCTTTGGGTGTGTTCTGTTTTTCTGGGTGGGATTTCTCAACCCCCTGAGGAAGAGCAGTACCAAATTCCCACCAGCCCTGGCAAAAAAACCTGCTGCCTTAATGTCTCTGTAAACAGTGCAGACAAAACCCTCAGGGCAACACTGCACATAAGTTCGTAACTCACATGAGTGTTTAGAGTATTGCCCCAGCACATACAAAGCCCAAGCTTCATTCTTGTGCTGCCTTGTTTGGAAAAACCACTTTGAAAGCTCTCCTCCTGTGGGATCCCACCTCCCACAACAGGGCCATAACAACTGGAATGTCCTTAACAGAGAAGGTTAAGATTCAGTCAAAGTGGTCATAGTTCAGCAGCAAGAGCAGCTGGTGTACATGGCAAGTGTCCTGCACCCATAACCTGACGACATCAAATGTATGGGGCAGTCAACACAGCTGCTTTCTCAGGCAGTGCTGTGTCTGTGGGCTAATGGGCACACAAAATGGGGACAGGGCAGGAAAGCTCTTTGCCTCCTGTAAGAAATGCCTTGGCAAGTTCTGGCAGACATCTCCAGGCGAAACTTCCCAGTGGAGCAAAGGACACGGCTGTCTTTGAGGGGCTTTGCCTAGTCTACTCTTGGCACTAATGGCCACCCACTTTCACAGGGCTGATTCCTCGCTCCCTGCTCACCTTGCCAGTGTTTCTAAAGACCCCTGTTCAGCTTTTCATCTTCTACATATAGCCTGTAGGGAATGTGGGTTTCTGCCCTGGGGCTTCATTTCCTATAAATCTGAACTGCTAAGTCAGGCAGCACTGAGTCTGGAGAATATTTAGCCTCTGGTGTGCCAGCACCCTCAGGCATGTTTGCAGATCTCATCCTATGACTCCAACCTCCTCTTTTCCTGACAATGCTTTTGCTCCTCCAGAGTTTTTGGTCAAATGATAGACATGTGGTGTCTGTGTCCATCAGTGGCATTTTGAATATATGTGAATGTGTGGATTTGAGTGTTTTGTTTCCATCATGGATGAGATGATCTCCAGAGATTCCTGCCTACCTCAGCATCTCTGTGTTATTCAGGGTGTAGGATTTTATATATGAAGCGACATTTCTGCTCTTCCTGCTCTCTCCACTTTTAAATCCCTTTTGGTGCCTCTCCGTGCTTTTGCACTCCATTAAAGTTATTAGCAGACACTTAGAAAGAGCATAGTTTGGCTTACCCACCCTGAGAGCATCTCATCTAAATGGGAGTTTCATAGGCAAGTCTCAAACCCCGCAGGTCAGTTTAGTGTTTTCCAGACACTGCATGTTCTCTTTTAGCATTCATAAAGCAGACTGACTCCACCACTTTATCTCACGGCCCAGGAAGGTATTCTCTCTGCTACCTAATATCCTTATTTTAACATGTAGGCCAGAATCCCAATTGCTGTATACAAAGAGCAAAACCAAAGATGACAGGCTTTGAAAAAATAAGCAGGCTCTGGTCCCCAGTTAAGTGCAGCACTGTGCTTAGCTCCGGGGAAAGCAGGAAGGATGCAGAAAAGTGATCTCCACTGAGGCATTCCTTTACTACATGTTTTGTAGCTCATCTTTATTCTCCATCAGGGTTTTCTCCGCCTTCTTTAAACCACAGTGGATTGTGTTCTCCTTTGAAAGAAACATGCAGTTGTTAATCAGTATTTGGGATGCTTAAAGAAATCTAACAGCAGACGCTTTTGACTTTGGCAGTATAAAATTGTCCCTATTTACTCGTGGTCTCATTTTTTTTGGTAATATATGCTGAAAGTGCTCTAACATCCCTCATCACCATAAGGATTCAGGCTTTAACCAACAACCCCATCCTTTCTGCGTTTGGCACTATTTGCTGAATAACCATCTGCTGTCATCAAAGTCCTGGTGAAGAATCGTGCGCTCCGCAGTGCTGACTGAGTGGGTGGCATTTGGCACTACCAACCATGGAAATACCCAAAGCAGCGTGCATGCAAAACTGGAGCCCCAGGCAGCATATCTATCGCAGACTGGGCAGAAAGCTGAGGGAAGCACCAGGAATCCCAGGTGCTGTGAAGGGCTCTGGTGACGGATATTGTCACTGTCCACCTTGTCTGTGTTCTCAGATGAAATGTTTTCCTCATGGAGTGAGGAAATGCAATTAGTCTTGCTTTAGTTCAAACCTCTTTGAGTATTACTGGGATATGACATCATCTTCTGTGTTTGGCCTTTCAAATAAATGACATTACCAGGAAATAATTGCTGTGAATATAAATGATGTGCTGTCAAATCTAATTTTTTTAGGAGGAAAAAATACTGAACAAATGGCACTTGGTCAAGAACACTCATTTGTGCCAATGAAGACACAGAAATCCTGTGTTTGACCTCCTGCAGCAGTGTTGCTGCTCCTTTGCTTCAGGTGCTTGTTGATTTTCATTTGCTGTGGTGCTCTTAACTCATTCTTTTCTACAAGAAAATAACTGCCATTGACCTAGTGATGCTGGTATAGGGAGAACAATGATAATAGCATCACATCCATCACACCATAATGATAATGGATTACAAAGACTTTCCATCAAAAAAGACCCTAAAAAGGAACATGCTTGCTTATTTTTCTAATATGTACCGCACACTCAGATTTGAAGAGTGGATCTGAGGATGAGACGTGGATGTTTCACTTGGGCACCTGTGTTGGCTCATAGATGAGGAAGAGGGGATGCTGGTCTGTGTCTCTCTGGGAGAGTGCAGAGGACAGCAACGCCTCCCAACTATGGGCAGGAAAAAACTTTTTTTTCGGTCCCAAAATGCATGGCAAGATCAAGGCCCACACCTGGGTAGGGCTCCATTTCATTAATCCTCCTTATCCCCGTTGTCTCTCTTGCTACAGGATTAAGTAGAGTTCAGGATAGCCTGTTTAAATACCCATAATTCAAGACCAAAGGCCCTCAGCCTCTTTATGAGTGAGGCTGACTCAGGATGCAACTGGATTTGGGCTGAACTGTGGCAGAAATGTAATTATGTGCAGAAAAACAATGTAACAACCTGGGACAGGAAGAGCAGGTTTTCTCCATGCTTGAAATTACCATGAGAACTCCAGGAAAAGAGTATCACCTTGCCCTTGGAAATCTGACTCAGGCGTACCATTTAGCTCCCCTACTGAAAGCATATCTGATGTCCTGTTTTCACTTTCTGGTACCTCTTAACAAGATCTCTGTTGCACTTGGATCTCTATCTAATTGATAGAGATCTTATCCCAAAACCAAGAAAACAGAAAGAAAAGAAACCAACAGTGCAACCCCAATAGGTGGAGAACATAAAAAAATCTTCATGAAGCTGTTAGTTGGAGACAGAGCCCCAGAACACGATAGGATGAGCAAACACATGAGAAAAACTTAACACCCTCCCTGAAGGTAAAGAAACAGGCACAGAAATTTTTAACAATCCTCCAGTACCCCCAGTGCTCCTATTTAGGGTCAGTGCCTTATTCTGCATTCTGGTTTAAAAAAAAAATGCAACAAAACAGGCATGGCTGGGTGACTGCAGGGAAGCCAAGCAGCAGAGACAGCTCCTACATTACTGTACAAAGTAGTTATTGCCATTTGGGGATAAAGGGACACAGCAATTGCCCTTAATTTAGAAACAAAGAGCAAAGGGATGACTAGCAGCTGGAGGAGTCTGCATGCAGGTGCACTAACACAGAATCTATAGCACAGGAGCAAGATGATGCGTTTTCAAGATGACATGGAAAGAACCCACTTTGAAGTTCCCAGACTGAGTAAAATCAATATCTAAATGCTTCAGTGAAATGTGTTTGATGTTGTCTACATGTAGAAACCCAATAGAGGCCACTTACTATTGAATAGTACTAGACCGAGCAAAGTAGGTCATATTACAGCTTTGTTTGGGAGGCAGCATTGTACCTGCCAGAACAGCATCCTTTATGCATTGTATCTGGCACTGGAGAATAGGTAGGATACTCACCCAAGCCACCTGCGAGAATGAGTACACAGACCAGCAGATCTCATCTATGATTGTTTTCTGAAATAATCGTTGGTCAAATTGCCAGGTTCTGTCAAGTGGCTACTTGAACCCATCTCACATGCCAGGCATTTGCAAAGGCTATTTATAGAGTGACTGTGGTGGTGCTGAAGGTCTGTCAGCATTTCCATTACAGGCTCCTTTAACTTGGCAGTATGATACTCACTCCAGGCTACAGCCTGAAGTGAAGGGTGGGATCTCGTTCTAAAACAAACAGTATTTCTCCTTATGTTTGGGTCTGTTTCCCTAAAGGCATTAAAATTTATTGGTGTCTATTAGACTTTTTTGTTCTGTTCCTTTTTTTAAAAAAAGTGTAAATATTCCTGATCTTTTTAAATTGGGTATTTTCAGAGCCAAAGATTAAGCGACGTTTTCCTGCGGGGAAAACAGAAGTGAATAGAGAATTGGAAATGGCAAGTGGCTGCCCCTGTGCATTATTAACACAGTCCCTGGCTTACGGCTGTATGTGACACAGGGATGTTGTGTTCCTGCAGAATGTGTGTGACACTGTCTTCTAGCCATGTGAAGGACTGTCAGGTGTTTCTCACAAACCACTGCTGCTCCACTGTTCTGCTAGATACCCTCTGACACCATGACATGTTGTGGGGCATAGTTGTTCAAGGTGTCTGCTCACACCTGTCTCTGGGCATGGCCCCTGCCCACATGGACACATCTGTTTCAGTGTTCAATGAAAAGGCTCACCATTGCTTGTCTTGTTCTTCAAGACCCCTAGGATCTCATATCAGGGAGAGCCTGGGAAGAAGACAACACAGCTCTCCCAGCCACCTTACACTCAGTGTATACTTTAATATATAGATGTAGGGTTCTTTACTATCTCGAGATAGTGTCAAGAGAAAAAGCTACGGCCTTATTCCAAAGGAATTTCTTTGTTAATTTAGGGGAGCAAAAAAAGGGACTTGGCCAAAGTTCAAAAGGACACCACACAAGTTAGACAAAAATGTTACACCACAATACTGACTCAGCATATACTATTAATCCACAACACTTAAGTCAAAATCCAGTAGATCAACAACACTTAAATCAAGGTCCAATAAACCAACAACGTTTAAGGCAAAATCCAATCAATTCCACAACACTTAAGATCCAATCCCTCCAGCTCCAAACCACCCCAAGAATAAAGATAAGAGCTACGAAAGAGAAGCAGATGGAGCAAGAAGAAAGAAGGAGAGAGAGGGAGAGACAGGTTATATAGCTACCACCAAAGCCCTGTAGAAGATCAGTTCTCACAAGTCCAATAGCATGACCGTGACACCAGGCAAACACACGTCCTTGGTTTTATCTGCTCTGGTCTCTATGACCAACCTCTCTAGGCAGCATCTCTGACCCACCAGCCACTCTGGGGCTCCGGGCTAGGGTGAACGGCAGTGTTCTCCCTGTCCCTGCTAATCTGAGTCTGGCTTAGGGGCTCCAGGAGGTTGTGGTGTGTTTTGCCAGGCTGTTTGTGACCAACAGCTACTCCGGGTCTTCCCGTGTGGGCTCCAGGGGCCTGCCATGAGGGGTATGATGCCACCCCACCTCTGTGAGGTTCGACCATCCCTTCCCCCTCCACACCTCCTCCCGCCCACCCCCTCTAGGGTGGTTCTGACAGTGGGGTAACTCCACCCATGTGCAGCCTGAACTGTGGGTGACTCCAGCTGTGGTATGAGTGTGGTGCTCACAACAGGAGAGAAACACCCTATGCCCACATGTTTGGTAGCCACATTGCATGTGTGTCTGTACATCCAGTGTGGCTGAAGCCACCTTCTTTACAAACAGGAGGTAGAATGGTGGGGCAGAGGGTGCAGGATGCCCAGGGCACTGCCGGCATCCCCTGCTCTCCACCGTCTGCAGGCACCACAGGAGATGTTTTGTTATGTGCCTTTCCTCGCTCACTACCTCGCTCTTGTCGTCTGGCCCAAGACAGATTGCAGTGCCTGGCAGCCCCAGCTCCTCACTGCTCTCATATGGAGTCAGGATGCATATTGATTTTTCTGCTTTTCTCAGACTGCACTCATCTGTCATTTTATTTTACTGGAGATACCATTAACAATAAAGTAAAGGATGAAAGGCACAGAACCCATTAGAGAGCTTACTTCATGTGTATGAGAGAGTGAGTGAAACAATTAAAAGCATATCAGCTTATAAACATGCTGATACAGTTATTAGCACAGTGAATAACACTCGGAGCATGATACCAGGGGATAGAGATGAAATCTCCCCTTTCGTTTTTCCTTCCCTTTCTGGGAAGCAGAGAGGGCGATCTGATAATTCATAACCACACTGAATGTATGCAGCCATAGATTTTATACATGAGCAAGATGAAAAGCAGACTAAATAATAAAATCAAGGGACATTACACAACAACCAGTCCACAGTTGGCTTCTACATGAATGAATTTCAGACCCACAATGGTAAAACTGGAGTGACAGGAAGATTAAACGTAAAAGGAAGAGTTAGCAATATTGTCCTGGAACTGGTTTCTAGTAAGCTGGGAAAAGCTTTAGCAAAGAAAAGAACAAGTTTTATTACTCCCATTCATGGAATGATTTAACCAAAACCCTTCTGAAAGCCTGATACCCTGGCGAGGATGATACCAATGAGAATAAAAGGTGTGAAAATATTAGATAATAAGCAGGCACTCAGCCACTATCCTGAACACTTTCATGTCATTTGCAAGAAGAAACATCTGCTGTGTGTGTTTTGCAGCTTTCATTTTTGTTATCTGTCCTTTCTTCTCAGCAACCTCAGGGGACAGGCCCAGCATCTGGAGCCCCAGGTAACATCACCCCAATTAGTGGGAGTGAGCACAACTCATTGGTGGAGTCAGGTACCACACTCTGGGGTTTAGACTCACTTACTCCGAAGGGTTGTATGTTTGGTGTCTCTGTGGGCTAGTGTTCCCCACTGCAGATAGCCCTCTGGCACTCCCAGATAGTGTCCCAGGAGGTCTGGCCAGATTAGGGCCAAGCCATTTTTGAGGCTGACAGTGCTTGAGAATTTGTACAGAACAGAAAGTTATTGAAGAGTTGCATTGCTATTTGGGACGGAAATTTTTTTTGAATGGTGTTTTTGATGAGGTCAGTGTTGAAAAAGCATGGACTTACTGTAGGGCTCACTGTATTTTTATGTTGCTCTTCCTCTTCTCTTTTTACTCTGTGACACTGTAGAAAAGAGCTCCTACTGTGATAATGTACTGGATGATAATATAGGGATGTGGAGTGGGTGAGTCAGACACGACAGGGATGCAGAGTTGACATGGTTTGCCCAGCTGACTGAACCATGTGGTGGGTCAACCAGTCCCCAGCTGCTGATGTACCCTCACCTTTGCACGCTTTCCCTGCCCTGGGCCGTTCTCTCCTTGGTCAGAGTCTACAGCCCTTGGTCCTGTTGATCCCTGTTTCTTTGTGCTTGTGGCTAAGAGCTCGTAAGAACTGGCAATTCAGCTGAACTCAGTAAAGCATGAGTTTACAAATTGTGTGAGCAGACATTGGTGTCCACAAAGTGTTCTCTGGGGCAACCACCTTCATTCTCTCTAGTGAATGGTACACATGAATACGGATCTCAGCTCTGCAGAAAGATAGCTGCTAACAATTAAGGAGTTTGCGCACACCCATGCCTCCGTGAGTTTGATTGCATCAGTGCAAATCTCTGTGGGCTGATTTAGGATGTATGTGTCTATACCCATTTATCTTGCTAGATGGTAGGAGCCTGATTGAAATCCTATAAGGCATATCCGTGCACAAAAATCTACCCCAGGTTCAGTGAGCAGATGGATTCACACTGATCAAACCTGCTTAAAATCTCACCTATAAGCTAAATAGAAATGGCAGTGAGTTTACATCAGGCATAGTAACTCCCTATGGAGTAAAACCGTGGTGCCCCAATGCATGAGTTCAGTCCTGTTTGTACTTGACAAGGATAGGGAAGGCAGAAGTTAAAGGGGAGATAGAAGAGAACAAAAAATGCCCTCCAGTGTGTGAGTTTGGTAAAGGGGGATGTCTGTGAGAAAAAAACCCTGAAAAAAAACAAACCTGCACAGTATTTTGATCTTGCTTTGAACAACAAGCACTGCAATCCTTTAGCCTCTGATTCAACAACATTTGGAGCAGAGGTAGGCAACAGAAGATGGATCCTGCAAGCCTGAGCGTGTTTTGGGAAGACGCCCAGTGTCAGGACATTTCCATGGCCCCAGGGCAGATGGAAGGGTTGCAGCACACTAGGAGTGGCAGGAAGGCTCTCACCTTCCCTCTTGAGCAGGAGGCAACTGTGCACAGGGAAGGCAAATCTCAGCCCTGGTACACATGTACCTCGGTTCCTGTTGTGGGATCAGGAAGGAAATGCTGACTAACAGAGCAACTCTCAACTGGGTGGCTTTTGTCACCGATCCCCTAGCATTAAGCAACAGTGACTTTGCAATGACTGACTCATTTCAGGTATCCCAAGAATGGAAAAATAACTGAAAGACCCTAAATTTGTCACAAAGCTCGTTTTGATTCAGGTATTTGCCTACCCAAATATTTATATAGATCAGAACAGCTGCATACCCCTTCTTTATGCTTTGGTTTTTGTTCTCAGGGAAACCGCCAAATGCAACTATAATTTCCCTTTCTTGTGTGAAGCAACAGTGCCCAAAATTTTTAGGTCGCTAGCCACGTGGTTCACCATTGTGAAAGGCAAAGATGTGCAGCGCAATGCTTCCATTTGAGTATAGCTCTGGCAAGCTCCTGGAGCTGCGTGTGTCCCAGGGGAAGGGGCTTTGGGAGCCAGCAGTGCTTGCCCAGAGAACTCACACAGCAATAGCTGAACCAGCTGCTTCCCTGGGTAAGCAACTAGATAATAGGGTGAGTCAGGTAATTTGGGATGACTCCTTTGGATGTTGGGATCCCTCTCTGCTCCACTACCATGCAGTGTTACCACATGGCTGTGCCAGGACTGTGCACCAATAGGAAAGAAGGAGGTAGGATCTGGCTGCTCTTGTTGTCAGTGGATTTGGCCTTTTCCTTTGGATATCTGGGAGGAGTGACTAGGCCATCTGATGTATGATGAGGCTGTGGCTGGTCATCAGGGCACTGCCGACAAGTGGGCTGTGCAGTGAGCAACACACAGGTCCTGTTAAAATAGTCAGCACACATTCTCAGAGGGGATTTCTGTGGTGCCTAACTCCCAAGAGCTGTTGACCTTGTTTAACTGAAAAGAGCCTTTATGCACATTATTTTATTTTTCTTCAGAACTAATAAGATCATTGGAATAGAAAACTGCCAAAGATAAAACCTCGTGAATGGGAAAATACAGAATAAGAAACGAGAAGAAAAGTATGAGGGTAAGCCAAAGCCACTCAGCTCTTTGCTTTGCCGCAATTATTTCCTGACCTGTTTATTGCAGTAAGTGCCTATTAATGGGCAGACTCCAGCTCAGATGTGTGAGCTCCTGCCCTGATAGTTATGTTGAGGTAAAAACAAAGTGCAAACAACAACCCCAAACCCTCCACAACCAGTTCTTGGCATTCAAAGTGTTAGCAAGCGTTAATGTAGTAATTAAATGTACCCAATGCTTTCTGACTTCACGGATGACATTATGTGGTTTGCCTGCCCACCCAAAATGCGTGGGAGGGCAAACCCAAGTCTTAGAGCTCTAGCTGCACTAAGTGTCTCATCACTTTCCTTATCAAGATTTTCACAGTCACTGGGAAAGGGTTGCACCTATCAGCAGGAGACATTCCAGCGCAGGAGACAAGATGACTTTCCTACAATTCAAGCTGCACAGGATTCCTGCATAATCAAATTCCCTATCTCATCTCTTTCTGCTGTGCACCTTTTTCCCTCCTGTGAAGTTTTGCATCACTTCTGCATCTCAGCATAAAGGAAACTCACAGGAGAAAGCAGAAGTTTAAAGCAAAAATAAAACATTACAGCTCCATAGATTCCTTAGAGGCATGGCCAGGATTATTCTACAGTGACCCTGAGTACCTGCACTTTCAGGAAACCTTTGACAAAGTCCCTGACAAAAAGTTCAAAGATCAACTAGTCACAGGACCAGGGGTGTTGTATTCAGTGGCTGAGAAGTGCAGGGCAGAAGTAGGTTGGCAGCTCTCAGTATGGCTAAGTGCTAACGAGGAGAAGCTCCAAACACCTTATCTTAGAGCAAGCGTTTGAAATATGTCAGTCTGGAAAGCAGGGGAAACCACTGCAGCCACAAATGTACACAACCCACCATAGGTTTGTTACTCAAGAGAGGGCAGTGAAGAGCAGCAGAAAGGGCTGAGATGACAGAGCAAGGTGGCAGGAGGGGAATGTGCTGCTGACAAGTGTGGTGTAAAACTTCTGGAGGCTTGTCACTGCTTGCTTGGCAGTTGTATGGAAAGGTGAACTTTTCTTCTGCATGCCGTTAGCTTTTAGCAAATCAGGTAATTTAAATAGTCTTTCTGGCTTTGGAACTGTGGGCATGCACTTTTGCCAGTGTCCAGATACATGTGTTTTGAAATAGATGCATCACAAACATCTTCCTATCTTCTCCCTGAGAGTCCTCTATTGGCTTGATGCTGCTGACAGATACCATCTCGTTCCTCTTCTCCTCTCCCCTTCCTCCTGCTCTTGCTGCTCTGCTGACCAGGACTCTCACCCACTTTCTGACATTGTCCGGCTGACTGTGGGGTTGATCTGGCTACCTGACCCATCAGAATATGTCCTTTGCTTCTGATGTTCATTTTCCTCCCATTTCATGAGCTGCTTCAGGTCAGTGAGAGTTCTGAGAAACACTGGTTCTGCAGGAAGGGAATGAGTGCAGCTGCATGACCAGAATGTAGAGGTGTTGTGAGGATGAAGTGTGGCATCAGCTCCTGGCAGCACTGGTCCGGTCTGACTGCAACTCAGTCATGGTACCCCACCAGAGCTCAGCCTCCTCTGTGGCCCATCACCAGGGAAAGGCTGGGTTGAGTGTTCAGGTCACTGGGTGCTGTACAGCTCTAACCCAAACTGGAATTGTCAAAAAAAAAAAAAAACCTGAAAGGATTTGTGAGTATTTTCATAAACAGCAACATCAAGATGCCATGCAATGTACCATAGCTATTAGAAAAAAAGTAATATGCTTCAGACAATAAAAAAACCTAATCAGATGATACCATTTACACACGCAAAGGCATTATTAGGCAATCTGTCATGTAAGGTGGGCCAGTCTTTCCAGAGAGGATACAGAAACCTGGTGAAAAAACAGCTAAAGTGATGGGAGACTTCTTGATGGAAAGTCAATAAAAAGGGCTTGCTCCTCTCAGACAGGAGGTGAATAACAGGGGACAGAGCATCCTGTGGCACACAAACAATGCATACAATACTGCCTGAGGTAAAAATGAAGTGAAACTGAAAGGTAACCATTTCCAGTAAATGGTAAATACTTTTTCAACCTCCCGTCAAGTTCATTGCCACAAGATATGAAGAAAGTAAAGACACTATTAGGCATTTAGACATTTACATCAATAAAAGAATATGTATTGCTATTCTGTGTAAGATAACTGGAAAAATTAAGGACATAAATACTCACATTGCAGATGATAAGCTACTTTATTTTCCCAGGGTAGGCAAATTTGAAACTGTTTTGGATATCACACTACTCCACAACTACTTAATAAGATTCTGGCACCTTTTCCAGAAACATCTGGAATTGTCCAGTCTCAGACATAAAATGCTGAGATATATAAATACATAAAATAACCTTCTACGGAAATCCTCCTGTTCCTAGCACAATAATGAAATCCCCTGTGAACACAAGTGCAGTGGGTGTTGGAAACTCATTTTTCTGACACTAGGAACCAGGAATGTTTGAAGGAATGGGTGATGGTGTGACCTCATATGCCCATCTCTGTCTCCAAAACTGTGATTTACAAGGTGCAGTAACAGCCTCTGAGCAGAGTATAAAGGCATTCAAGGCCGAGTGCAAGACCCAGCCCCTCGTCTTCTCAGCTTTAGCTTAAAAAATATTCGGCAAATGGTGTAACCCAGAATTATAACAGATTTTCTCAACAAATGGCACTGCAGGCCTATGTGATGCGAGGGTCTTCTTGCCATTGAAGCTAAGAGAAGAACAGCACCTGCCCATGAACAGTGTGTGCCAGGGAACTCAAATTAAGAAACGTGTTCCATGTTCGATTAACAGCTCTTAATGGCTTTTTGGTCTGCCAGTCTATATGAATTTATAGTAAAGAACTAACTTGTTTTGGATCCATAAATAATCATAAACAAATGTTGGACCAGATAATCTTGTTCCTCCACACAGAGGAGGATTTTGCAAACTTTTCAAAAACAGCATGTCTTGTTGAATTTGGGTAGAGAAATTAAAGTTGCCGTGAGGCAGCTTTAACTTGTGTGACCGACACTTACAAAGTGAATCACAGTAGGTTTTGCTGACCTTGGCAAAATCAAAGGTCATATTTTCACACATATAAGCCCTTTTAGACATATTCCCCATACGTATTCACTGTGAAAAGGTTTCTTTTTGTACCTCTACAGAATGTAATGCATGTCCTCACCTTCATTCTTCCCTCTTCAAAGTATTACTGAGGCTATCGAGAAGGAAATTAAGTTCCTTTTAGAACATTTCAGCACAATTATTCAGGGCAGGATTCTCTGCCACACTCTTGGGTATTTTTATATTTATGAGTTCTCTTTTAGGCTTTAATGCCATAGCAAGATGAACCAAATAGGACTCTTAAAGAGAGACTTGATACATTAGGGGCAGATTCTGATTCTTATTAGCCTTATAATTTTTAATCCTCTAAGCAGTGGCAGTGATTGCGATGTGACTTGTATTTGAGTGAGGTGCAATTTAGGGTGAAACCAGTTTTCAGAGTCTTACCCTTCCTTATTCCATGAGAAAAGCTCAGACCAAACAGCAGTAATTTCCTGCTGAAAAAGAGCTGATGGATGAGGAAGGTTATCAGATCAGCAAATCTTCATTTTCTCTATGACATTTCAGGTAAAATAAGGATGAAGACAAAGCATGGAAAAAGTATGAGGTCCAGAGGGCTTGCAGAAGCCTAATACAAAATATTCTGCTTCCCTTCATACTTTCTGTGAGTTGCCCCTTTTAGTATGAAGTAAAAGAGCACATGATGCCAAGGCAGGATTGAGTAGTACCATAACTGTGTGTGTGCTCTTATAAATTTATTGTAAATCTGAAGCAGCCAGTGGAGATTGGCTTTCAGCCAAAACCACTGAGTTACACCATGCTTAGCACAGGCTGAAATCAGTTCCTATGGCTCAGAAGATGCAGTATGAGAGGCCTTTGACTGCCCAGACCAAAGCCCCAACAAGCTCAGTAGCCTGTCTCTAACTAACAGTGACTGAGAGTGGATAGGAAAATGGTTTTGGGGTGACAGTGATACAGGTATATTCCCAGCTTCTGACAATCTCTAACTTAGAAAATTCCTGAGCTGGAAATGGCATCTTAATGCACAATAGCTCAGGATGGTATTTTTCTGTGACTTTGTCCCATTGCTTTTTGGAACCCATGCAAACTTTTGGGATTTACAGCATCCTGTAACAGTTAATTCCTCAGTGTAACCTTAAAGTTGGGAAAAAGTGCTGCCTTTGTTTTGAAATGACCACCTGGTGGGTTCAAAATATGATTCTGTGTACTTCCCATTGTACAGAGAGGGTGAATGATCATTCCCTATCCAAGTCTTCCATACCATTCAGGGTTACCTAGGTGCCTTTCATCTCCCCACTCACCACTCTAGGTGAAAGACTCCTGGGTAACTTACTTGCTTTTTGAATATTTTTTTCCATACATTTAATCATAGGTGTTGAGTGTCTGTCCTTTTTGTATTTGTCCCTTTTTTTCCCCTAAGATTTATGAAGGACTGGAATTCCACAGATGCTTCAACGTACAGGAATAACAAGGATTTTGGGTTCTTTTCTTTCCTAATAGTTCCTGAAATGTCATTTCTCTTTGGTACTACTAAACCCTGAGCTAACATGCTTATAGCAAAGGCTGTTGTAACACCAGGATTACTTTTCTGAGGGCCAACAGGCAGGTCAAAACCCATCACTGTATCTCTGAATTTAGGGTTGCCTTTCCCTGTATGCATAGATGTTGTGTTCATAGACACCAAATTTCGTCTGACATCTTATTGCCCTGTTGCTTTGTACCATAGCAGTGAATTGTGATTCTACATAGTCATCACTCATTTTTACAGCTTCAGTGGCTTAGTATCATCAATAAACCTCATTATCTTACTCTCCGTTGCCTTTTCTGGGTGGTTAGTGAACATGCTTAATGACACAGAAGCAGAACAGATCTCCACAGGACCTCCAGGTTTATTCCTCCTCTTTGTTTCCTTTAATGCATGAGAGAACTTTCCCCCTAGTTTAGCATCTTTATGAGTGCTTGGTGAGTATTGTTGTGAAACCTTGTTGTAAATATGCTCCGACTTTATCAATCGAATTAGCTACATCTACATGTTTGTGAACGGCTTTAGAGAATTCTGGTAAATTTATAAGACACAGCTTCCCTGCACAACATCTATTATTATTCTTCTCCATTGTATCATATTTTTCCATGTTGTTTTATGCTTTTAAAAAAGTTTCTATTGATTTGTTAAGTACACCTGGTGGTGACAGTGATAGGGCAGCTCCCAGTTTGTTCTTTCTTTACTTTGTAAAGCCACATGCTAAACAGCAATGTCTGAAACATCATGAAGAGAGGCCTGTAAGACAGTCTTTCTGAAATGTCCAAGGGATGCAAAGATTGCTACACAGACATTTTCAGGCCTCCTTCCTGGAACTGCCATCTGCTAGAAGATATGTGAGCATCAGTTGCTATGGTAGCACACAAAATACTATGTCCAAACCCTGGAAACGTGGAGTATAGGTCTAGAGCTGGGCTGTGGACCAAGAATCTCTGCAAGGTCTGGAGGATGAAAGTTTTATCCCTTTCCTGGCCTATGCAAAAAAATCTTTTCACTGTTGTATAGTCTCACAGCTGCCATGGATTCAGTGGCAGACGTTTTCATCCTGGTTGGGGATGACAACATGTAGAACTTCTTGTAAAACAAGCCTTACTTTTGTTTTGCAAATCTCCCTATAAGGAGGCCTGTAAGGAGCAGCAATGGGCTGCAGTGAGACATTTTGGTGACTGTTTCCCAGTAAACTTATGCAACATCCATTGTGCTTGTGCAGCCTGTTGCAAAAAAAATGGATGCCATCCCCAGAATGTTGGCTGAATATTGATTTAGCAAATGGTGAGAAAAAAGGAATGAAATAAAAGGACATTGTAGCTGGTATTGCATATAAATAGCTGGGAGGTTAATTTATGTTATTTATGGAAATCTGGAATACTGGGAATGCTCTAATGCTTATCCCAGCTAGACTATTAGTGCTCTTCTTATGTGCATGCATCACCATGTTATCTAAATGTTGCTAAGCCCTCTTTAAAAGAAGTCAGGCAAGGCTTTAAGCAGACTAGAAAGGGGACTGTTAAAAAAAAGTATAATTTTCTGTAACTATTTATAAACCTAAAGGGATTCATGTAATATAAGTGCTCATAAGCCATGCTTTTATTTACCTAACAGTAGAGAAAATCTGCAACAAAAGAAGGGAAAAAGAATCTCCCTCTCCCAAAAGAACAGTTACAGGTGATTTTTAAAAACACGTAGATGTAGTTGTTTGGGGTTTTTTTATTTTTCTGCTGAAAGGGTGCACATGTGACTAGTGGAATCTCTCTGAACCAAAGAAAACACTTCAGATCAATTTATGTTCAACACGGATTTGCCTTGTACAAAACGCATAGTCCTCACTCGTTTGACTATGCAAATAACATAAATTAAGAAAAGAAAAATGCAAATGGAATATGTATCTCATCTCTCACTGGAATGGTAACTACAGCACTTCTACGAGGCACACCATGATTTGCTCTTGAGGCTTCTCTTTTAAAGGCTTGCAAAAAAGGTGTGACAAGGAGATCCAGTGGTGAAATCACTGTTCTACATCAGCTAAAAATACTCCCTGGTCAAATCAAAGAGCGGATGAGAATGTGCCAGAGGTGGGGAGGGAGGCAAGCCTGCAATATGCATAAACAAATGCCCCAGTGACAACTGGAATGTATACAAAGCCATTGTTGGAGATTTCCTACACCTTCAGGGGCTCATTCTTCTGCTGAGATGAACAAACATAGATGCTATTCTGACAGGGTATCTCAAAGAGTGTAAAAGCAAAAGCCACTGCTAAATATAGAAGGCTGTCACATGCTGCCTTTAGTCACATTTCAATTCATTGTAAACTGCAGCATGCCTTGCACCACGGTTCCTTTAACCTTGGTGACGTGTTTGAGGGGTTTTTCCTTTGTGAATGTCCCTTTCTCCACTCTAATTTGGAAATGCAAATGTAGACATGCAGTTGATAATCAAGCAATTTGGATGGTCCTGTGGAGCTTTAAAACAGGCATGTTTGAAACAACATGGAAAGTGCTGGTGAAAAGGGGAGCAAGTGGATGAGTCACTTTTAAAGCAAAGCAGGCAAACTGGGGAAAAACAAAAAAAAAAAAAGAAAAAGCTCTGTGTCTTGACTCAGTGCCCAGACTCTTAAGATGATGCTTCACTGCAGAGTCTGAAGTTCAGCTTATTTTTCCTCTCATTTGTTCTCTTATTTTTATGTCTTACATAATGGAGCTTTGATTCATAGAAATCTATTTATATGGTCTAGGATTTGGGCCAAACTCTGAAGTCCCAACTCTGTCTTTCCTCAGGCAAAATGGCCATTGTGGTTAGCTATATGAATGAGGTTTGCTGGGACTGTGTGTTCAGGGCTGGACTCCTGGGGGCTATTCTTATTCCCCCTGTAATTTCTTATATCCTTGCTAGAACGTGGTTTCATGTAAGGAAGTCTAGGCTGTATTGTAGCTGGAGGACGAACTGCCAGAAAGAGACAAAACACCCCAGCTCTTACTGGTGAGGCCAATACGAGCCTGTGCTCCCTCCACCTGCCCAAAGGATACCAGTCAGCACTTTGGGTCTCAGCTTTTTGCCTTATTCCCCTCTTTCTACATCAGTCCTGCAGGAGGAGAGATGTGGAAGCCACATGGAAGCCATTTGCTGGGAAAGCCCTGACATGAGGATGGGGATGTTCTCCCCATTCCTGTGGTTCTGGCATGTGATATTTGGTGTGGAGAAGGGATGGCTGGACCACAAGGCCCCAGCACCACCCCTGCTGCAGTATGTCTCTTTGAGGGCTGCGGTTGGATGGTGTCATTGAGGGCAGGTTTGCAACTGAATAAGATCTTGGAAGTGGAGAGTAGGAGCTGACTTCTTCCACTGCTGCTTTGCTTGGGGCACTTGGGTGTGAGCAGAGGACCCCATACCCTGTGCCTGTCAGAGGAGCTGGCAGAGCCAGCTGACCTTTTATCTGACAAGCTGGCAGTGAGGAGAAGGCTGCCAGAGAGAGAGCTCCCTGCTGACATCAGAGTTATTCTTGGGGCTAGATGGAAAACAGTGAGAGATAATGCCCTTTGCTGTAATGATGAGGCTGATTTCAAATACTTCGCATGAAAATAGCAGCTCAGACCCAACTAAGTAGGTCAGAAAAGCAGAACTGAGGGAGATTGCTTCTCTGTGGCACTGTGACCAGAGGCTGGAGCTTTTACTCTCTAACAAAGAGCAAACCCAAGAAGAAGCTCCTTCAGGGGCGAGACATGCCCAGGAATATTCTTAGCAGTCTGCTAGTACCTCAGCTCATCACTGGGCATTTCTTGCAGTGCAAATGCTCTTATAATCCTGTTTGTTTGCTGGGGTGGTTTTTTTTGTTTGTTTATGGCTGCTGGCAAGAATGCAACAACTTTGATAACACTACCTCTTGGTCATATTTGATGACACAGTGTTCATATTTTTAGCCAAACTAAAAGAAATCACTGTAATGATTCAGGGGGAACCAGGAAAAATGTTTTCAGTTTATGCTAGAATACATGCACACATGTATTTATATATAGTTCTCTCTATGTATACGAAAATTCTTGTCTTTTGACTGATTTGTCAGAGTTCATAATGCAAGAGCCATAGATAAAATATGCCAGATTTTGACAATACCAGAGTAATGAAATAGCCAAACAAGCACTTGCCCTTCACTTCCTCAGCTATTAACTTTGAATGCTGGAGATAAATGTCATTTGTAAATCCCACTCGTTGCTAACATTAGTACTAGGCATATGTACTTCCTTTGACAAGTTACCCTACCAGTGAAATCTGCAAGGCAGCAAACTTTAAAGTTTTCCTTTAACCATGGATCATTACTAATTGGGGGGCATCTGTCTCTGTGAGCACCTACACCCGCCCTTCTTTAAGGTGTTCCAGGTTGGTGACTTACAGTCAAGGAGCCTTGAAACGTTTGACATCCTTTCTCCTAATTATGAACTCTGTTATCAGCTTTCTCTCTGCTGGAATGGCTTTTCCCTTCTTTCCCCTTCTCTTTTTTTTTTGCAGCACAAACTATGCCTACAGGCCTTGAGCTATGCTCCTTTTCATCTACAGCCCAGCTAACTGAGATGACCCACAGGTTCCACGACAACCCTGAAAGATCTGAGCCTGTTGGCTCAGCCGCTGCTTGTGCTCCTGCCAGCTCTCCAGCAACATCTCACAGTGGAGAGTGAAGCCACTCCTGTATGATGCTGTCTCATGCCAGGAAATCTGAGGACCTCACTTATGTGGAAGAAATCATCCTTTGTCACAAGACAGATGCTGTTCCTCAGGAGCCTTTTTCCTCCAGGCTGAAGTTTGTGTCTGGTTATATTGCCACAGGAGGCATCATGAGAGGTACAGCCCACGGAAATAAATCATCCAGCTCAGTGGCAGAGCTAGTTTGTCCCTCAGCCCAGAGAGAAGAGCTGCATTTTCTCCCTCTGCTCCTCTCTTTGGCTTTACCATTCAAGGAGGGGACTAACAACATTAAAGTTACCTCAAGCCAGTGTCACTTGTCTCCTGCTGTGCTGGAGCGCAAGGGGTCCAGAAGGCATTCCAGATCTGAAGTCTGTTACGGCTCATTGATCGTCTTGCCTGCCTTTCTCCACCGACTCCAGACAGGCCCTGGGGAAACTGGCCTCCAAAATAGGCCTAGAGAGGAGGCAAACCCTGCCATTTGTGCATAGCTCTTCCCCTTGGCCTTCCCTTCCCATCTCATCCAGGTATCTTGATACCTTAAAACCATTGATAGAGATGAAAGGATGGAACTGGATATGTTTTTGTGATGATGTGAATTAAGTTTTCTTACACTATATGCTTTCCTCTTTATCTTCCACTGCTATTGCATTTTGTTTTACCCTATTGTGTTTTATGCAAACTCATCTGTGGTCCTAGTAAGTTTTTTTCCTAGCAAAAAGTTGTTGGTGCTTCTAGGAGGAGAGGAAGTGTTAAGCAGCTTTGGGGTAGATGGAGAAATCCCTGCTGGGTATTTAACCTACATTTGTTTTCAATTTACACGAGTGTTCATGTTATAAGTCTGCTGTTAAAGATGAAACAAAGTAGCTCAAGTAGTTCAATAGGATTTAGCTAAATTACTAAAGAACTATAGTAACAAAATTTGTGGTGTCTTTTCACAGAAGTGACATAGTCTTGAAGCAGAGAGAAGATTACTGGTCATGTTAAATTTCCTTGGAGCTGGCAGCCTTTCCTCAGTTAGCAGCTCATTTTAATTGTAAAGAAAGATATTCTCTGTTTGAAGCTCAGCATTTGACTGGCATATCCAACACCATACTGGTAATATTAGTCCCTGGCATCCCTAGGGAAGTTGATGAGAGAAGCAAATTCTGCAAAACATGGAAACAAAGGCAAGTGGCAAGCCACACAATGCATTTTTTGTCTGCACATATGTGAAGTTCATTGTCAGAAGCCATACTTTCCTCCAACTGTAGGAGAAGGCTGCAATTGTGGAAATTCCCAACAACGGTCTTGAAGTAACAGAGGCTTTAGCACATCTGGGCAGAAGTACTGCAGGTTCCAAGGGACAAAAGGAAAGGCCCTCTAAAGGCCAAGAAACTGGAGCAAGGAAGGATATACACCTAGTTTCTCTTTATAAAGCCGGCTACTGAACAGCCATGCTTCCCTTGTAACTCCCAGCACTTTAAACCCTGCTGGTAGATTTGCTATGCCTTAAATTCAATATTTGGTGCTGCATCTCATAAAAGGGAACTGGTTAAAGGCAGGTCGACCTTTTAAAGTTCTGCTAAAGGATTTTGCTTAGAAATTGTCTGTTTAGGAACATTTTTGCATGCTGCAGTCCCATCTGTGCTTTCGATGTGAGTCTGTAGTTTCACATCTAGACTGTAAGTACAGAACATCTGTTGGGTCACGTATAAACAGTTACATAAATAGGTGACAGTGGACAAAGCAATTGCTTTGGTGAAGTAGGTAATTGCTGGGCAAGTTACCCAAAAGAAAAGCTGTCTTCTCTTCCTTGAGAAACAGGGTGTGACAGGCCTCCTGGCATAAGGATTTTCAGATATTAGTGGAAGCACTTTTCTTTTCTGCCAACCTAAGTAATAAGTATTTTCTCCTTAAATAAATGTGCCAAGTTTATGCCTCAAAGATTTCTTGCTCAAACTCTGTCTACATATAACCTTTCCTGTCTGGCTACATAGCTTCTTAGCATGAAGCATCTTAACATTTTTATTGCAGCAGGAGCTTTGCTGCAGTGGTCATTTCCTTAGCCCATTGCTTAGACTACTCCGTCATCACTTTTTCTTTACTGGCTCCTTTCTCTCTGTGGTGATCACATCCCTGCTCTGGCTCTCATCTCTTTGTGATATCAGACAGAAATAATTTCTCTTCCCTTGTAAGATCTATTAGAGCCTATCCCCACCCTGCCCATAAACCTTCGTTCAATGTCAAAATCTGACTTCCACCTTCAGCGGCCACAAGCAAGCACCTCTGCTATTTTCTCCTCAGGCTTGGGTGGAGCTCCTCATTAAAAATGTACAATGTTCTCTCCTGCTCTTCCAGGCCCTGTTTTCAGAAAGACTCTCACTTGAACAATGCAGGCCAGGTCCGTAGTTTGTTGGACCTGCAGGATGGTTGAAATTTTCCTGTGCTCTATTTGTGTCTCCGGGTCTAGTTTTTCATGGTTTTGTTGTAAGGGAGGACTGTGCTTTCATGTGCTGAATAGTCAAGTGGGTATCCCAAATCTGTGGCAACCACCAGTGACTCATTGCATGGGAGCGTGCTTGGGCAGAAAGAGAGGAAGGGAGGGGAAGGTACACAGAGATTTTAAGAATCTCCTTTCCCTCCCTTTAAACACTCTCTTTGATACACCTCAGCACCGTCCCTCCAGGGTGATGGAGGGACCTTTACTTCAACCTGGAGCTCTGGCCTGGTTTTCTCCAGGAATGCAGGGAGCTACACAGGATGCTTTCAGATATTGCATTACGTCTGAAACCAAGGCAGTGCTTTCGAGTGGAAAACCCAAGTCAGCCTCAAAGAATTGGGAATTTGGTTTGTAGCCAACTCTTTCTGTGTAGTTCTGCTTTTCACATTGTCCTGCCCTCCCTTTTCCTGTAAGCTTGGTCCTAGGGAGAGTTCAGTTCTTGCTTTCTCCAGGAGTTTTACTACTGGAACAGTGCAGCATTTTACTGTCGAGTGCATCCTTCCTCTGCAGCTATCCCTACGAAGAAAAGCAGTGCGCGCAGGAGAGAAAAGAGTGTTGTGAAGGACTGTTTATAAATGACTTCAGTGAGGCAGAGTGATGTGTCATTCTGGCAGAGAGCCCATTAAAGAGGAAGCGCTACTCTTGAATGCATTCAGCTGGGCTTTCTGAGAACTCCTTTATACCCACTCATTATCCATTTCACATTCTGGAAGTGGATGGTTATGTTTGCCTATGTGACGCAGATCTTAATAGTTTTCTGCAGTACTACATCATTTAGCTCTCAGCTAATACAAACCCAAGCTAGTAATTAACATTAAATGCTGAGAAATGAATCTGATGTGATGAACACTCAGCACATAATGAGAACGCTGTGATTTCTTACTGGGAAGCCACCGTGGTCTTACAACATAACCAGTTGTTACAGATGCCCAAACGGAGTTGAGATTAACAATAGGATCTGGTTACACTTGCAAACCTAATTGTTGCTAGCCTGGTAGAAGTTACACTCTCGGGCTCCACTTAGACGGATAACAGCTCTGGCATCTATTGTCATTTCATAATGGTGTAATGCTATTTATGCCACAGAAATCCCAGCTGAGCCATGAATTACACGGAGATCAGGCACATCATGGAAAAAGCAGCTGTGTTGGGGGATGAGGCTTGCAAACAACTGCTCTGCAAGGCCATCTTGTGCACTGTGGAGTGGGACAATGTAAGTGAACCATAATAATTATTAATGAAATTATTAAAGTGCCAGCAGCACTGGAACCTAAGCATGTCCAGGCCCCTTAAAAGCCATCCAGGGAAGACTTGTGATAGAGCAATGCAGAGTGAAGCTGTCCCTTGGTGTGGAAGGGTGACCTTCTCCTCTCTACAGAGCCTTCACCTTCCCCAATTTATCTGCTGCTGCTGCTGCTGCATTTCTCTGTCAGAGGGGAAAAACTTTGCTGGGGCGCTGGCAATGCCTGAGAGCTGTGGGGAGTAGAGGACATGCCCACCAGCCCATGAAGTGTCCCACTGCTCTTTGTCTTTCCAGCCTAGATGCTCAGTTCTTGTGGCAAGGGAGCAGAGGGGACACAAAGCAATGTTTTAAAAAAAGGAGAGTAAGGTGGCCCCGGTTGCCAAAGTGCCTTCATCTAGCTTTGGATCCAGGCAGAAATAGGATGCTGTGTTTAAGCACACCAGTAATGTGATAGCAGCAAATACAAGACTAACTGAATGCTTCTTGTGTGATTTGTGTCTTGGGTTTGGGTTTTGGGGGTGTTCTTTTGTAGGGTTGCATCTCCAGTTGGAAAGGCGCAACCCAAGTGGAAATAACAGACAGGTGGGAGAAGGGGTAAGGAATGAAAATAGGGGAGAAACTAGATAAAACCAGAGAGTGAACCCAAGGTGAAGAGATCACAAGCAGTTTACAAGTATTTGAAACAAAGCTTTGATCAACATGTGCCAGAGAAAAGCCAGACTGTACTGTAGAAAATTTTGAGTGCACTGTATCAGACTTCAGCCTCACCCTAACCAAAACATTCCACATCCATATCAGGCAGATAATAATGAAAATTCTTACGAAAGTTCACACACAGTAGCAGCTTGGAAAATACAGTGGTGTGAATCCTCATATGTAAATATAGATAAAACACTGATGGGTATTCACTGAGTTTACCCTGGAAAAACTAATCATTGCATTGATTATACTAAAACTGGAACTTGTCTCAAGCCCAAAGGCTGGATCACAAAACTTGCCCCTCTTGTGAATTTACAGCAATTCCTTGCAAATGTTCATTAACATGGCTTACCATGAAATACCTTCTTTTCTTTTTTTTTCTTTTTCCTGGAAAAAATACATTCTTTCAACTGCCGAATACTGAGCTGAAGAGAAACTTTCGTACCGTATTCAGGACGATTGAACATACTACTTCAAAGCCATCTCTCTTGGGCTTATGGCTTTGCTTTGTGTATTTTTAAGATTTTGTGTATTTTTAACATTTTGTTTGCTTAGGATAGCCTGCAGTTGAAATGACAGGCATTATAATATATCCATGGTCCCCTCCATGACTAAATTAATCCCAAAAGACACAGAAGCAGGTTCTCAAGGGGGAATTCTTCATGTACCCTTTCAGTCAGTCCTTCTTTTCTCTGTGCTTTTATTTTTCAGTTTTTAGTCTAGAAATGTCGCAGTCATGATCTGTCTTGTTTGTAGGTTGGTAATTCCATTTCCTAGCTTTGTTCAGTTTCCCTTGAGCTATTGGATCCAAAATGCACAAAGGAAAAATAAAAATATTAGAGTCTAGTGGGGTAGCTAGGGTCAGCTTTGGGCCCACAGTATGAATGGGGTAAGGATAGTCTCTGGCAATGTGTCTTCATGCACATTCTGGAATGGAATATATTAATTTTTAATCTATTAATTTTCTAAATTATTCATGTCAGAGAAATAGAATAAAGAGAGGAAAAGGAACAGCAGACAGTGTGTAAAAACAGCATTCCTGTGCAGCTAATGATCTCTTTTCTCTCTTGATATGCTCCAGTTCTCCCTCTCACCACCCTGGTACTCCTATGGGCACAGCAGTGAATGGGCATATGTTACCTGGCAGTAGTGGGAGTGCCCAGACCTGATGCTCTTGAGGCTGAGCTTTGCAAGACACACCAGCACTGCTGTCAGTGCCAAATCAAGAGCCTCCACTCCACCTTCAGCCACTGTTTTGTCCCCTGCAGGGATTCCTCCCCATAGCTGTGCTGAGAGAGCTGCTTGTGGGTCTCTGCTGTAAATTAGATCAGGCATCTTTTCTGTGTGATGGAAAGAAGCAAATTATATCTTTTGGATTCCTAGACCAAAACTCATTTAAAACTATTCCTAAAATGGATACAGTGCATGGGAAGAGCTACGATTTGATGAATCAGATACTTTTTCTTTGACAACACCTTGTTTAACGGTGTCAGCAGTGCATGTGCATGCAGATAACACTGAGCAGACCTGACCTCTGGCTCCTTCAGCCTCTGCTTATCTAGTGAGAGTTGCTGTTACCTCAGGGTGCTATACAGATCAAAGGCAGCTAGTTAAATATGCCTACAGATTTTCAGACCGGCAACTACATCTCTCTGTGTATTGGGGTGACACATAGCACAACTGATGCTGATCTTGATTGCACCTTTTTTGCATTACCGTCAAACAAACAATGAAAAAGCCATGAGTGGAATCCTCTAAGGTATAGCTGTCTGCATGCCATCTCCCCGCTTGAGTTCTTCAGGTCGGTGAGACTGTAAGAGCAATCCTCTGCAGGAGCTTTTATTTTAAATTAAAGATGCTACAAGATTATTATGTCATGAGGCATCACGAAGAATACCCTTTCAGGAGATCAAATTGACGCTTCCACCCTGGAACTGCACAGTGCAACAGCTACACACATTGCTAATGTTTGTGTAGGCACTGTGTAAGGTCCTCGAGCGCAGGCAGGGAGGCACTGCTTTGTTCTCTCACCTGCACTGAATAAAGAGTGTTGTTGGTGTGCTAATAAATCCTGCCACAAACTTTTGTTATGCTTGGAAGGAAAATAATATGATGTGTTACAAAGCCCCATAGGTGATAAGAAAAAGTTTGCTTTGATTTGTTTTAAATAGGCGTTGCTTTGTGCATAGACATCTGCGTAAGGGGACACAGCATTGATGAGAATAGTCAGATGAGGAGATCGACCATTGTGTTTAGAGACCTAAATTTCAGTATCTTAATCAGTGCTTTTCTCCTGAGCCATTTTCATCATGGTCTTCAGGTAAAACACTATCTAACAAAAAATGGCCCTGCCAGAAAATTCAAAACCATTTTAACTGTGTGACAAGACTGATCATATCCTCGTGCATTTTCTTGTGGTTGACCTCCACAGAACCACTGCAGCCTGGACACAAAATGTATCCTGGTGAATGGCCTACCTGGTATCCTGGTCCTCCTTTTCATACTGAAAGAGTAAATACAGGACTGACGCTTTGGAAAAGCCACCACTGCATGGAGATTGCTGCTGGCAGCAACCAGGGTTATAGGTAAATTCACACCACAAGTGCCACAGAAAAAGGGAAGAACTGAGGAAAGCCTACTACCAGGTTAGGGATGGGAACGTCCCCAAATGAAGTAAGGATGTGGGGAGGCAATTCAGCCACAGAGATGAAGTACTCCACAAAGCACCTAAGCCTGACCCTGCAGGTAGCCCTGGGAGGGCTGAATGGTCCAGCTGGCACATCCACAGACTTGTAGCCTTTCTTCTGATGCAGTCACACCACTGCCACAGTGGAGTCTTCAACAGCTGAAGCCAAGCCTCTGCCTTGGCTTGGTGGCCTAAGCCACGGTTATCCCCACATGTCCTCAGTGCATCACAGTGGTGTCATACAAGTTTGCCTCACCCCCGTGAGCCCAAGGGCTCTTACTAGGCAGCTCTATCTGTGGGACTTTGGCCTCAGAGCCAGGCAAGTTAGCTGGCAGTGCTTCTCCAGGATACAAACAGGACCCAGAGGAAGACCATCTGGATATTTTCTACTACTTTGTTTTTTGGGTTTTTTTTTTGGTAGTGTGAACTGTCCTGTATCTGTTCCTCTATAGGTGATGTGAACAGATCCATTTTACCAGGACCATGGATGGATAGCTCATAATCTGGATTTGACATCTGACATAGTAAGACAGAAAGGGTTAGTAGCTCTCATTCTTTATGTTTTTTTTATTGTATTTCTTCAGACTTAAGTAAGCGCTAAAAGGGCAGACTATATTTTTTACTTATTTTTAAGGTTTTGCTCACATTATAATTTTACGTTTTCTGTTCTTCTGCAGTAGCTTGTTCCAGTCATAAACCAGTGATGGTCTGGGCACGTTTAATCCGAGAGGATTCCAGATGGCTGTCGTAATAGAAAGTGACCAGTTTTTCAGTGTGTGGTCTGTGCTTAATCTAAGATGGCTCCCCCCAAAAAATTGATATGGAAATATCTCTGTTATCTCTGGATTCTCCGGTGAGGAAGTCTGGAACTTTTGTAAAAGTTTTATTTCATATTTAGTCACTAATAGTGCAAAGTTATCAAATGTGGACTATTTTTTTGGGTTTCCCCTTGGCAGTAGCCTTTCTGCAGGAAATCATTACAATTTTCTTGCATTGAAGAAGTTTTTGCATTTGACAATTACAAAATACTACTCATTTACACTCTTCATTTGCTTGTTATTTTGATTTATGACCTTGGGCAAACTCTTAGTTTACTCGCTGTCTTCCATCTCATCTGTGATGGTCAGATCCAGTGAGGGTCATGATAGGTGCCCTGAACTTAACAGATCTGAGATTGGTGGAAACAGCCTCTAGAGATTTTTGGAGCTCCCGGTGTATGGCAGAGCAGGCCTGGGTCCCTCTGTGTTGGATCACCACACAGGTGGTGGTATATTCCCCTTTTCTCAAAAGTCCCTCTCCGCACACCTATATCAGTCTATCATAGCACCATGGTCAGTTGGAAGCTGAAGTCTGCAGGGGTCTGGATACCTAATGTGACTATACTTTCAAGGGTTCTGATTAGAGGATGTAAACATGTCAGGTATGGGGATAGTGTGACAATGACCCTTTGAGGTAGATTGTTTGGCTGTATTCCTGATCTGATGGATCTGGGGTGCCCTAAGGGCTTGCACCATGATGGTTTAAGAGGGACCTCACCAAACTGTGTGGGTATTACCTCAACCTTCTGGACCTCTGCATAATGGAAGATAACAACACTTCCCTACCTCACAGAGATACTGCATTTGCATTTGTTAAGTTTTCTATAATGACAGATAAGTAATTATCGAAGTAAGAGAAACTAAGTACCTAACGTAAGTACATGAATCTTATCATTTGCTTTGACTCATCTCTATCTGGACTAACTCCAATCACCAGTTGTAATTCCCCCTCTCCTTATAAAATCAATATTCCCGTAAATCATTGTCTTTTTCCACTTCAAACATGAACATTTTATTGCACAATGATATCTATCTCAAATCTAGGCACTCTTTCACCCTGAATGCCCATGAATTTCAGGGACCAATATCTGATGATGCTGAGAATAGTGTATATGAGTTACATTAAGTATTTTGGTCTGTGGGTTCTGCAAAACACTGATTCACTAGATAGAAATATTCTGCCAAACGTACCACAGAGTGTACACTAATATGGCATAAACACACCATCTACTCACCCTGGAAATATGACGTGGTAATTTACTAGTCTAGCATAAGGTCTCGGCACGTGACTGGTCAGCCCTCACCATATGGGAGTCACCTGCCTGTATCTTAATTACATCTTATAGTCTGGCACCAGAACTCCCATCACCATGCCTCAGTAAGCAGCCCATATTCTAGGGCTGTCAGATCTTATCTACAGAAAGGAGAAAAAGCTTTGGAAAGCAGAAAGGCTAGAAAACAGTGATGGGGACCTGTGGGATTATTGCTGGCAGGTTTCAAGCACTCGGGGTGGATGTATCTAGGAGCACTCTCACCATGTCAGGAGATGGGGCACTGCAGGAGACCACAGTGTTACTGTGAGCACCAGAAATGCATCAGAGCTTGCAGGCTTGACCTGGGTTGTCATCTGCTCCTGTGTGGCCACCACAGAGGCATACAACAGAGTGATCTGAGAATCACTGCAGGAATGCCATGACTAAAGGTTTAAACTCAGCAGCACTGATCACTGCCAGTGTTGGTGTTGTGGCCCACTTAGAGGCTGAATGAAGCTTCCTGCCTAAAAGCCACATGACATGTCAGGACAATGGCTTGTTTACATCTTTATCCATTTCTTTATGTGAAGATGATGAGTTTATCGAGTCAAACTGTGAAGCTTTTGTTCAGAGTGGTGGTGTCTCTGCTTGACTTGAGGGGAGCTTTGCCGGAACAAATTCTGAATGAAAAAGGAGGCAGGGATTCAGGTTTTGATGGAGTGTTTTAACTGACATTTTAAGTTGAAACATATTTGGAGGGGACTCTGACTGAAACAAAGTTTTTGTGGTAAATACAGAAATTTGAGATTCAAAAGAAGTTGCGAAATTGTTGCCATGTGTGCTGAATTTTATCCCATGCAGGAATCCTTCAGATAGACTTTGACTAGTAGAGTGGGTGAGATTAATAAAGATTTGAATAATTTATATCACTGAAATACTTTTGTGGGGGTTTTGCTCTTCCTAGAGGTGTCTCAGTTGGACTTTTACCCACAATGTCTAACAGTTTTGATTACATGATTACAAATGCTTTAAACTTATAACAAGTATGTAATGCTTTTTTATGCTATTCCTCCATTACTAGGCACCCAAAATAATAGAATCTGACCAGGGCATAGGGCCTCCTTTCACAAGATCTCCTGTGCAAATGTCTTCTTAAAACAAAGGTATAATAAAGTTTTTATTATTTTCTCTTCACAGAGATGGAAAGGAGGAAGATTTTACCAAGTAAGGAGGAAAGGAAAGATTTTAAGTGGGTCCTGAGAGGGATTCTTTTGCAAATGGGGCTTATTTGTCACTGCCTTAACACAGAAAAGGAGAGCAAAGACTGGATCGTGGGGCAGCCCTGCCTCTAGGCAAGCTTCAAATTAGAACTTCCACATGACAGGTTTGTGACTATGTGCACAGTGGCAGGGTGAAAGATGTAGCACCTGCAAGACTTGGCCTGGAAAGGCGAAGAGAAAACCTGAGTCAGCCACTGACGCTGTGCAGTGTCCACTGAACACCCACTTGGTAACATCACATCAGTGCTGTGGGTCCTACACTCTTTCCTCCAGGTTTCCCTCTCATGGAGACTGCCACTGTCATCACGCATCCTCACATGCAGGCTGCATATTCACATTATTGCCCATCAGATCTTTGAAAGTGGGAAAGCGGCATGTTTTGTGTTCTGCTGCAGGAGTGTAGTGTCTCGTCATGTTAGACCGTGTTTCTCACTGACGCTCATTAATACAGCTGTAACATAAGAAATCTTTCTGCTGTTGTTGATGAGAGCACTAGCACAAGCCTGGAGTTGAAAAGGTAAAGGTGAGATTGGGCTGCGTAAGTGATGTTCCAGACATCAGAAAAGACCCAGACGTGTGAAGCCTCCTGCATCCTTGTTCCCTTCTGTCATCTCTATGTCTTGGAGGGGAGAGGGGCACCTGGCAAAACCACATGAAAGAGCTGAGTGAAAACGAGCAGACGTCATTAAAATTATCCAGTGGACCTCAGTAAAAATGTACTGAGCGGTCCTGACAGAAAGAGACATTTTTCACACTTTAATGGCCACACAGCTCCCTAAGTGGAAGAAGGAAGGTCATTTACTTCACAGAAGGGAAAAAAAAAAAAAAGTCTCTGAGATCATTTATAACATTACTCACAACCATTATCTATCCCAAATCATTCTTATGCCTTGTCTGTGATATTGGCTGCCTTGCAGTGCTCCGAGTTGCTCTTAACATAAAAACCTTTCTTATTCCTTAATGGCATACCAGCTGAAATATTTAAAGCATTTGCAGACAAAGTATCTAATTGTATCCTAGATGCATGAAGGCCCCAGGGAATGCTAACTGCTGCCACAGTCACATTTACCTGCCCTGGGGAAGGCTGTTGTTTCAGTAAAAACCCTGTCAAATACAGTTTGGTTAATAAGAAAATGCTTTCCCACAAATAGAACATCTTTAGGCTCATATCCCGCACTGGCGAACTCCTCTGAGTGATAAATCTCCCTGACCTCTCTGACAGCCCACTGGTGCATGGCACCCTGGTGAGAGGGCTTCACCAGCTGGAGGGCTGGCAGCACCCACCTCACCTCCCACCCAATACCGAAGTCCCCCCTTCACCCGATGGAAGGGGGGGTCATGCACTGGGTTGTCCTCCCAGAGCCTTCTGCATTGGAAACTGGATGTGAGTGTGGAATTAAACACAGGGGTAGAAAGAAAGACCTAAAAACTCGCTTAAGAAAAACAGGTAATGAAAGAAGACTAGAGCCTTTTTGCCCTTGAGCCATGCAGTTTCTTGCTTGAGTTGTATTCTAGTCCTGTTTCCCATCCTCATGTGAGAGACGCTGATGTGTGTGGCAATGGTTTTTCATGCATGACCCTAGCAGATATCTTTGAGCTCCAGTCCACCGTGGTGGCTGATCTGGTAAGAGTCTTGAATAGTTTCTTGTCTGTGTATGGTTTCTTTCAGTGGCTGGACTAGCAATTACAGAACGATGTCCTGTCCACTACGCGAGGGGCTAGTAAGGATCATTCACAATCTCTTTCTTTCTCACTCACTGTTTTTATTTGCCTGTGAGACCTACCCTGCATTTACCAAAAAACATTGGTTTTGGCTTACAAAAACATTGGTTTTGACTCTAAATGCTGCAGAGCAGGATTGATGCATTGCAGGGCCCTAGGGGTAGTATCTGGGACCAGCCTTCAAATCATCATCATACTTTCTTCAAGGTCGTGGTACAGTTTTTTCCTCTGCCTGTGGCTACTGAATGGGTCCTATTTACTGTTGCCAGAAATGTTAGAAATGGTCATGTGCCTGTGTGAGGCAGGCAGGTAGGTCATCCAAAAAAAAAACTCCGTTTGGTTTGTCCCAATGCTGAAGAAATCACAGCCATTGCTAAAGATTTTTGCAAAGAACCCGTGAACCCTGATCATTCCCTAACACAGTCAAAATGACTGCCACACTAGTAAGACATTACTTGAATAGCAGGCAACTGTGGAAACGTGAGATAAGAAAATATGTGGAAAATAACAAAGCAGTTGCAAACCTGGGCTGCCATGAAGTGGAGTGTTTGAAAAACCTGTCCAGAAAGTCCTGAAGGGAAACTGTTACATGCGGTGCCCCAGATTATTTCATATGAGACATTGAGGTTTTGATGGTAATGACTATCACTTTTCCCATACTACTGGCAGTGCCCTAAACCAAATCAAGGGTGAAAATAAATTGTCCTGCCCAGATCCTATAACTGTGAAAAAGCACGCCCTATTCCCCAGAGTAAAAGTGGTTGAATGATCTACTCTAAGAAACATGACTCCAACTATTTAGTGGCAGCCATCTCAGGTCACGGCAGTGCAGTTCCATTAAAAAAAAAAAAAAAAAGAGAGAGAGGTGGGTGGAGAGCAGCTGAGAACACTGTGAATGAGCATGGGTTAGTCCTAAACCTGGATTAAGACTCGCAGCCAAAGAATAAAGGAGCTGGTGAGACAGGGAACATGTTGTTCTCATTATCTGGCAGTGGTTGCACATCTGCACTGAAAGTCAACAAAAGGGCATTTTTTGTACAATTGTACATTGTGTAATAAGATAAGAATAAAACTAATTCACATTTATCTAGAATTTCTCAGAATGGTTGTAGTCCCAGTAGACATAACTGACTTTATAAAATGTGAAAGTCTGAGTCACACCAGCAGATTGTACATGGCAGGGAAACTAATCTGATGTAATAGAAATGTTTACAAGCCCAGTAACCCTTCTCCCTCCACCCTCCTCCGCTTTAAAAAGCCATGTAAGGCCACGGATCAAAGCAGTGCAGCGGCGGCATGCTGAACACTGAAACAATAACAGCACTGACTTCCTCAGACATCAACAGTACCAGCTACCAGTGGATTTTTGCATTCATTGAAAAAGGAGGTAATATAATCATATGCATCAAAGGCTGGAAGTGGAGCTATCACTTATCACTAAAATATTGCTAAACGTGATTAAACACGGTTCAGTGGAAATATCAGAAGCTGACTACCCAGTGGGATCAAAAAAGCAGCTAACAGTTCAGAAATGTGTACTCAGTTAATGCTTACCAGATGCAATCAATTTAGATAGTCAGTTCCAGTACTTAATTCATATCTTTATGAAATGAGTACAGACATACTCCTCTTATGGCTAATAGTTTTCCTGCCTTTACATTTTACTTTCTTTTCCAAGCAACACACCAGCTTTTGTTTTTCAAACTCTTTGCCACTCCCTAAGAAAGCTGGAGGTTCCTTCCAGATAGCATGTTTGCTATTGCTTCCTTGAGCAGATCTCAGTTTTCTTAAGGGTAAATGTGATGACACAACACTTTTAGGGTTTTGCAAGACATGTGATTTCACTGCACATGATGCTGTGAAAATAAATGAGAACTGCAAAGTCAAAAGAGCCCATACTGAACAGATTACATGTTGCCTGTAAATGAGAGTTTGTCACCTTGGGGGTTGTTCCTTGCAGGGTCCCACAGGTTTTCTTTCTGGTCCTGGTGGAAGATATGGAGATAACAAAAAACTGTTGCAGAAATTAAGGATAGGTCAGCTAGAAAAAGTGATCCGGACTACTTGTTAAAGGAAGGTCAGTTAAACAGTACACATTTTGACAGACAAATGAAAGACCATGAAGCTAGGGATAAATAAAGGCAGCTTACCTACAGGAATAGGGGCTTTATCCTAGAAAGTGATGGTTTAGCAAGGGATTTAGGTGAATAGGCTGGTAACCAAGCCTGGGGGAGCTCTGGGGATAATTCATAGCATAAAGGCCGATTTGAATCTCAAAGAAGAGCAGGGATATATTTAGCTGCCCTACTAACATGCTGGAGAACGCTCAAACAAAAGCAACAAGAGTGATTAGAGGTCTAGTAAATGTGAACTCATGGCAAAAATTAAAAAATGAGACTGTGTCTAGCGTGGAAAAGAGAAAAGACAACAGTCTTCAAATATATAAAAGATAGCTGCAGCAGAGACTGTAATAAAGCGTTGTCCATATCTGCTGGCAATAGCACAACATGTAACAAGCTTAATGTGCAGCAGGGAAGATTATGTTAGCCATCAGAAACATTTTCTAATAATAAGAACTACTGAGCACTGGGACATATTGCAGGTTACCATAGAGTTAAGAACTGTTTAGGCTGGTGGTTTCCAATCTTTATTTTGCACCAAACTTCAACTGAGAAAACTTACAGGGTTTTGTCTCCCATTGTTAAATGGTAAAATTGTTTTATCCTAAAAAAAAGAGCCTTACAGGCTTTTGAATATTGGAAATAATGACAGAGACGATGTCATTATTGACATCACACATGAAAGCTATCACATAGAAAACTCACCAACTCTATTAAAAACAAATGAAAAGTCAGTTTGGGAGTTACTCATCTGCTTGTAATGGTCTTAGGAGTGGGAGAGTGCTGGAAAACTGACTGGGATATGTGTGGGACATGAAGGAGGTGATACAGTGGTAGAATTTGTGGGGCTGTGCAAGAGTAATCATTGCAGACAACTGCAATGAGTCCATCTTAAAACAAGCAAGAAATAACTGGGTTTGGGATGAATGAAGGGAAACTGTGGCCTCTTGTGGGTGTCCATGGGCTTACTGGCATGACACAGGGCTGGAAGCAGAGACGACCAATGCAAGAGACATGAGATGATAGTAAGGCAAAAGGCACAGCTGGAGGTATTTTCTCCTGGGTTGCACCAGCTTTTCCTTTTCCCTTCCCCCATGGTATACACTTCACTGGGGACAGTCCCAACAGAAGCAGCTGTGCATCTCTGAGGGAGGCTCAGACCCAGTCTTGAGGCAACTTTATTCAAGCAGACCTTTTTATGATTACAAATAACTTCTGAGCAGCCTTTGTCAGATAAATTGACCTTGCCAAGCAAAAAGAGATGCAGAGGTGCTGTCAAAGGAAAAGGGGACATTTTTCTGTTTTCTGTACCTCTTGTGCTGTTCAAACTGTACCTTTCTGAAGCGTAGGGAAATGTACACCAATGTAAATACGCACGTGAAAGCACGGAGGTCCTACTCTGCTGGCCATTGAGGGGCTGTGCAGATGATGCCCTCAGTTACCCCTTTCCTGGGAGCCCAAGGACGTGTCCTTGCATTGTGTCACTCCTACCTTTCCAACTGAAATCCCTTATTGCTCATGTTTGGGAACTGGAGTCACGATCTCAAATGTCGTCACTATAGCTGAGTCGAGAAATGCCAAGCCTCCCACTATGTTTGTGTGGGTAGCACCTTTTCTTTGATTAGCTCAGAATATTTTCTAATAGGAGTTAACCATCCTGACATCCTTGGAGGACTGGCCCGCTGTGATTAGTCTTAATATCTCTATCTTACAAATAGGAAAATCAGTACTAAACTTTGCCTATCATCCTCTAAATCGTTGCTTTAAGCCTGGGAAAGACTATGCTCTTTCCCTTTTATTAATTTTTTTTTTTTTCTCCAAAGAGTTGCTCTAGCAATTAAAATCCACAGCTAGATACAGGGAAGAAGGCAATCTGGAAATGCAAGTCCTTAACAATATTTGTATGTTAAAGAAAGTGTTACTGCTGTTGTAAGCCCTGCCTGGATGGGTTTTTACATCATCTCAGTTCCTGGCTCAACAAAGACTTGAAATGTGTCTGGCTGAAGTCACAAGCTTCCAGTGCTGTCCCAGCACTGTATATACTGTGATTCCTCTTGGAGGGAGTCCCAGCCCATGCTCATCATTGACTAAGAAATGCTCAGAACTGCAAAAAACACAAATCACAAAACAAACCTACTGAAGTTTGAAGATCAGTTTTTGAACACCCCAATATGGACGGTAAACCACAACAACAGTAACAGGAAAAGCAGCACCACAAACGAAAACCCAGTGCTCCATTTGAAACTAAATTCATTTAATAAACTAGAAGAAATTGCTCAGCAATGAAAATCTCCAGCACCACCACCCTGACCACATAAGATACATGAAAATAAACAGACTTGTGGGCACACCTCAAGCAAGCTTAAAACAGCAACCTCCTCCAAAAGTCTCCACACTAACAGGGTTATTTCACTGCCTGGTAGAAAAAATGTTGGTCAGCCAACTGTAATGAATCTGTTTCACAGGAGTGCTTGCTATATATAAAAATTGTGGTTGGTAACATGTACAGGACGTTTATGCCAGACTACTATTTTCTGACCTTGATCAACAACAAAACTGAAAGTATTTCTCACAGAAACCAGTTATAAGTTATAGCTCAGGTAATAACTTGGGAACTTCAGCAAAGGACAAGTCACAGTTCAGCAAAGCCTGCAGAAAATATTTGCAGTGATGTTTTAGATTTAGTACCAAAACATCACTTGAGGTCTTCTTTTGCAGAAGCATCCAGGAAACTAAAAAAAAAAAAAAACAACACTGGCAAAAAAACTTTGAAAAGTAGGCAATCCATGCTGGAGAGACTTGGTCATAAAGGGCATGAAGGTCTTCTTGCTGTAATGGGTGGCAGGTAATCAGGAGATTCTTTCTGATGCTCAGGCACAGGACCAGATGAAGGAGCAGGGGAAACATCTAACTTCTCTGACCATGAGCAAGACTGTAGGTATAGACACATACATGTCATATCAGCAAAAGGTAAAAGACAACATTTCTTAGAACTAAGTTTTCCCTTATTTGTGTCAAGAAGTTGATGGGTGGAACTGGAAAATCAATAAAATGTAAACAATACCAACATTTGCTATTAATAAACAAAACCCCAACTGCTCTAAATGTGCTTCGTGCTTTGTGGGGAAGGTTGAATAAACCAGGCATCAAAACAAATTTTGTCCTTACATCTAACGGATGTATTAAATAAGGGAAGTAGTAACTGTACTTAATGAACGGATGGGCTGTTTCTGGTCACTGAGAACTAGATATTTAAAGACATGTAAGTTCTTAAAGATACAGATGAGCTCTCTGTGGCATTTCCCAAAGCATCTCACTGGAAGTTAATGACAGTTGTGTGAAGTGGGAACGCTACCTGGTTGAGCTGCAGTTTGGAAAATCTCACCCACATTCTTCATGTTTCTAAAATGAGCATGTCTTGACCTTGTCCACCTGCTTCTAGTCGCGGGCTGGAAGAGGAAATGAGCATTGCTGCTTCTTCCACTCCCGACCGATTTCTCAACTGTGAATGAATGAGTTCAAATGAAGAAAGTGCTCTTTTCACACCCTTTAGCTAAACTGAAACCAAAAGTCACTACACTAAACATGTTTCTGCATAACAGAAAACTAAACTCTTTGCATTTAAAAATAGCAAATACCTAACAGATAAAATATCATAATGTGATACATGACGGTTCAAAACAATCTTAAGAGTTAAGGCTAGGTTATTTTTTTTCCTGTGGCTTTGCATATTGACTTGAAAGTGGCCACTATCAAACTGGCAAATCAAGGACAACAACTGCCAGAGCTGACAAACCAGAGAAAATGGTTTGTCTGAAATCTCTTACTTCTCTGGGTAACCTCTTCTTCTGGGCAGTGCAGATCATCTCTACAAAAGAGCAGGGCCTGATGGCACTAGGCCTTCTCCCAGTGTACAAGATATACTGGAGAATGCAGACGGAAAGGAAAAAAAAGGACCAGGAATGGAGAAAAGGAAGCTGATGGGAGGCTGGGTGCATTGTCTGGGGCCACACAAGGAATTTGTGGCAGGCAGGTGAGCCACCCTCTGGTGCTCATGGAGGGGGTATGCTGATTTCAGTGACTCTTCCCCAAGAAACTGACAAGGTAAGAATTCATGAATTATCAACTGCCACCCAAGTGTCCCTTCACAGTGACATTATTATTCATCAACTCCTGGTAGAGTTTGTCCACATGTGACTTAGCAGGGGAAAAGCCCATCTTTTGTGCTAAACGACATTCTGCTGTATTTTGAACAAAGCAGGAGGTATCAGAACAACGAGCAAAAATGGAAGAAACTGGAAGTCACTTAGTAATACCACCAGGATACATGTGATACCTAGCAAAACCCATTTCTCTCAGGTTATTGACTAATTCAGCCCAACCCAGGCACACCTAAACTGCTGGTCTACATCAGCATGTGCAGGGTACACTTACCATGGTATAAAACTTGGTCTTCCCTGTGGAGGTCATCTGGGAGAAGATACTGTAAACTATTGTATCTCTTGGTAGCCAATGAGGAAGGATTCTCTATTTTGACAGCAGTTCCGCTACTATGAATGTGGATGAGAGCATGGACTACAACAAGTGAATGGTCCTACAGGAATTTCACCTTGTTTAGAATGTTTGTTAGTGTAACTATTCTTGTTTAGTACTTATCATTAGCTGGGGAAAGTGAGGCAGAGATTTACCTGCCTTTGCTAAGGCCAAGGAGGTAGGTAACAGTCTAACCAAATTCCTGTGCCTGCTTTACAGAGATCCCCTAGGTCTCTTCACTCATACTCCACAGCATCAAGGCTGGGGACCAGATGGATCCTATAGGTGAACTTTGCAAAACAGTGAGCATCAGGGATTACTTCAATTCTACCAGGTTTGGGAAGAGGAATGAAGAGGGAGCGAAAGAAAAACACTATATACTTTCCTCAAGAGGGATAGGGCATTGCCTACAAATGGAAAATGGTGAGTTTTCTTTTGCAACATGCATAAATCTGGACTCCCTTCCCTTACTACCCACACCCTCCTGGGAGCGTCTGCTGAATTGTAGCTCCCTTGCCATGGCCTTTAGAGCAGTGTGTGGCTTTCAGCCACAGTGTTTCTAACTCTCTTTGGAATACAAACTTTGGGCTTCATTCAAGAAAGCACTTAGGCATGTGTAATTCCTTAAATTTCAATGTGACTATTCATGAGCATAGAGTTAGCACATATTTAATTGCCTTCCTGAATATGAGCCAAAATAGAGAGTATCCCAGGAGTGCATGGAAATGAAACTTAGTTTTCATTGCTTTAATAGATGTAGTTGCTCCACTTAGAAGCATTTGCAAATAGGAAGGTTTGGGACTTTTTACTAGTGCACCTCTAGAGGGTAAAGCAGGTAACCAACCCTACTGGCAAGGTGATGAGGATCACTGGTATGTGCAACCACCCCAAGGAGGAGGCCTCACGTGAGAATTGACTCTTTTTCTCATTTTTTGTCTGTCTGCCCAACAAGTGCTCAGCTCCAATGTTCTCCCTATCCATTTTTGAATTTGTCAGTTTTTATTAATGTCCTTTGGTTGGGAAAAAGCTCTGGATTTAGAGTATTCAATCGTGCAGGTAAAAATAGAAAACTTTTAAAGTGCCTCATTTTTAAGACTCTGCTTTCCTTTTTAAAAATAACTGGAAGATTATCAGAAGAAAACCATGTTATGTTAACTCTAACATGGTGAAAAACCAGAGGTACAACACCAGTAGGGATGGTACATTTCCTCCTAGATCCCACAGATCTCCTTTGATTTCAAATGAAGTAGGTATTGGGTGGGAAAACCCACCAAAATCTTTAATATTTACTGCCAGTTCTTGACCAAGGTGGGTGGTAGCCCTCTCCACATATCAAAAGTAGCTCTAAAACCTTATGTGGGTTTTCAGTGAGTAGCATGAGTTTCTGTTTGGCTTTTCAGTTGTAAATAGCGAACATCTGAAATCATGATGGAATTAAAAAAAGGAGCATTTTTCCTCAGATCTCCATTCATTTCTCCATGTATTATGGTGGATACCTCCACATCTATGATGAGGTTCATCTCGTCTTAGAATAGAAGTCTCTTAGATGGCTAATTGAGTCTGAGAAATCATTGCTTAATCTTTGGACCCCAGTTTGCAACACTCGCAGCTAGCAAGAAAAACCTACTTTCCCCAGGGTCATTTTCAGTGGTAGCTTGGCCTGTGACAGCCGTGACCCCTACATGCACACGCCAAGCTGGCTGAGCCACACTGCAGATTAGCACACTGGCTGCTGCTGCGGGGTTTTGGGTTGAGTCATGTGTGGGTGGGGGTAAGGCTTTCTCCTTCACAACCAGTGTTATTTTCACTGACTCTCTGGGTGAGATGATGGAGGAAGGAGGTTAATAAAACAGTGTGTGTGTGTCCTGCTTCTGGCAGCATCGGATGTGACTGCTCAGCACTCTGGGGTTGAGGGTGAGCATCTGGCCTCTGTGGTGGGTGAGAGGCTGCTGAAACTTGGAGAGGGCATGTGGATGGTGCCTTGGTAGCATGAGGCCCCTGGGGTTCAGAAAAGTCCTTTTTTGGGGAGAGAGGTACAGCTGAACCCTGAACAGTCTGTTCCTGTCCTGCAGCACTGCAGAATTGCTGGGATGTGATAGGGTCTTGGCCTGGTGCCTGTGTATCCCACCTCTCCTTCAGCACTCTCCACAGATGTGCTGCTCTTCATAGCATAAAGACTCCTTCACCTAAAGGATCCTGGGCCATTCCCAGTTTTGCAACGGGCAGAGCTGCTTTGGGCGGTAAGGGTGAGAGCAGATTAAGCCACAGTCCTGCTCTGCCGAGTAGGAAATGGGGTCAGTGTGCGCAGGAGCACGTGGCTGACAGTGCTACGCATCAACATTGCTGATATTGCAACACACTTCCCTGCCCGAGGTGACACGTGAATACGGAGGGCAGAGAAGTGCTTCTGAAAGACGTATGAGAGAATGCCAAAAGTAATTTCTGCTTCCTGAGGAGGATGGCCCAGGAAAGGCAAAACACAAAGGCATATTCACATTTACAAAGAAGTACATTTTTATATGTTGTATGTGAGGAATGATGATCAGGATGGAGACAGGTAAGAGAAAGTTTGCCCAGGAAAAAGACAATTCTAAAGCAGGGCTGGCCTGTACCAAGGAAATGCAGTACAACTGAAAGGACCATTTTTATATTAGCAAAGCTTTACGGTTCACTTTGTTTTTTAAAAAAATAATCTTATTTCTAAATATAAAACCATGCTTATAGTGGCATCTAGTGGCTATTGTGCTTATGGAGCTCTGCTCCCCAGCACTGCTGAGAGGGTAGGGCCAGGAAAGATTTGCAACACCAGTTGTTCACATTTTCATCCAAGATTGACTTTGCATTGATCCATTAGATAATACTCTAAGGAAGAAAGTATGCATAAGAAAAACGCTGCAAAGATCAACACTGAAAATGGGGGAGTCCAGAGTTCAGGGTGACTGGTGGGTTAGAGCAACTTAAAAATATACAGGTGAAGTTCTGGAGTCAGATCTTCGCTTTATTTCAGATTTATAGAAAACAACTTTGAAAAGGTAAAAATTTAGAGTGATTCAGGTTGATGAAAGCTGAAGACAGCTCAAATCCAAAGTTCCCATTTCATGTGAAGTTGTAATGTTTCAGCAAAGGGGAAATACACATTCACATGTTTCCTAAAGGGCATGTGAGCCAGGTTCTGGCCGTGCTCCTCCTCACACTTGCTGGTGCTCACATAGTGGGAGAGAGTCAGGGCATTTGGTAAGAGATGGGCCATGCCTTCTCCTGCTAGTGAACACCCTTAGGGGGACACTGACAGCCATGTTGCTGATAAAGTAAGTGACCCAGTAAATGCTCTCCCACTCAAGAGACTAAGGTGATAGAACTCTTCCCACGACACTCAAGAATCAAGAAAAAGAGGGAGGTCAGTGCAAGACCATACCTGCAGCCCTACTGCCTGCTTCCTGCTCCTGTCCTCCACCTGCAGCCACCCCACATGGAAAAGAAACACTCCTGCCACTACCCTTGTCTGTCTGCTGGTCCTGCCTCCAGGGCAGGCTTCTGCTTACCCTTCTCAGGGCTTCACTAGTGACCCCAGCTCCCCCTGCTGCTGTCAGCTCAACTCTCCTCAGACCTCCAGACTGCCAATGCCTGCACACCAATGGCTGCCTGTGGTACACTCCAGCCCAGCTCCTTGCTGCTTACAGCTCCTGGCATTTCTTTACTCTCTTGACCTGTTCCCCAGATGTGTTTTTCTCTTTCCAGTGCTGTAGACATCACGGATAGAAATATTAGGGTGATGCTGAGTTTTCCCAGTTTTCCCAGTTTAATTTGCCATTGTGCTAGCTGGTCTGCCCACATTCACTGAGACCTAGAGAAGGAATTTCAGTTCCTGCTTTGGCCCATGCTTATTTCTTCCCCTACTGCACTCCCTGCTGTCCCTTTCTGCAGAGCTCTGCAGGTTTTGCTAGGAAAACCAGAGAGCTCTGCTGTGATCTACCATCTCTTCTGTTTGACCCACTCTTTCCTTTACACAAGCACAGCTTTGACTAACACAGGTATTTTGGGGACTACAACCTCTTTTCCTGTGAAAGTCAGACACAATAGCCATGCTTCTGCTACAAAGCTTGGGAGGTCAAGGGACAGGGCCTGAGCAGTGGCATGTCATGGTCTGTATGGTTAATCAGAAAGGTCTTAACATACAAGCACTCTCTCCTCAGTGCTGAGGCATACTCCAGGAGTACTCCTAAAAGGCTGCAACAACTGGACAGGGTTACCTGTGTGGTGCGAGTGGATGGGTGTCAGACTCGGAAAGCAGTTTCAGGCCCATTTTATTTACTAAGGTAGCTGTAATCAGCATGATCAAAGCTGTTACGATGAATGACTCACTCATCAGCCAGAAGATGACACGATTCCTCACTAAACAGCTCTCTGCTCCTCTCCTCTCAGCAAGAAAGGGCTGTACTGGCTTGGCTGTGCACCTCCTGTGAGACCTCCACTTCTTTGACATACCTATTGAAAAGATGTAACAGATTTAGTGAAGCACTGAGACAAACTCCTGTCAGAAAGATCCACCAAGGAGCTTCAGACCTTTCATTCTCTTGTCAGAGATTCCCAAGCCCCGGTAACTGTGAGCTGAGAGGAGGATCATCTTATACATGATCTGCTTCTGACATGGTTACCCAAGCATCGCCCACCAGCCACTCTCAGAATGTGGATATCCCCTTGATGGCTGTTCCTCTCTGCTTGCCCTGGATGCAGTAACAAAAGCAAGTTCAAGGACAAGAGCAGTAAGGGGGATGTTTTCTTCCGTGTGTGGAGAGACAAAATTATGCACAGAACTGGTGTGTTAAAACAATTCAGGCAACAACACAAGGGAAGACCTAGAAAGCTCATGTGCTGCAAAAGCCCAAGGGAGTTTTTTCTTATGTGCATACCTTATACTGTAATGTATGAAATATTGTAGCTAATGAGTCCCATTTTCCTTGGATGTTAATACATCCACATCCTGTACCACTTTATCTTTTGACATTTTAGAGGTTCCTTTTTTTTTTTAATGGAAGCAATAATTTTCTTGAGTATATTATCATGAATTAATTTAAACACCTAAAAGCTCAGTTATAGTTTAATTGTGACACAGATATTGGCAATATGAAATCTGCTTTTGCAGTGCAACTTCCTGGCTATTAGCAGAATATTGTAAATTTGATTTGGACTTTGGAGCAGCAGCTGTTTATTCAGTTTGCAGGTTCCTTGTGGTTTGTGGTTTCTTGTGGTTTAAACATTCGCAGGGTGTAGACACTAACAAGAGCACTGAATTGTTTATGGTGATCTTTGAAGCAGAATTGCAGATTTGTTATGAATTTTTGCCAGGACAGCAGAAACATATTAACCTCTCCTTATGCAAAATCCCATGTGCAGAGAAAACCTCACTAATCCAGCACTTTGGGACCATGACATCATTCAGGTCAGTGAGAGTTTATACTGCTACCTTACGAGAGCTGATAACTTCCTTTCTTCAGATCTCCCATTTGGAGGATCATCTTTTTTCCAAAATGCACCATTCAGGCATAAAGCAAAAAAACCCAACAAACCAACAGCCCTGCCCCGCCTCTGAAACTAATTTTAAAACACAGTGCAAAAGCTGCAATGTAAGAGCACTGGGTAAGGCAGCAGGTTAGTAGTCATCCCAGCGACTCATGAACTAGCTTTGTAAAGCCAGCTCTGCTCCAGGAGTGCATGGAGGGAAACCCACCTATTACAGAAACAATCTCCTATCAGAAGCTCACATTTTCTCTGTACTTCTGCTGGTAATTCCACCCCAGTTCCACCACTGCCTGTTTTCCACTTCAGTAGTCAGCAAAATGACTTTCCTGGAGCCTGGTCAGCTCACACCAAGCTTGGTGTGACCCTTGGATGAACTACGGGTCGAACGGACCAGTTGTCCCAAACTCAGAAAGCAAGTGACCAGACTTGTCCTAATGACTCCTAACTTGATAAATACTGATTGCAAAGTGACCCACTAGGTTGTTGTCATCTCTACAGAGAAGGAGGGGAAGCTCGGATGAAATAGGTTGAGCAAGCCTCTGTAAATGTATAATTGTTGAAACAATATTACATGAAGGAGTAATAAGAAAATTAATCTCACAAGCTCTTTCTATGTAATTCTTGATGACATCATATCTTCCTTAGGTACACGGCAAAAGGGAGCCCTCTAGAGTAAGTGTCGTATAGGAAGATCTCAGTTTTCAAGACGTTTCACAGTTGGTTTCATTTTGTACTTCAGTAGCTCCGAAAATCATGAAACATGATGATTTATGTTGCAAACTCCAGCTCAAGGGAAGCACAGGTTGCTCACACAAGCCCAGGACACTTTGCCAGCGGTAAGATCTCACCATCTATGCCCTCTTCCTCCAAGCATTCATCAAAGACAGGCTGGAAGGGCTAGGAGACTGGCTATTCTCATGCTCCCCAAAATGAGTGAGTGAATGAATGCTAGGAAGTGGTCACCCCTCTTGCCATGCTGGCTGGCTTTCACTTTTTGCACTTCTTTTGAATGTTTCACAGCTGTCAAAGCCCCATGTAAATGCAATGCTTCTCCTTTTCCCATTGCTATCCATCATCATGAATTGCTCCCACTCCCACTTATCTACGTGCTGCTAGTACTGCCAGCTATCACGACTTATTTGTTTACTTTTTTCTGTAATTGCCATGTCTTTTCCTCCCCCTGCTCTCAGACTCCTTCAATAGACAAGCAAACTCAAGCTGCTTGTCCTGTGTTAGCTGCAGTGGGGGCGAGGAGCACAGAAGGGCAAGAAGAGGAGAGTGGTCATGGTGTCAGTGCTGAGCCGAGGAGAGGGCTGACAGAGGATAAAGGGACAGCTGGAAAGAGTGGGATTAAAAAACGCAAGTAGATCTTTGTACATAGCAAGTTAAGTGGCTTCTGGTTTATGTACAGTCTCTTCCTTGCCATTGACTGAGTGCCAGACTCAGACCTGCCCTGTTTCTGTGACAGCAGCCCCAAGGACAGGAGGGTGCAAAAGACCCTCAGTGCCCAGTGGGATGGATGTCCTTCAAATGGGGCATGGTAGACCCCGGCCAGCTACAGCCTTCCTGCGCTGCCTCGCCACAGCACCCCTCTTGGAGGCACCCCATGTACTGGGCCCTGTAGCTTCCTGACATTTCCTCGGTACAGAGTTACTGTTGTATAAAGCCTAACAATGCTCCCTTCATTCTCCCTGCCTTTTTGCTAAAGCACACAGCAGCAGCTCAGGTAAATTAGAGGCTTGAAATTACTGGGTGTAACTTCTTGGCCTGAATTGAAAGGACGGTAGACCTGGGGATTGCAGAACTTCCTCCTGAGCCTGGGAAACCAAGAATCCTCTGTGGAGCCTGCGGCTTTATGCAGTCCTGCAAAGTCGTCCTTTTTTCCCGTCCCTTTTGTTTACCACCCCAGTGGCAGTGCTTTTACCATCTCGGGCAGCTGCATAGCTAAAGGGTTACATGTCTGTATATTCTCTGATCTTCCCCTCTAACCCAGAAAGACGATAGAGAGTAAGAAATTCTTGTTCAAAATTCCTGTCAGGGAGACAGTGTAATGATTTTAATGGGATATCCCATTTCTTCTTTTTCAACTCTCACATCAAAGAAACAAGCAATTTTTCCTTGCGTTCCAGCCTGTGCTGCCTGCTCCATCACACATGGTAGCTTGGTCTTACACTTCCATTAGCACTGAGTTTTCTGCACAGTGCCTGACTTCAGGCAATGAAATATGTGAGAGAGTACAGCTGTTTGAATGAGAAAGGTACCACAACTCATGTATAGCTGTGCTTGTCAAATTGGACTAGAGGAAGGGTAGAATAGCAAAATTGATTTACATTTCTTTCCCAATCAGATGCTGTAGCAGAGTCAGAGACAGTTATGTGAACTCTTCCTCTCAGACTTCACTGCTCACCTGGAATGTGCTTCAGATTTCAATTTTTTTAATTCCTCTAAAATTTTCATCCATTTTTGAACTGGTTTAGCTTGGGAGACAGCCCAGTGCCAACATGCCCCTCTGGTCTCTGCTGGAGTGCCTGGTGGGTGCAATGGGCCAAGCTCATTGTGCTTCACCCTCTGCAGAGATGCTTCGTTCTCCCTGCCCAGACTACAGTTCCTATCATTCTTCAGTCTTGCATTTGACTGAATTTCTCAGCTGCATCCTGGTAAACACACAAACACAGAGGGACTCCAGGCATGGGAACATTGTTCACAGGAGCTGGAAGTGCTCCATTGGTACAGTTTATGCTGAGATCCATCAGGAAGAGAAGGCAAAGGGAGCACTGACTGGCAGGGTAAGACATTTTCAGGAGCGATTCTCTGGCACAGTGCCCTTACCTTCCCCTGACGAGAACAGCCTGTCTTCAGCAGAAAGGAATGAAGGCTTCGTCTTGAGTCACCAATGGCATCAGTCGCCAAAAATACCTTCCTGCTTCTAGCACAAACCTGGTTATTAGGTCAAGCACATTCAACACCCAGTAACTAAAAGAGGAGCTTGGCCGTGACAGATGCTGGTTGCAAAAGACTTCACTTGATGAATTGCTCAGTAGTTGATGAGTTGTTTTGAAGGAACAGAGGGTGGCAGAAGACCAGATTTTGAGGTATTGGCTGCCACATCTGGAGTGACAGAAATCAGACCATGTAAAATGCACTACACAGAAAAGTTACACAATGTTTTGAACAATGTCATGATCTCTGGACCAGAAAGGGGAGATCACAGTATAACTGCCTTTTCTGTCAAAATGGCCTTTCCATCCCAGAAAGCTCAATGTTCCCAGCACTTTTGCTCTTTTTTATCTAAAGACTCCTTCTCTGGGAAAAAAATCCTTTAAAAAGGATTTGACCAAAACCCATCCAACAACAACCAAATACACTGGCAAGCAGAAACTTTGGGAGCTCCCTCAAGTCAACATGTCTATTGCCTCTTGAACTTGGGAGACTTGTTTCCCATGGCAGTGGGGCAGCGCTCTAATGCTTAGCTAGGTAGGGATGATGCTACTTGCAAATAAGTGTCGCTCACAGTATTACAAAGATTGGTTTGTCAGATGCTCATACAGATGTTGTAGCTCCAGAGCATTTACAAAAAGCAAAGCGTAACTTAACAGCTCCAAATTAGCTTTCAGAAGAGAATACATGGTGCTTAAGGTTTGCCAAAAAAGCAGCATGTAACTCTTCTGAAAAAGCAATGCTGCTATGCCTCGTGATGCTTCAGCCTCCTGTGGTGCCAGATGTAGCTAGTATTTTACTACTTCTTTCTTCAAATAGCAGTGCTCAGGGGGGATAAACTTTACTTAACCTAATTAATTTTAATCACAGCTTTCAAATCTCATGCTGTGCAAAGAATTACAAATTGGGATACATTAATAGAAGCCATGGTTTATGCTGCAAGCTAATTGGGAAGTGTGCATTTACATTTTCTGCATGAGTTTGCAATTACCATTAAAATAAAATTCAGTTATGTCCTTTTAAATTACTAAAATGTGAAGAACAGATTGAGCTGGTCCCATTTGTTGTAGAAAATTACTTGAAAATGGCCTACATTTCAAAGAATTAAATGATTCTTACTGAATAAGAGGTTTTAGAAAATGATTTCCAGTTGTCTAGAGGTAAGGTGCTTCCAGGCATTCTGGTTTAAACAATCTTTGAAAATAATGGATTGCCTAATGCTTCCTACCTGCTTCAGTATAGATTCATGAAAGGAACAAAGAGAGTTCTCCCAAAAAAGCTATATCTTCCTTTATGAGAAAACCAGAGAAATAACAACACCTAACCTAACCACATCCAAAACCTAAGTCCAAAATACCACAGCAGTGAGCATTAGTCCAGGAAATTTCCTTCCTGATGGGGAGGTTCCTCCTTATGTCATGAAATGCTCTTCAGCGATGTCCACTCTTGTATCTGGAAAGTTAGGTGCCAATTTTCTGTGGTCTATGTCACCCCAAGTCCAGGGCCTTCAATTTCAGAGGTGCCAATGACCACAGAAGACGTAAAAATAAAGTGGCCCTGGCCTTGCTGATATATATGCCAAAAGACCTGACTTTCTTTTTTTTTTTTACAGGACTATGTGTCCACCTAGATGTCAGATAAAAATGATTTCGCCAACAAGCACTCATCTTAAAAAACAACTTGATCTTTTAGTAAAGCAAGTCCCATTGACTTCAGTAAAATCTAGATTTCAGTGTGCCAAACACTCTCCCTGAGCATGGAGCTCAGATCCCTAAGTTACCTGGTTCTCTGAGAAAGTGTTATCTCACTAGAAATGGTCTCATTTGCAAGAAAAGTTAAATAGCTCTGAAAGGAGCACTGTACTTGGGAGTGTATTGAGTTGCAGTCCGACAGTGTGCAAAATTGGTTTTAATATAAAGCTTTACGTCATAATGACAGCGTTCAAATGAGTACAGAGGTGTTTGTATTTATTTTCTGGCACAAACCTGTTGAAACTATTTTTTTTTTTTAATTCAAGATCATGTAGAGCAAGCAGTGCAAAATCTAGTGTAAACCCACAGTGTCAACATAGTTTGTACAGACACAGAACCAGTTCAGTCTTTTGTATAGCTAAAAGGTCAAAATGCATGGCTCTTAGGAAAACACAAGCAGATGTATCTATTACAGATGATAACCTTTAGCTAAATTGTAAACTCCATGCTTATTAAATAATTGACAGTACCTCAGAGCTTCAGAAAAGCTATGTTTAACATGTTGAGTTTAAATAAATCAGCTTGTGAAAATATTTTTTACTAAAACAGAACATGAAGTACAAATATTGATACAGAGATCAACAGGATGTAACATTTCCAGGTTATTCAACAGATTACTATATCTAAAATAGCACTAAACCTCATTAAAATCTCCGGAAGAGGAAAATTAACCATCTTTTCACCGTGAAATATCACTTCAAACTTGTATTTGTAAGAGAAAGCATGTTGAGGGTTTCTTCTCTTTAAAAATGCAGCTTAAATGCTCTGTAGAGTGCTCATAACCACAGAACGATATAAGTAGCTTTAAAGGAAATGATGAGCTGACTCTTAACTGATGTAAATCACCAGAGCTCTGCTAGAGTAAGTGGAAATTTATTCAACAGACAATTTTAATTTTAAATAAGATACAGATTGCTGTTGCACCAAAATAGTTTCCATATACTTTCTTTAAATTGCAATGAGAAAAGGAAAATTCACTTTTCCACCCTTCCAGTTTCCGTAGGTGACTGTGAGACTATGTGCTCGTTCTGCAGAGGGAAATGTAAAAACATACCTCATTTCCCTCTCTGTCACACTCAGGTAAATCGCTGGTAAGTTTAACAAGGTTGCACTGCTGCAAAAAGTCAGAGGGATCATATACTTAAATGCAGAGATACCTCACCTCCTGGCGATTCATCTGTGTCTTTTGTGCCAGGTAGTAGGATGAGAATAGTGCAAATGCCACAATTCTGCCTTCCAAAGCACCCTGCTCACTGCTGAAACAGGAGATGGACTCCAGCAAGGATTTTTTGAACTCTCTCAGGGCTAAAGGTTAGATTCCACCATGGGTATGAGACTTTCTGTAGGGCTTACGTCGGAGCAGGAGAGCCCTGCTCTTGTTCATCTGCTCTTTGGTGGCTGCTGTAAATACTGCAAGCATCCTTTGGTCATTTCAAAGGCTACTCTAGTAATTAATCTGGATGACCTAGGCACAGTGCTGTATTTGTGTGTGTGGGTTGTTTTGTTGTTTTTTTTTTAATGCAGAAAATTCTAAAGCAAAATTATTACAATAAATAAAGATCAATTTCAGATACTTCTGAGATTACTTCTTAACTGCTATAATCCAACTTCTTTTCTCAAGTCAAAGCCTGCCCAGCTGCAATCAAGGTCAGCCTAGATTTTAAGTAGGCTCTTTGTAGTAGCTGCAAAGCCTAGCCTCTACTGAAGAGTACATTTTCTTTGCTCTTACATTACTAATAATGTCTGATTTCAGACACAAAAAAACCCAAAACCATTTTGCACCCATTAGAGAGGCTTTGTGCATTGAATAGGCTCCATGTGATGTCTCTTCACCACAATTTCAGACCATAAGGAGGAAACCACTGCAATTCCCATTTCCAGGCAGTAAAGCAGCTTTCAGCACCACCAGCTGACTACTTAGTGCATTCTAATTAGCTCATGAAGGTTACTAGGCCACTGTGTTGAAATGAAATGTACACACAACTGAAGACTTGTTCATTGGCAATCAAATTTTTAAGTTACTAGGCCTGCTGGGTTCTCTCTGCAGAGCAAAGCCGCTTCTCCAAAAGCATTGATATTCCTCTTTGGGTAAGGGAGAAAAAAAAGGCCATATTTTTGCATAATCACAGCTTTTAGTAGCACAAAATTCACTTCTCTGTGGGAAATTGCAAGACAAAAAGTCTTAGTAAGCAAGTATGAAGTCCTCAGTGCCCTGACGTGTTAATGCAAGGGAAAAACTGCCTTGCACAAAAGAGATTACGAGGGTTATTTGGCACCATTTTTCTGTTCCCGGGTCATTACTCAGGGTGTCATCCAGTTACAGAGCAGAGCCATTGAGGTTTGGAGGCCTCTGAGCACTATGGCTCAAAAAAAAAAGGCTTTCTCCTGCTGCTCAGCCCTCCTTCAGCAGAAGTCTGTCACCTCCAGGAAACCCAGGCTACAGTATGACGTAATTTAGCCCCTGCTTGGCAGTTTCAGTATTGTTTAATTAATTTTGTCAAATTTATTGCGGTTTCTTGCAGATCCAGCGTAAATGCTGTGTCTTGGCTACTGTAAAGCTGGCACTGAGAAATCTTGCAGAAAAACTACTTGTACTTATGACCACTTACATAGTGAAAAAATGTTGCTTTTGCCTAGTAGTGTGCTCAATGACAAAAAGAATAGCACATTTTTCTTTTTCACTTTGCTTGAATTTAGAGGCTAATGTGTGTCTATCATATATTTATTTCTATATATTGACAAATAAGATCAATAATTAGGTAGTTTAAAACCCGTGTGTGCACATACCCAGTCTTACAACAGAGGTTACGAGCAGAGGATGACAGCGTTAAGTCCTCTGTAGTCGGCTAAACTTCAGCAAGGAAGAACATGGGAAAAACAAACCTGAAAAATTGACTGGTCATTTCAAACATAATTTAGGGTGCTGGTGGAGCACATTGTGGGCACACTCCAGGACAGGCATTGGCCTTGGCTGGCTCCCTGGCCAGGGCTCGGCAGGAGCCCCGAGGTGGGGCAACAGCACCCCAGGCTAAGCATGTACAGAAATTCCTGCAAGACTAAAAAAGGTGACTCTCCCAGCAAGAGATGGCAGATTGCATCTTCACTAACACAGTAATGGTACAGTGAGAACAAACACAGCACAGGGCCATTCTCTAGTGTGCTGGGTTCTGGCTGTACCCTCCTGAATCCAGCTGTTTTCTGGATCATTGCAAGAAACTCTGGCATTTTTTTTTTTTTTTTAAGTAAATAGAGTTTGTCCTGGTTTTTCAAGCCAAGTAGGCCACAGTTCTTTCAAAATGATGGGCCTCCAGGGAGCAAAGAGTAACTGAGCTAAGTCAAGAGATTTGCACAGTTCGCTATTTTGTAGAGTCCTAAAGGTTTCCTGCAGATATAAGTGAAACGTGCATTTATTTAATTTTTGTTTGCTCTCTCACTGGTGTTATGAGAAAGTAATGCATTTTTATTTACAGCTTTGGAGTCACTGCTAGATTCATAAAAGGAAGATGATCTTACATTTCCTGTGTTTTAATTAGCAGAGAAGAAAGAATTTGAGCTCAGTGAGAAATTCTTTCTTCTTATGAGCACTGCGGGTGGAGATACAGCTTTAGGCACATTCTTTCCTAACTGCACAGCATTTAAATGTAATTAAGCACAGTCACTTGTACCAAGCAAGGATCACGAAGTGTATAACATAAATAGATCTCTGTCAACCACTTACATCAATAAAGAAATGATACCATAATTTTTAAATGATTTTGCAGAATTTTTAATAAGTAACAATGTGTTTTGTTTCAAATATTTTACTCTCTCCTTGAACTATAAAGCTCTTTAGAGCATTCCCAGAAAGTTGTCTCTTAGGTTTTTTTATGTCATTAACAGTTATGATCCTGAACAAGATTAAGCACAGTCAGCTAGTTCGTAGCAAGCCCAAAATTCATGGTCATTTATTAAAGCTTTTTATATGTAGGAGATACATTCTCTCATATTAAGATGTAATTTCATTACCCTGGTATGCATATCCAAAGATGTACCTATTCATTCTCTGCTGTCCCACTTTCACAACAGCAGCTGACCTCGTTTGTAATTGGTTTATTTCCATCTGCATCAGTTTCATCAACTTAGCTGCAAACAGTAGGTAAAAGTAATTAAAAAAAGGACCCAATCCTTGCTAACTAAAAGGGTGCTTCCTGGAGCTTGGCTAGATCCAGGAAACCTCTTCTGAATTGTACTGCTTAACTAATACTTAATCAGGGACAGAATCACTGGAGTCCACATTATTGGAATGACAGTTCAGCTGTGCTCCCTTGGGCCTCTATTTTCTTGTAATCATGTTTTTTGGAAAGTTATTTGAAGCCTTCAGGTGAGAACCGCTGTGCAAGTGTTACGTATCAGTAAAAAAATAGGCCTAATTGCCACATCTTTTTGCCTTACAGGCTTCCCACAGGGCCAGCATCACCCAAGGAGTTGGTTCTGCAGTATTTTGCTGGTGTTTTTACCCTATGATGCAAGATGGGCTCCAGTTACTGGTTTATTGTTGTAAGCCTGTGCTGAGACTTGTGCATTTAAATACTGGTGTCAATTCAACCACTGTAAATTCTTTTTACTTATGCTCTGCACATTGCCAAACAAGCTGTTGCCTCCTGGTTTCTGCAATGACATTTTTTACAAGGCGCTGCTGCCTGTGAGACCAGATGACAGTGCTAATGACCCATGTCCTTGTTCTCTGCTTCCCTTGCTTATGCTTCTTGTTTCTCCACACTCAATTAAGGAAAAGGAATTGAGGTTAATATTCCTGTCCTTGAAATTAAATCTACCCTCGTCCCACAGTGCAATTAATGAAAACAACTTGGATACGGAGCCTTTCATCTGTTGTTCACTGGTTTATTTAGTAGGAGTTGACAATGACTCACACCATTAATTTGTCTGTTGAGTGGCAAACACAGCGAATTAGTGACGTTAGCCTAGATTGTAGACATAAACCTTGCAAAATCACTGCCATGAGTTAATACCTCTGATGCTCTTTGAGGTGAAGAGTTGTGGCGACTATGAGACTTCTCCTTGTGTCACAGGTCCTCCTGCAGCCTGCCTGCAGACACACCAAGGGTACACATGGCCTGCGCTGCTCTTGATACCACTAATTCTAGGGGTAATTAGATAAAAATGGCTATTATACATCAAAGATTAGCTATTAGATGTCCAAATAACAGGGCAAGTTATGCTATGCACTCATACTGTGAAAAGTGCTGGTTAATTATGTATTTGGCTATTAAATGATTTCAAGGTTCAAAGTAAGTTCAGCAGCAGAAACACAACAGAAGGTCAGAATGAGTGTAGGTATTGTCTCTGATTTTTCTCACTGGCAGATGCTGCCAAATGGGGAGTTCTTCTGGTATTCACAAATGTTCAAGACATCTGAGAGTTATCTCTCCCATATCCACTTGTGTAGTCTGACTCGCAAGGCAGACAGATTTATGTTCTACATCATTCACTTCATGACCATGAATTAGGCACAGGGCTTGAATTACTCTGGAGGAACTTACTCTCCCTTGCCTGTGAAGCAAGTGGGAGAAAGTGTCTTTGTGAATATTTCTACAACCCCTCCAGCTATCTGCTCCAAGGCTGAGCTCTGAGAAAATGGTTGGTACATGAGTAGAGACAGCACCTTCCCTCTACAACCCTGATCCTTGTTATGGAGGAGGCTGCTTATCTTCAAGCTCACAGCAACAGGAATATCTTCCACTCACTGCAGCTCTGATACACTCGGATAGGCTTTCCAACCCTGACAAGCATACTCAGCTCCTGTAAATAAACTGTAGTTTTCTTTCCCACATTTCTTCAGAGCAAAACAAAAAAGATCACCAGACTCATAGCTTACTTAAAGTCAAGCTGAAAATCTTCGCACTCTGCTGTGCCTGAAAGAAAGGGGAGCCGGCATCACACACAACAGCCATAAGATCTGAGCTGACACCATGGGGAACATCAGTTCAAGTAAATATCAGCCACTGAATCATAAATGTTCAGGACGGCTCAAAGTGCTTAGTGTTCATCATCTGGTTCTTAAGGTATTTGAATTTATGCCAAGTTAATAAGGGAACAGCATTCCCTGCAATTCATTGCTGTTCTGTACAGCAATATTTTATGCAACTGACTGCAATAACACTGATGTATTTAATTTTTGACTGGCTGGAGGAGGCAGCCACTTTTCTTCTCTTGACATGCTCAGGCTGGAACACAGGAGATGGAGTCAACAGCACTGAGATTTGAGAAATCTGTTGTGATGATCTTGCAGAAACTTCACAATGTAGTGCGCTGCTGTGGTGGCTTGAATACAGATGAATAAATGCCTCGGCTGAATGCTTCTGTATTTAAGGCACATTTTAGAGCTACTGCACACTTGTCCATTACACAGCAGGAGGGACACTGAACCAGAACATAATCAGTCAGCACTTTTAAACTTCTTTTAAGCACTTTTAAAAACATTCAGCTCATTCATCCTGCAAGCAAACAGGCCTCTTGGGACCTAGCAGCACTGGCTGACAGACGGCTACTATCGATACTATATATTACACTATATGGACAGCTCTTTTGTTTAAACAAGTGTTCTAAGCTTCATATTTCTTAAATATTAACTTATATATTATCTTTCCATTGATTCTAGTATGTTTTCTTTGGGGGAGGGGAGATAAGTAATTATAAGAAATGCTGTCTTGTGGTGCAAGAAGCCAATACAAATGAAGAAACCTTAAGCAACTTATCACCATAAAACATATGTAAGAAACTTGGTCATTGGAGCTGCTGCTGTGATTTTAGTGACACTTCCTGGGAAATGGAGAAGAACATATCCTCTTCCTACACCTGCATGTGCTGTCATGCACATGTACTGATCAAGCACTGTACTGTCTTGGGAGCCTCACGTCTGTTAAAGAGCAGAGTGCAATACTGTCTGTAGTTCTGACAGTGAAAGGGTCTCATGGTTTGCTGGGAGAGTAACAATCTCTCAGACAAATTGACAGAGTAGGAAAAAAGCCAAAATAGTCCTAAACCCATTGAATTAAATCAGCAGAGATTGAAAATGCAGTTTGACCTACAGCACTTTTTTGGGGAGGCATGGCATAATATGCAAAATTATCAACAAACTGGCCACATTCAGCTCCCCAGCTGTGTTGGTAATGCTTTTTCCTCCTTTTCCTTTCAGGTCTGAGAACCTAGAGCACTCAGGGAAGCAACCAAGAAAGCCTTCACCACACCACTTTTTTCATCGCATGGTTCCTTTGGTATGATGTCCCACATCTCCTGGTGTGTGTTCCCCTGAACCAGAGATGTGGGATACAGTGCGCTCAGTGACCCTCACACGTTTTGTTTTGTTTGCTTTTTTCCCTCCCCAAAACAAATAAAACAAATCCCTCCCCAGCCATCTCTTGGGACCAAGGTTTTTTGATGAGCATAAAATTATCACCCTAAACCTCACACTTCACTGCAGCTTTGGTGTCAGCCAGCCCTCAAGGACACACGGGATGGTGGTTAAAGGTCCTTAATGAAAAGCAGCAGCCCGGCTCTCACCATCAGCCCTGCTCACACTCAGCCACAGCACCGTGCTCTGATGCAAAGCACAGCTGCACTGACCAAAATGGCTCCTTGCACTCTCTCTGAGGTCGTATCTGAGCACTTTACTGACAGAAGCAGTTTGGGCTTGGCAGCCCCGCAGACCCCAGGCAGCCCTCAGAGGACAAGCTAAATTAGCTTCACCTCCTACCTCATGAACAATTCCTGGCTATGCCCTACCCACGTTGCTAATGATGATGATGATGTAAGAAACTTTAATAAGAATCTGATTTGCACGTACCAGGTTTAACTTTTTGGAGACATCTGCTTGAGGAGTCCTTCAGTGACAGGCACAGGCAGGCTCCTCGGGGACCTTGGAGAACAAAGATGCTCACAGGAATACTTCCACAGCACTGGTTTCACAAATATGGATATCCCCAGATGATAGGATGATTTATTCCCTCTTACAGCCTAGTCATCATAACTTTGCCTGTTTTTGGAAAGGAGTCTCGGAAGTCTTAAACATCTACTGTACAGACACAAGCAAAGCCACATAAAGGGCCCTCCTTTTCTTAAGCACGTTTTAGGCCACTCCCCTTTTCACACTGCAGGAGCTACCAGGACAGTCATGGTGGCTTTGCAGATCACTCAAAGATGCCCCAACATGTGAAGTCCACATTGCTACTCCTCATGAAAAAGGAGAGAAACAGACCTAAATAGAGTTCCTAGCCATATCCACCTCAACAGAGAATGGTTCAGTTTGGAAGGCACCTCTAAGATCATCTAGTTCTAAGAGCAGGTTACTCAGAGCTCCATCCAACCTGCTCTTGAACAGTCCCAGAGATGGGGCATCCACAGCTTTTCTGAGCCATCTGCTCCAGTGCCTCACCACCCTCCAGGCAGAGATCATATAAAGATCATATGATCTTCAATCTTTTTTCTAATTTTCTGCTATAAACTAAGATTTTGTCCCATCCCATATACTGAGCCCACAGGTTATAGGAATGCAAGTCACTCCTTAGTCCTTTGTCTAAATATGAGAGGAGCACAGCCTATGTGCAGTTGCTCCATAGACTCTCCTGTTCAATACCAGTGGGATGGAAAAGCATGATCAGGAAAAGGAAAGACCCTTGCATTTCCACCAGTCTGCATGTGAGTGTTCATCCAAGTCATTGATGAGTAAGTTAAAACCGGACACAGCATCAACCCTTGGGAGACAGGGCTAATGACAGCCTCCAACTAGACTGGGTGTCACTGATCACAACCCTCTGATTCATGTTGATACAGGGACCACTCACTGCTTAAGGTCAGAAGGAGGTCCAAGAGAAGCCAAAACTCGCACATGCAGTCTGCACACTGCTGGGGAGACACAGCTGGGGCTGCGCTATCCCCTGCCTCTCCCCCAGCCGTGGCCAGGAGCTGTGTTCTCACACAAAGGAGGCGGGGGTGCTTCCACCCGCTACCTCTTGCTTCACACAAGGCTCAATACGCTTTAAACTTCTTATAATGCCATGATCTCAGGAGGGATTTCTTCACTCAGAGGGTGGTTAAGCATTGGAACAGGTTGCCCAGGGCAGGGGTGGAGTCCCTATGCCTGGAAGGGTTCAAGAAACGACTGGACGTGGCACTTGGTGCTATGGTTTAGTTGACAGGGTGGTGTTCAGTCAAAGGTTGGACTCATGCTTCTGGAGATCTTTTCCAACCTCAATGATTCTATGATCTGTTCCTCTCCACCCACCCTTAAAAGGCAACAGTTCCCATGTGGGGGAGTAGCTGGGTTACCTTTATCCAAGCTAGAAGGCAGGTATCAACAAACGGTGTAATTATGCAAACACAAGCCTGTTGTATCCCTTGGGGGATCTCAGACTTTTAGCTACTTAGTGTAAAGCATACAGTTATGAATAAACCCCATTTTTTTATGAATGCTTGTTTAAGTTAAAGCAATAGGATTAGAAGTACTCCTAGTATTTTAAGACAGTATTTTATAAATAATTAAAAATTTAAACTATTTGATCTAATTTCAGTTTTGCTCTTTCATTAAGTACACCTCCATGATCAGAGCCAGGAGGAATGTTCGAAGTTGAAACATTTGTAGCAAATCTCTCCAAGTTCAGTGCGAGATCTGAATTGTCCCTGCAAGAAGCAGAAAACTGCTATGGGGCATAGAAAATAACCGATGCACTCTTAGATACACACAACTGTATTTATCTGCCTCTAGGGAAGAACTTGATCGTCACAGGCACAGAGCATAACCCACCTAGTGACATTATTAAAGTAAATAAAAGTTGACTACAGAAAGGTCTGATTCTGGAAAGAAAAAGGCATCTATCAATTCTGATTCGGTATGTATATCTCTCTACACCTACACAGAATCACAGAATCAATTAGGTTGGAAAAGACCTCTGAGATCGACTCCAATCTATGACCAAGCACCACCACATCAACCAGACCATGGCATTGAGAGCCACAGCCAGTCTTTCCTCAAACACCTCCAGGGACGGTGACTCCACCACATCCCTGGGAAGCCCATTATAATGTCTATTTCTGTGAAGAAATTCCTCCTCATGTCCAACCTAAACCTCCCCTGGGGCAGCTTATGACTATGTCCTTTCATCCTGCCACTAGCTGCCTGGGAGGACAATCCCCACCTGGCTACAACCTCCTTTCAGGTAGGTATGAATGTGCAAGTATGTAACTGTGTTTATGTGTGCATATACCTGTACACAGGTTTTACTTTCGTAAGATCCTCCTCTTCGACCAGTTCACCAGGGATATCTGTATTCTGAGGGCTTGAGTATGCCACACCTTTTTTTCTTCCTTTACCCTTTCAAACCTTCCCTGCAGGTTACAAGCAGGGCACCTGAAACAGTTGAGTTGTTCAAAACACCTCAGAACAGATCTGAAGAACAATTTTGTGTTCTTCACAGGCAATGAAAGAGCCAAGGGGATTGTCTCTCTCTGTGGCACAGCAACGGAACCTCTCAAGCATTAAAATCCATTATGAACAAAATAGAGAAGTTCCAGGGAATGGAATTTGTCTGAACTGAGGAACGGGAGATGAGAACGTATCTCTTTGCAGAACATCCATAAGGTAGATGCGGCATTCTTAAAATATCTTGATACTCACGAGTAGTACTATTCATCCTACATCCTACTGCTGCACACAGGAAGGGACGAGCTCATAGCAAAAGAGTTTTTTTTGGCAGTGGGAACAACTGCACAATGATCATCTTCCACCCAGTGTGGGATTCCATCACAGACCACGGATGCCCCGGCAAGTGTTGGGGCACCACTACATGTTTGTGGAAGGCTCTCAGCTTTTATTAATTAATTCCTGACAAAGCAATAAAACCCTGTAGCAGAAAGCCACACTGCTCATTCCTGAATCATATGAAATCATTCACCATTTTATGTACAAGTTTTGAATTACAATCTTCAACTCTTCATCAGAAAAAATAACAAACCAAAAAGCCTAAAAAAGCATTTTAGAAGAACTGCATAGTGTACAGAAGCATACTTTCCATTACACAATATCTTACAGAACACATACTGCAACAAAAAGCAGAGCCTGTTACCTTTTCAGAGAAGGCAATGCCGAGCCAAAACTAGATGTTTCACCTCTATTATTAGAGGAACAGCTTTAACTAGACAAAAGAGTACATGAAAAAAGTTCCTGAACAGTCCAGATACTTTAACAGAAAAATACAAGTACATTTGTAAACAACTTTAAAACAAGAGCCTTATGAAAACAACAAAGGTCACTGAAAATTAAGCTGTTAAACTCTTCTTAGCCCAAACCACTATGTTCTACCCTTATAAGTTTTTTTTTTAATGATACACAAATTTTGCCACATGGAGAACTTCAGTGAGAAATCCGGGCAAATATTTTTTTCATTTTTGGTGGAATTAAGAAAGGGATAATTTGAAGGCCAAAGGTCAAACTCCAAATTCCCTCTGAAAATTACAAGAGCAATATAATTTAACTATTGAATGGAGCCGACAGTGCATGGTAGCACAGCACTTATTTTATAATCTGAGACCCTTTATAATGTAAACCCTGAAAAGTCATAAGCAACTGCTAGAACAGACTTTTGTATTATGTACCATTAATTTATCACTGCACTCACCTTTGCTACTCAAGCCTTGCCATAAAATGACTTTTCATATACAAAACTGATTTACCCTAAGCGTATGTGTTTTACAACATGTTGAAATGTAAAAACTGTCCCAGTAAATGATTTTGTGTATGTAATTATCAGCCGTGCATCTGAAGCTGAGCATCAGTATTTATGCTGCTCTACTTAATGCTTCAGCATATGTTAAGTAAGCTACTGATCATTGAGTGTCTCCATTTTGGTAGATGGACAGATGTATGTGAACAGCAATGCTCTGGATAACTTGTGCTATTCCTAATACTAAGTTATTTTCTCTCCCAATTACATTTTGCTATAAATATGTGTGCCCTTAAGTTGATCCCAGTATCAGTTTCAGCTAACTAATCAAATTATCTGCTAAGGTTTTGGAAATGATAACTCCTCCTTTATCTAAATAAAATGAGGGAAAGGTTTCTAACTCCCAAAGGTTTGCCAGCAACAGATTTATTTTCAAGACAGGATGACACTGTCTAGTACATTGTTCATCATCTTTGCTGTTCACAGATAAGCACAACAGTACTAATGGTTTTTATCAAGTAGGTAGGAAAGAAAAGAGAAAATACTGTGAAGTTTTTACCCTTAAGGTTTTTCCAAGTTCTGCTCATGGGCTCTTACAAATAACTATTCATTTGAAATAAGTGTAACTCGAATTTCGGATTACCTTTCTTTCATTTGGAGGGCTCCACAGCTAAATTTCAATTTTCTACTTTTCTTTTGCAAAGGAGTGTTATTAAAACCCTGTTCACAACTGGGTACCTCAAGAACTTACGCAAGGAATAATTTATCATTATATTTAGAAGCGCCTCATTTTTGTACCAGTTAATTCACAATCCAAGTAATTAATCTGCAATATAAAACCAGCAGTTTTTTTCTCCCATGTAATAATGGTGAATAACAACACTGAGCATTATATATTCTGCTTGACTTCATTCAGTGCAACTCTTCAGTCACAAAGGCAGCAGGCATTCTGTGATGGACTTCCTTTGAACTATGTTCAAATGAGTAGAATAACTGAGATTCCTGATGGAGATCTAAGCCATTTCCCTCATGTTCTTAATAGCTTCCACTATTTGCACAGTCAACTCCATTTCACATTTTGCTATTTAAAATAAATTCATTGCCCCAAACCCTTCTCTCCCTATCTAAAACAAACCTATTTACATTTATGGTAAATGTTTTTCAGCAAATAAGTTGTAAGAAAAACAAAACAAAACCAATAAGGGAGTAAAACTATAAAGGGAGCAAGAATTTCAAGTTTTGTAATAATTTTCTTTCTGAATTTCCATCCAAAGATGCTGCAGGGACAGAAGCTTTAAAGGTTTAAAACATGCTTCCACACATTTTTGATTCTTCCTCTTTACACAAGGGACCAACTTTGCCCAGTGAATCACCTTCATAACTTTTGCCCGGTAATTAAGTGAAACTGCATGTCATTCACCCCAAGAAAGTAAACAAAATACAGTCTTTTACTTCAAATATTTTATGAAAGCAAGATTACAAGAAACTTATTAGTCAAAATGCAGGGCTATCAAGCACTGAACCAAGGATGCTGGCATCTGTTTGCCCACCATTTTGCAGGTGGAAAAAATACACTATGTCTACAGGCAAAAGGCATCACTAATGCATCATGAATTATGTGGTCAGCCAACATCACCTCTGCAGCCTGGCGCCTGTTTAAGTCCTGAAAACAATCATAGTAATAATAGTTTGAGATGAGACACTGGAACAAAACCATTCTTAAGCAGGAAAGTTTTGTGGGTTCTTTTTGCTCTTACCGAGGTAACACCAAAAACTAAAAATAAGGTCTTAAAATTTAGCAGCCTCCTTAACACTTGTTAGGCGAGCCTTCACACAAGGAGCATGCAAGCAGCCACTCTTCTTGCTTTAAATTCAGGGCTGTTGGTTAATTCAAGTCACTGTTCTCTCACCTTATTTGATTAACCTGTTGAACTGGATGTCCACCATAGGTAAAAGAAAATTAAATGATGTTAAGTGTAGCAGACAAGTACAGATCACACCAAGAAGCTAACACTCATGAGCTGTCATAATAAGGGATAATAATAACAATTTAAAAAAAAAAAAAAATCAGTCTTTTCTGTGCATATTTTTCATTTGAAAGGTCCCAGGAAATCATGATGTGCCTGGCCGTTTCTGTTGCTGATTTCTGATGACCTCTAATTGTTTTTTGCACTGCTGATAGTATGTTGAGAGACTTTTGTTTTCATCTAACAGCTTTTTATGTTCTTGTACCAGACGGGATGTGTTTTGCTGGTCTTTTTCATCCTGGTCCAGTTCTGCTATTAGTTCTTGTCTAAAATAATAATAAAAAAAAGTAATTGTCATTTATAATCTATTTCTATTTGTGTGTAGATGATTTCATATATTTCAAACCAGTAACTGATAATCAATCTGAACTCACAGCTGGTGATATTTTGCGCAAAAAAAGTTGACAAAAAAAGTCTTATTCTTAAATTTAGCCTGGGGAAAAATTCTCTGCCAAATCAAGTCCACATTTAAACTTTAAACTAGCTGCAAGACATAGCCTCAATCTCTAAAATTGTCCTTTAGATAATGTCTTTCAGACATAGTTCTAAAGGTCACAGCAAAACACCTAAGGAGCCACATAAAATTTCCTATATATATTCAAGTCTAATTTTGCGTAAATATATGCACATTTTAAACCTTTAGAGACAACTTAAAATACAAAATTGCAGTAATTTTTCATAACTTTTTAGTGAAGTGCTATTTTCTATTTGTACTTGAACTTATGAAAGCAGTGGAAAAGCAGCATCAAGGAAATTATTTTTGTAACTGGCATTTCACATAATTTACGCCATAAATGTACACTGTTTTTTAGCAGTAATTTTAGAAGAGCAAACACGCTGATAAACTTGCCATAATTTATTCTGCGAAACTGATGTAGCAGTTTGTTTTACTACTTGTTTACAAGGCAACAAGGAGGCAAGCTGCCAGCAGTATTTTTGCAACAAAATAGTAAAGGAGAAAGTTCATGTTAATTAATTGTTACCATATGGTTTGTAATTACAGTTGAAGAAAACGTAATCATTCTTTGAGGGGTGAACTAATAACTACCTTAACCAGCCTTAAATTCATCCATCATAACACTGTTTTTTGTTTTAACACCCACAGACAATTACATTCTGACTAAGAAAAAACAGTTTGGAAGAAATGTCGGTACAAAATTACTACAAAAAACCCTAGTAGGAATCTAAAAGCAGAGAATTAGGAGTTTTAAAACAGAAACATTATTATATAAGTTATTGACCCTTAGAAATAACACAAACAAAATCGAAATTAAGATATTCACTCTAGGTTCAGTATCTCCTCCTCAAGTCTAAAAATTCTAGTTGCATGTGAAAAAATCAAATTGTTCTCAGGATACTAAGCCAAAAGTGAATACATGGTGGGAGCTCAAATTTCTCCCCATTCTGTATGTTATTTCTATTGTGCAAAAGGTTGACACAACACATTTTTCTCATTAACTAATCCATAAACTCCAAGGCAAGCCCCCTACTAACAACTGCATACCTGCAGTGGCTCAGACACTGATGCGTAACCCGCTGGTAACTTGGTCTAGTGTGGCAGTATATGTGACCTCTCAGAACTTTTTCCCAGCATCATGAAACAGAAGGGGTAAGTAGAGCACAACAGAACTTATTGTGAACTCAAGTTCTGAACCAGCAATAATTTTCACCCTAACACAACCATACATGCAGTTGCTTCACTTACACCTGTACATAATGTAAGAGGAAAGAGTTTATTTCTGGTGCGCAAGGAGAAGGTACATAAAAAGGTCAAAGTATTAGGTTCTAAACCCCTGGCAGAAAACCACAAGATGTGTGTTGATAATACTGTTGTAAATGCAATGCTTGACAAAAGTCAGCTAAAGATAAAAACAAACTGCAAAATGAGTAACACTGATGTATTACTCAAAATTCTATAATCCATCAACAAATTACAACTGAAAACATGTTAATGGACAGCGTTGTAAATAAAATTCCAAGGTTCTTTAACAGTCCAGGTCTTTCATTTGAGATGATACGAACAAACACTATGAGTTTGTTACATATACAGATGTGCCACACACTTATCTAGGACTTGTCCAGAAGAAGTGTCTTGATATTGATTAAAACTTTCAATTATCTGTTCTAACTATCTCACCTGTACTGAGCAGCTTAGTATTTCTGAGATTAGGGTTGGAAAATAATTATGCTCTATGAAATGTTACTTCATAAGCCAGATATAACAGTCACAGAGAACAGGTTTTGTGTAAAAAAAAAAGCCACACAGAAGAACAGAAAAGGTAAAACACATTTTACTTACTTCCTCTGCAACAGCAATGCAATTTCTGTCTGAACTTTCATATATTCTTGCGCCATTTTGCAGTGCTGTTCAAACACAGCCATAGATTCTTTGGAGTTTGGGCACGGTGCTAGAGGCTGAAAATAAATCAGACATGTTAAAGACTAATGAACTGATATCTTAGTAAATAGTGTGTTAGAATGTCTTTGCAGTGTATTTATAGCATCTTTTAAAAACCAGTAAGCTTTTAAAAATAAGTGTTAAACCATGCCCTGGAAAACATTACTGCACCAATGTCAAAGATGACTCAAACCTCAAATTTGCAGTTTTTAATCTGACACCTGTCACAAAAATCAAAGTAATGTTTGATCCCACATACAAAAAATGAAGTGTATACAACAATTTAATTCAGTAACACTCAAGCAAAGAACGTCTTATTTTGACAGTCAAACTCAGCTTACATTTGGTTTTAGGAATCATGTTTCCCAGGGCTTGTTTTTAATAGCTCAATCAAATCTGAGTCAACCAATCTCAGATTACATAATATATTTTATTTTAGCCTTGGTCAAAAATTAGACAGAATATAAACCCAGGTAAACATGTGGCACTATATTTTGCAGCCCGAAAGTCACCCGTTAGAATGAAATGCAAGCTTAAGAATCTAATAAAGTGTCTATTTATTACCTGTAACTGATGATCTAAGGTAAGATATGCCATTGGGATGGAGTTATCTGACCCATTGGTCTCTGTAACAATACCAAGAAAATTTTAATCTATTTTCAACAGTTAATTCTATTCTTACAGGACAAAAACAAGAATTCTAAGTAATTTCACAAAACACAATCTGAATGTGGACAGGCAGATGGAAATAGCAGCGTTTCAATCCCAAGGCAGATGAATCATTTTGTTTTTCTGATAGTTAAAAACTTCAAAAGTATGGTCTATCACACCAAGAAGAAATAAAGATTATGGTTATCAACCTACATTTCTAGAAGCCATGTAACAGCATACAGATTTTAAAAATACTATTTTTGTACAGTCTGCAATCATTTCTGTTTATAAAAAAATTGCCATTTCATTCTTGTTTATGAAGGATCAGCCAGCCAGCCCATGCATATAATCACTTTAAAATTAGAAGCTGTGCAAATTGGCTCTGCTAAAATAAATAAGCACAACCTCCTGCTCAGTTTTGAAACCTGCTCCCAGTGAGGTCTCTAAGTTTCTTCCTCACAACACGCTCTAGGGCAACTTCTCTGCTCTGGAGAGATACTTTGTGGGTAGCATGGAACCCAATCTGTCTCCTGGGCCAGGCTGCTCTCTTCTTACACTGCAGTTACTCTAGATTTCTCTAATGCTTTCATTCCAGATTTCACATGTTTCTGAATTCTTATGGATCCTATCTTTTAGTAGCCCACAATCTGGGGAACACAAGGTTACTGTTAAGCTTCAAGAGACAGAGAGTAAAGACACATGGAGAAACTACTGATTTTACAGCCGCATTATTGCTACTAGAGGATTATATGGAGGAGGGTAGGTGGGAAAAAAAAGGGGCTGCTTACCCATACCCCAAAAGCACCTGCCACAGAGTAGTCGTGGTAGAGAAACTAAGGTGTTGCCCTCAAAGACTATGCTATCTCCAAGAGCAGCTTCAAAAGGAAACAGAAATAAGAGGGTGGGAATGGAGAAAAAGTGGTTAAGTGTATGCTTGTAAGGAAACTGGAAGGTGGTAAAAACAAAAAAGAAAACAACCCTAAAACCAGAGACTTAATCACCACAGCATCTTAAATGCAATCAATATAAAAAGTCCTTCCCTACATTAGACTGTTGCCGTAAAAGGATCCTGCTGAAACAAAGGCATCATTGCAATGCCTCAAATACATCAATACATGCAAAATAGTTCAGATGACATTCTCGAGCATTTCAACAGTGTCACAGAACTGCAACTTTTCCTGTGACTGACCAGATTCAGCTGTATCCTTGTTTTATCATTTTGCCTCATTAATTAAAAATGTACCCTCTTTTACAGAAAACCAAAATTATTTCTCTCTTTAGAAATTCAAATAATTCTTTATTCATGGACTGCATAAACCTAACAAGAAAAAATATACATATGGCACATTCTGTATTTACCTGAGTATAAGGTGAGGGATTTCTGTGGGCCAGAAAACAGACCTGACTTTTAGCTCTAGTGTGTGCTGCATTTAAGAACAAAGACTTGGCACAAACTGCCCTTGCACTGGCAGCTTTCAGTTCCCAATGAACTACTGACTGGGTAACACCTTGCTTTCATGTGAGGCAGCAATTCCCATAACTACTCACTGCCCAAAGAAACTCAGGATCCATGCTGTACAAGAGGGCACAGGGTGGGCTGTAGCAGTGGGGAAGGGCTTTGGGAAATTATGAGTGATAGAGCACAGAGTGTGATCAGGCAAAGTAACAATAGACAGAAAGAAGAAAACACAGAAGCTAAATGGAAGGGTATGATGTCCTCCTCCCACTAAAGCAGGGGGAAAAAACCCAAAGTACAAGTCTTACATAATCACCTTATATTTGGTAAAATACAAGTGTGCATATATAAATACAAATGTATGTATATATACATAAGCCTGTGCAAGAGTTAGTCAACATGTGAGTTTCCATTTTGTACTTGGTTAGAGGAAAAGAATAAAAGAGACTGATCAGCCAGATGAAATGGATCACAAGAAACAGATTTCAGAATTTGACACATTGTGAAGCACTAGCTTAAGTTTAAGATTCAATATGTACAGTTTGGTAACAAAACTGTAATTTTTATTTATATTCTGAAAAGGAATTTGTGGGATCCATTGTTTTCATGCAGTCCAGTACTGGTTCTTTTCATTATGGAATGCGTTATGACTTTTAAAATCAAATTCAGCAACTCAATTATGTTCACTCTTAATCCTATTTCATAACAAAAGAACAGTGATGCTACAGTAAAAGTATTTACAACATTTCTGCAGACACGTTAGTTCATTTAAAACCAGTAAATTTGTGTGCACTTGATCATTCTGCATAAGCAAAATTACAACAGAGATGATAAATAGAATTAATCTATTCCTGATACTCACCTACATAGCATTTCACTCCAGATGTCAGAGCAACAAAAATTTTAAATGTACACTCATAATATGAATGAACAAGACTAAAATGTAACCAGATGTCTATTTTCCTCATTTCCCAAAACCACACTATAGTCAAAAACTGGTGCTAACAAGATATTCATTAAATATTAGTATCACTGCATATGTACAGCACTTTCTTACAAGCAAAACACTTACAAGTCTATGTAACTCAATATAATCTATAAAAAAGTGTTCTCAAAGCCTACATGAAAAACAAGTCAGTAATGTGATGATTTAATTTAAGCAGAACTAAAATGGACCTTGACTTTCATTGCTTACTTTTATTAATGTCTAAGCACATACCCCACACCACAACCAAATAAATATTTTGTATTTTTTACAGGCAAAAATTTAAGTAATGAACAAAGGATTACCTGCATCATCAGGTGTCCATGGATTACGAGTTGGCTTTTCAGAGGTTGGTCCCGAGGTAGTGATCATTCTCACACTAGGACTAGATGATCTACTGCTGTTTCTACTCTCCTGAAATGACAAAACAAAACAAAATAACAAGTTAAAAAGATTTTTGAAAAGTTCATTAAAAAGAAAAAAAAATACAAGAAATCTGAACCTATAAATTTCCAAAATATCCTCCTCCCCGGGCTTTTACCCCGAAAGGTTTCTGACAGTTTGATTAACTTTACATGCAGTGCAGGGGTCATTTCATCCCCATTTGTACTCCATCTGTACTCTGTAAAACAAATTGATACAATTTTGCTACCTAGCATAATAAAGGCAATGCTGAACAATGTGTTCAAGATCTTTACAGAAAAGCATGAAAACATGTCTAGGAATTTTCACACCACCATTCAGTGAAATCTAGCAACTCCATAACATAAGGTAGAAATAGTTTGTTTCCAATGCTTAATCAATGAATGCAACTACATTCAACTAAAGGAATACAGCTTAGTAACTGCACTAGGCTGCAGTGTAGTAATCTACTGTTTTCTTATGGTTCTCTTGTTAACTCAGAGGTTATGTGATTCATCTTAAGAAAACATGAAAAAAGTGTTAATCAAAAAGGATCAATTAATTGAAATAAAGCAATCAGAAAATGAGTACATTGTCCCTCATGAAGCAAAATAAGAACTAAACCAAAATTCTGTAGGATGCTCTTTTATATACTGTTTGACTCCTACAATCATTTTGTTCACCCAAGCATAAAAAAACAACACAGATTTCATTACTCTACTGAGTTTCTTTATCAGACTAGTTATTTACAATATGTATGTTTGTATTTCACATACCCCCTTCACTGAGACATAAAATCAACAAAGGACTGAAGACTATGAGCCCCAAGGAGTTTGGCAGAAAAAAATGAAGTAATGCAATTAAAATACAACTACTTTCAAGATGGTGTATTTATCATGAAATGATTAATTAAATGTCTCCATTTATCAAAAGAAGCATTCAAATACACATTTCCTGGAAACTATATTTCTTTATGACTCTCTATGATTTCCAAATATCCTACCTTAAGTTTTAAAACCCAGGACTTCAGTCAAATAACAATCCAGAGTAACAAGATTCTAGACACTGAAAGATCCATTATTTTGATTGCATAGTGTTTCTTTTGTAATGTTTATTAAGGATTCAGTGTTTTAAGTTAATGGCCAGAAACAGGGCAACAAACTACTCTGAAATAATCTGATGGATATAATCAAGATGATGGCATCAGACATTTTGAAAAAGCTTTTGTGTTGGTGCCTTTGTTGATATTAAGCAAGGTTTAAGTTGCTGAGCTTACTGTCAGTGTCTTCAGATATGAACGATAAACACACCCTGCTGATGTGAAAGATCAAAGGACAGATCACTTTTAACAGCATGTGAGTCCTCTAAGCAAAAAGAGATTTGTTGAGTATCTATAGCTGATAGCAAAGGGCACCTGAGAACTACTCTAATTACAGTAACTTCTCAAGGTTGTACCAGATTGTTTTGGTCCATCAACCAATAAAAAAAAAAAAAAATTTCCTTGGTAACATTATTTAGATGAAATAAATAGAAATGAAGGATTCCAATAGGAAGCACATCTAAAAAGTATGACAAAGTTAAAGGGAAGTTCCCAAAATTGAACTACAGTTAAACTGCAGTGTTTGAGCGTATGTTGAGTGAGATGCTTTAGGTCACCTGGACACCAGGCCCTCTGACAGGTAAACCAGTGCCTGCAATTTAGCAATCAGTTTCTGCTACCCCTTCACCAGTATCCCGTCACCCATCCTTTCCTCCAGGTATCTTAGTATGCTTAACAGACTTATTAGCAGGTTACTCTCAAATCTTCTCTTCCAGGCTGTCAAACTCACATGGCATTCCTAGCTTTTAGTTTCCACTTCTCAAAGACTTGCAGTCTGGAAAAGCTCAAGTGCTCTGAGGAATAACATCCTGCACCCCAGTTTAAGTGGGCAACAAAATTTAAAGAAACCATAATTACTAGCCCTGTCTCCTCATTGCCTCATCTGTGAATTTCATCTCGAGAGAAAAAAACCTGAATGTGCATCTGTGACAAATTTCACAATCTCACAGAGAGAATGAGTCATCTGTATAATATCAGATCCCCCAAATTATTCCACTTAGCTTGCATGCATGTGGGCAGGTACATTCTGACCTTGCTTCTCAACTGTTCAACACAGTACATGGTTTTCTTTAATAAATTTTTTTTACACTTCAAAGTAAACTGTAAGAATTATGAAGGCCCAGCAACACCCCCCCTCCCTCAAAAACCAACAACCCCAAAACAAAACAACGTTTAAAAGATGTACTAGGTAGTTCTGATATTCCAATTGTACTGTGAAAGATGATGTACCAAACCAACCAAATCAATACACAATACACAGGGAAGAATGGATACCTTACTAGGCATCTGGTCAGTTCTTGCATGATTATGCCAGACATGTTTCTCAGTATCTATAAAACTTCAAATTCTGTTAGGACTCTGTGCAGTGTAAATAGAAGTTTGCTGCGTTCCTTCAAGTTCCCAAAAGTATTAATGGCTGCAAAAGTATTAATGTGCAGTTCAGAGTCTGCACATGTGTTTCTTTGTTACAGGCACAAGGTGTTTAGGCAAGAGCGCTAGTGCTGGACAGATGACACAATACAATGGTTTAAAATGCAAGCACAGGGAAAAAGAAAGGCAGAAGAAACAAATCAGTCAAAAAAAATAAGTTACATGGAAAAATGAATAAAGCATCACAATATATGGATGGAAAGAAACAAAAATATAGCATTTGACTTCACAGAGACAGTTGTGTCAGTGCCACTCCTGTCACCTGGAGTACCGATCAGTCTAAGATCACCGAACACTAAAGAAACTAGTGCAAATTCAGACTTAAACATATATTCTCAACACCAAATCACTCCAACAGCTGATCCAATGATGGAAAGCCTTTGACTTTGCATATTTTTCTACCTAAACTGTTGATGTTGACTAGTAAAATCATCTGCAAAGCACTATTAATATCTCCTTTTGAGAACATTAGTAACAGCAATACCAGAAAGTGCCTCAAGTGTCTCAACATATACATAGTAATCAGCAGCCATACAAACCGCACATTCTTCTAGGAGCACAGAGAAATAAAATATCCATACAATCATAAAACACATAAGGCGGTCGAATTAAAACAGACAAGCAGTTAAAAAGGAAGACAAGAGTCTTGGTCTACGCGTTCAGGTAAGCACCTGAAGTTCGGTATATTTATTATTACCAAGCTTGGTATTTTCCTTCACCTTAAGAGAAAAACCTTAAGAAAAAACTTCCTGATTAAAACCCACTAGTAATAACAGAATCATTTTCTATTAACACAGTAGCAACTTTCAGGAAAAAACATTCAACAAAAGATTTCTGATCAGCTTTAGTGTATCAGTCAAACAGTTAAAAACCAGAAAACAGGCACTGTGTCAATCCTTCAGTTCTGAGTGGGATAGGGACATACACAGCCTGGGTGCGGGAGCAGAGGCACGCAGTGCCATGGCTGCTTGGTGAAGAAGGCAGGGTGGGTGTAAAAGAGAATGGAATGTGGGGAAGAAGGATGTTTGCAATGAAGGGAGGGAGGGGGAAGGGGATTTTCACATTAGAAAGGATATCCTTTATATGGTATGGTGCATGTGGGAAGATAGGATGAACTGACCAGAGCTACGCTAGTCAGATGTTTTTTCAGCTTTGGCCAGTAGATTGCTTATACTGATTGCAGTTCAAGATTGTTAATAAAAATTCAAGGCATTGAGGTCCAGAGCTATAGAAACCCATAGAGAATAATCTTAAGTCTTTAGGCATAATTACCTTCTTCATAGTTTTCCATTTGTTTTTTTTAATATACAAACATATGTACATAAAAAGTTAGTACTCAGTGGATTTTTAAATCCCTTCTCACACCAAAAAGGGAATAAAAATTCACTATTTGTTTATATTGACAGCACAAAAATGTCTTTGAAAGTGCATTTTTCCTGCCTGTTAAAAAATTATGTTTTCCAGATTTACCACAATGTTTCCAAAAACTGCAAGATAGAAACAGATAACTGCAATTCTTACATTTCCAATATGTACACTATCAGAAGCAAGAAAGTAAAATATGATTCTAGTACTTCTACAGACCCACATATAAAACTGGTGAGGTAAACATAAAAAAAAAAAAAATTCCATCCTTCTGGCCACAAGGACAATTTAGCTTGAACATCCATGCAAGCAGTAGAACAACTTTCAAAGAAAGACTGTTATAATAAGTTATTAAATATGAAGCAAATGCTGAAATTCTGTATTTTTAAATACTAACCATTCATTAAAATGGTTTTCATTAGAATGAAAACTTCTACATAAGAAAAGCTATAATTAAATATATCCATACAATCAGCACAATTTGGTGTAACTGATGTACTGTCACTGAATTTTTTTCCCCCCAAGTCTTATATAATTTTAGTTCTACAATTAACTGAATATATTTCTTGCCAATTAACCCTAATATATTTCTTGCCTCAATTCTGCAGATTAATTTCTTTCCTTTCTAACAAACCTGTCTTCTCTGAAGATATTAAAACGTATTTAAGACTCATCTGTTATTTTCTGATAGATGCACACAGTAAGTTCTACTAATACCTACAGGACTGACGAGATTTCTGTGGCTATCATACTCCACCAGATTAAGGATCAAATGTTCATCTCCCTGATAACTACACACCCCAAGAATTACCACCTATTTTAGATTTTTGCAGTTGGTTGGTTAGTATGCAAACCTGATTAACCTGATGAATATGCTAAGCTCCAGTATCCCACATTCAATTAATAGTAGGGATCTCAAAATTGCCCATTCACACTAAGGACCAAATAGGCCCTGTGAATTATTGAAGCCATTAAAAACACAAAATAAACATATCTGAATGAAGAATTAGCTGTACTTCTCTCATTTAAAATTGAAATTAAACTAAGAGCATGTTATGTAGCATTCCACTGTTTCTGTTACCATGGCAGTTGGAATACCAGACAAGGAGCTATGTTATTATAAAACATTTTTTGAAATAGTCTTTTTTAAAAACAAAACTTTGTCGCAACACCCTGCTATAAATCTTTCACAAGAAATGGAGAAATATTACTGTAAGTTATTATTCAGGATTCAGAGATTGACAATAAATAACATTTATAATAGTGATGCACATGCTTTTTGTTTTCATGCAAAAAGTGAGTCTAATGTATGAGTAACTGCTTCAGAAAATAAATAGTAATTACAATTGTTTTCTACATACAGAGAAAAGAAAAGGCTTTCCTGAGTAATATCCGCCCTCGGAGAAATTAAGCGGTACACAAAAACCATGTGCATGTAAAAAGGCTAAATACTGCACAAACTATACAGAAAATGCTTCTCATCTAGAGCTCATTCATAGGTTACCCTCAGGGAATCTCATTCAAATTCAATACAAGCAATGCTACAGTCTGCCAAGCTTACACATCATTTCTACGAAAGCATCAAAGGTGAAGATTTCCAGACCAGTTCCCCAGTATGGATTTGGTGCTGACTGTACTGAAAGGCAAAGAGGAGATGAGAAGCACATTACCTGACTGGACTCTGTTCCAGCAACACTAAGATCTTGAATGGATCTGCGCCTCTGCTGTCCGTTTCCTGCTGGGAAAAAAACAAAACAAAAACAAACCAGTGAAATATATTCAGAACAAAATAAGAAGGGTGCGACTGTTGCAGAGGAGCTTGGAATTTGTACAAATTCACAGAGACAAAGTGGGAGAGGGAGAGAGAGAGACAGCTGCAGAATTTTAACTCAAAACATGCTGGCCTGTCAACAAAAAGTATACTCTAATACAATAACCACTCCTACCACATGAATAGCTGCTGCACTCTACTCCACCATCTTCTGTCACATGTATTTGGTCAGGCTTAGTACTTGGGGCAGGAGCTGATGACGACATCTATTTCAAGTGCGTTACGTTATGGGGATTTCTAAAAGCTAAACCGCGAAGATAACAGGCTGCCAGCTTTAACCTGTTGCTCTTTGGCTTGCTCAAGGAACACAGCAAGGACTTCTGCCTGTGTGCTGCTCCCCTCAAGAAAATTAAGAAATGAAAGTGCTTTCTTCCGGTCTTCTGTCTCCTTCAGAGGAACAAAACTGTCCTATTCTCATGCTCTGAGAAGTGTGAAAAGGGGACTGTTCAGCTAAATCACATCTCACCATCAACCTACGGAGCTCAATGCTGTAATCTTTTCCTCTTCTCCTTCCACCTGTTCACAATTATCCACCAGTGACAGCTACATAAAACAGTTTAAATTTTAACACTGACACGCAATCAAAGGCATTTCCAGGAAACAAAGTCTCCTTAAAAATAAAAAGAGATTATGCAACAGAATCTCCCTGGCTACTTTGATTTTTGTTACAGTGATTGTTTATATTATCTCTTGAGAGCAGGTCAGCTGTCCAAAAGGAAACACCAAAATGTCCTGAGTAACAGCTGACAATGCTCAAAATTCTTGCTCTTAGCTCCGCATTACGTAACTTTGCTACTGGAGGGGAGCATCTGAAACATGTACTGCAGCCGTGGCAGCCCCTCGCCCAGCAGCCCTGCACTCAGCAACCAACCCAGCTCACTTAAAGCCCTGGAAAGGCATCACATTTTTAACCTTTTAGATACTTCTCATTCAGCATCATTTCCATATGGCTCCACAGCCTATCCTGACACATGTTTTGAACTGCAACAGTTACTACAAAAATGTAAGACTATTTAATACTGATCAATACATTTAATAATCCTTTAGATTTTTAAATATAGGTACGATTACATGTAGGAACGCACGACCACAAAACAGCAATAAAAAATTTTCAGTGTCACTCTACCGATTTGTCATGACATTTTATCGTCTCACATTTATAGCAAGTACTATAAGAAACAAGCATGTAAGAAAATCAAGCAGTATTCTAGAACAGGAATATATTCTTTGCTCTGACTACAAAAGAATTTGAATTGCAACTGTTCTGTGGCTTTATCTTTTGCTTCTGAAATTCAGGGAAAGTATATACTTACCTAAGCAACAATGGCTAAGTTATTTTTAATACTTTGATACTAGGGATTGTGTGAATGACTAATCTATGTCAAAATGTCTGAACTTGTTCATTTGTAGTGAACTTTTTCACTGTGTAATCGTTTAACAAACAAGATTATACATTTAATAGAATTCTGTGCCGTGGATACTTCATCTGACTGCCACAGCTCATCTCAGTATTCAAGATATGTGCAATCCACCCACAACTGACACAAAATTATGTGCACATTTCATTCAACAACATTGTTATAAAATTAGCTCAGCTGAAATAGGCTTGCAAAAATATCTGAAATTCTCATTTCAGATTAGCAACATTTGTGAATTTAAAGAACCCAGCACATCTGTTGCTGAAATATTAGAACGTGGCTGCCAAAATGTTAAAATAATTAGGGTGGGGTGCAAGAAGAAAAGAAAATGCCTTGGGTTGGGGGGGAGGGGAGAGAGAAAGAGGGGTCAAAACTACTGTGTTGTAAAAAATGAACACCTTTAAATGAAATATCTTCAGTTTAGTAGCATGAGGGAAGAGCAAGCTCTACTAGGCAATGCCATTTTAATTAGTGTAACTACTGCAGACATCTGGCAAATAGCTTAGACAAGGCAGAAACAGACTACGAATCAACAAATACTTATTGCTCCAGATTCAAGAAAATTTCAATTGAAATATATACAACACAACATAAAACATTTGAAATGATCACTGCTACTTCTTTATGCTTTCCTCTCACAGTTATGATCTTGTTCTTACCTCTATGTCCATTTAAAACATATTTTTCCTCATTATAAAAACTAAGAGATCTGTACATGCACATAAGTTCATCTACAGTAGCTTGATGCACAGTGTCAGGCTTTTGGTGGTTTACGGGATTTTAAGATTAAAAAGTAAATGTCACAAACATACTTCCTTGGCCTCAAAAAAACCTCATTTTGCACACTGTTGTTTATTTTCTAAAATTAAATTCTAAAGGAACAGGAAACTTCCACTATGTCCCGCCCCACATACTGCAGACAAAAATAAATTCTACAACTTATTCAATCACCACCCCCACCCCACCGCCAAACATCCAGACCAGCTATGACCTCTTCTCCCTGCCCTTTAACAGATACTGGCATCTCCTTTTACACTTTCTTATTTACTCACAGTACCCTCTTTTCCTTACATACCTACAAGACTCAAACCTCTCTCACAGTGCAGGATGATCAGTGTAACAGTGCTAGAAGGCATTCTGAAGAAGTTAAAACATTGATCTGAATTCCAGAAGAATTAAGTGATTTGGGAAGACAAGGGTGGGATTTCTGGTATATATTGGTTTTAAAAGTAGATAGTAAAATTACAGATCTAAAGCATCCATAATTCCTATCCACTTTCTAAAGACCCTCAACAAAATGTGTCCATCTTGAGTAATCATTTATGCAGTGTCAATGCTATAAAAATCGTAACGCTGTGGCAGAGTTTCAGATGACAAAATTACATAAATGCACGAGATGTCTAATATTGCCATTGAAGAAAAGGCTGTACTTGAAGGTTTGCTGCTTGACTGGTTTGTATTGAAAAGGTATGCAAACTATAATTCAGATTTTTTTTGTTTCTTTAAACATAAAGCTACTTAAACTTTTTCACTTACTAGGGTTTTCATTTTTCACATATATATATATATAAAAAATAAAATGTTGGTGCTTATAACCTATACTATATACAGACTGTAAATTAAAAAGAATTGATACATCACTTGTCTATCTGATTGCAGGGTGCCACCACTGCAAACTCTCGCTAAAGCTGTTAGACAAAGAAGGAATTATTTGATCCATTTTTCAGTTTCTAAGTTTGTAAGCTAGTAATACAAAATAGCATCTTAAATGAACAAAAAGTTCTATTCACCCTTATTGTACTAATTTAGAAAGAAGAGTAAATATATATTAAAAACTTCCCCTTTTGCAAATATTTTACCTTTAACTGATAAAAACGTGTATTTTACGACCGTGGTAGCATAATCAGCTCATGGACGAAATGCAGTTGAGGCAACACATTACGAAAACCCCCAATGATAGCAGATGTAGTACTCATAGTTCTAAAATAGCCCTGCCCCAAAGCAGCTGACTCACGGTAACATGCCTGCGTGGTGCCTCCCCTCTCTGGGCAGCAGCTGCTTTACCATGTGCTCAGCACAACTCCAGGCAGCAGCACAGCCCGGCACTTGTGTTGCTCCAAGGACTGAGATGAGCTGCTCACCCCACCGAGGGACATGCCCAGGGAAGTTCGGAGGAGCTGGGTCTGGGGCAGAGGTGCTACGGAACATAACGGGGTGGGATCAATATGGAGGTGACAGTTTCGGGGAACAGAGAGAGCAAGGAAAGGAAAGAAGTGAGAAATACATTGTTTTTAAAAGAATAACTGAGCAAGGTATTTTTGAATAACTACTTTAAGTAAACAGATGAATATAATTAGTTTACTGGCAGATAATCATATTCCTGTCATGTAATGATTAATCTCATTTTTTTCTGCCTTTGGAATTATTACAGGAAAGCTGTTCTGACAAGCAGGAAGCTTTCAATATACAGCCCAGATGTATTTGCAAACAATTTACATATTTCTTCTGTAGTGCCAATACTGTCTTTTAGCTTAAGTAGTTCTCTCTTCCTAGTTTTTAGCTGGAAATTCCAAGCAACCAACAGTAAGACAAGAGGGCATGGCCTTAAGCTGTGCCAGGGGAGGTTTAGGTTAGATATTAGAAAGAAATTCTTTACAGAGAGGGTAATCAGCCATTGGAACGGGCTACCCAGGGAAGTGGTGGATTCTCCATCCCTGGAGGTTTTCAAGATGAGGCTGGGTGTGGTACTTAGTGCCATAGTCTAGTAACTGCGGTGGTGTTGGATCAAGGGTTGGACTTGATGATCTCAGAGGTCCTTTCCAACCCGTCTGATTCTATGATTCTATAGAAAATAATCATTAATTTCTTAGCTTCATTTTGTGGGCCAAAAAAAGCCATGCTTTCAGATTCTTCTTTATACTCTCCATAACATCCTATTAGCTCTTCTTGATATTATTTCAGAGCGCACGTATGTTCCTTTTATATGGCTGACCAGAACAGTATATTCAATTCCTGATTAAAATTCAACAGGGGCCTATAAATAGTGTCAGTGTTTCCTCATTTTTCCTGGAAATGAACCTTAAGATTTCACAGTTTTTCACAACTACATTAGATTAGTTAATTAATCCTCCTGGGATTCATCTGCACACATCTGCTATGGTCCCATGTCATCTTATTAAAAGAAACAGTTGCTAGTGTGTGACAGACAGTGCATGACCCTAGATTTTACCCTATTTCTTTTCAGTCACAGCAAAATTCACTTTATGTAATACTCTAATCCTCCTCTTTATGAATAGTTGCTTCTGATAAAACATTAACAATGAATTTCATTATTGTTTATTTGACTTAAATACCTTAAAATTTGACTTAAATTTTGAGAAAATTCAATAATATGCTTGCTCCAGCCCTATAACTTCTGTAATTTCTGCAAGTTGCTATTTCTCTCGTATGTATTAAAAATAATTCATCTTGGAATTCCCATCCTGTCCAGTCCAATTCAAATAAAAGAATTTCTAATGACTCCTCTGCCTAACGAAGAAACCGATAGACTGGTATGACCTATTCTGTGAAAACAACATGGCATTTTATTTAACTAACTTCATCGTTCCTTAAAAGTTCCAAGGTTTCTTGAAAGGTTTGGAGTCGTTATGTGCAGACAGGGTGCACAGAAAAGAGGCACTCATTAGCTTCTAGAGCTTATTTAACAGGCTCTCAGCATGTGTTAGCACTATGAAAATTGACAGATCTCTTCACTTTCTCTTTTGTTGCTCTCTCAGGATTTCATTTTTGTCATTGCAGACCAGGACCGTTTGAAAGTTACAGTGGAAAGCTACCCTAGTAAACTCTTTTGCCAATTTGTTAGACTCAATGCCAAAGAGGTTTTTTTTTTCATGGGTTACGCTATCGCTCTCTGGAATCAATTTTTTCTGTAGTTTTATATGTAACCTTCAATAAAGTTATTTGAAAGAAACTTTTGTACAAAATTACCTTCTGCATTCAACTTTGAAATACCAAACAATATCAAGATTTACAAGGTAACTTCCTCAGATGACACCAATTTAGACTCGGAGGTCCAGAGTTTCTAGTGTATTTCTAGATTAGCAGTAGATATTATCATTTGCATTTCCTGCCTGTGACATATAATTCTGAAGTGACTTGCATACTGTTAATGGTATACCTATCACAGTTTGGGATTGATTATACTTATATTTAGGCTTTGAGAAGTATGAACTGAAAGAAATAAATCCACACCGGTTGCAAAAAAAAAAAAAAATGGAAAGGGAAAGGGAAAGGAAAACAATATGCTACTAACTAAAAATAGACCTGGGATACATGAGAATTATTCATTAAAGTCCCAACTGAAATTATCATCTATGGTGCCTGATTATACTGATTTTCTTCCTGTCAGAAGCCTCTCCTAATAATTTTAGTTTGCATTTACTTAACCAACAACAAAAATACCTCATGCAGACACATTTTAGCTCTAGAACAGTGTAGTCAGATATAAGGATTACAAAGATTAAGTGTTAATATTTTAATCACAAATATCACACGGATTTGAAATTCTGTACCTAATATATTTTTTTGTTCTACTAATATTTGATTAAAAATTGGAGCCCAAACAAAAAGATCAGGGCAAAATAATTACCTGGACAGAAATTTTTCAACTTAAGTCCATTCTCACCAAATGAGGCGCTGTAATAAAAGACTGCACATACAGTTTTGCTCTGTAAGAGATTCTAAACGTCAAGATAATAAAGGAAAAAATGCTGTATCAATAGAAGCAAGTTTAAACTAGAAGACTGAATCCTTTACTGGTAAAAGTAAGCTTGTAATAAAATATTGTGCTTCTCTTTACAGAAGCATTATGAAAAATTTTGTGGGATAATTTCTGGTTCTGTCCTACAGCAACTGGAGCAAGAAGTATTTTAGCAGTCTGATCATTATTCCGGCATCTTAACCAACTGACCCGTTCACCTGGTCTGCGATACCTGGTATGATGATCTCAGGGACATCCAGAATGTTGCCAAATGAAGCAGTTTTACGATGGCCTCGTTTAGGCTTGGAATAGGCTGAAAAAATACACACATACAATACACATGCAAAACACTAAAATGGCAATAGCAAAATTATTAAATTCCTAATACTGCATTTTTCATATACTTGGTTAAATTAGAGTTCATGCAAAAATGTGTCATGCAGAATAAACTGCATTGCCTTCCACTCATGCTTACATGTAGTAAAGCAACGGTTAAAAAGCAAAAAATGCAGAACTAGCCATCATTACAACACGGTGTAATTAGTTATAGTTAGCAACACAACAGTCAAACACAGAAAGCAGCATGGCAACACGGAAGGGAAAACCAAATGTAATTATCCAAACAGAGAAAAAAATGAAATTATTTCAGTTCACCTGTACATTCAGAATAAATTCTTGATTGCCTGAACTTATATAACCTTTTCTCCTTAGTGTTGGGTACAAACTATTTTATAAACAAGTTTAATAGTTAGATACTTCTTTAAATCAGCTCCTTTTAAAGCAAATCTCATCTGTCTCTGAAAAAATGCTTACTCTTACTACATCTGACAATCATTCCTGCCGCTCACTCTTTTGTCCCATCAGTGACATTTTTTTGTTTTGGGAGTTGGATATCACTACCAACTTTGTAATTTTTGAATGTTGTTCAAGAAATGTTATACACTACAAATTAAAATCTAATCATGCTTTTTAAAAAAATTTTCCTACTCTTGTAATTTAAGATAAACAGTTCCTATTTAGAGAAAAAACTGGATACATCTCCCAAAAATAGAACACTGTAGCATATTCATCTCAGTAAGTAATGGTGATGTGTATTACACGATTTACTCTTACACTTAAGCTAGTGAAAGCTGAAACAAGAAGATTTACTAACTCTTGACTTGTTTTAACAACAGCCCAATTCTCACCCAGCCACACAGTTTTTTTGCAGGTTCACAGTATAATACTTCTGTCACACAGTTAACAAGACTGAAAAAACAAAACCAAACCAAAACAGTGCTGTTTCAGCTCTTTCTCAAAAAGTTACGGTCAGATGGGTTTGACTTCATTTCTAGTGGTCTACTACTGCCTGAACAGATTTCTTAAAAAATACCCAAAGAACCCCAAACCAAAAATAGTATGTTCAATATATACTTTTGTTTCAAGAAAAAGAAACCCTACAGTGATAACCAAAAAAAAAAAATTCTTAGAATATTCTGAATAGTAATTATTATTTCAGACAATTATTATTGTCTTCCTTAATGTACTTAAGGAATTAAAAATAGGAAAATTAAAAACTCGCAGAAAGAGGAGGGCCAGATTATCTCCACTAATGTCAAAAACTTACATTAAGAGTGTCAGTGACCAAAGTGAGTCCTGACATACTTTAAAATAAAACCAGCATGGTGTTATTACCAGGTAAGTACACAGCTGCCTTCTGTGTTAAGAAACCTTTAGAGATATTCAGGGTGAGATGTGCTACACAATCATCCAGTCAAAGACTGACAATACAAAAGACAACTTTTGGAATAAAGCTTTAAAATAAGAACATGAAAGTAAAATGTATTTAGGGCAAGGTAAATATTATGTCATGAGTAACTTCAGTATTTAGTAAAACAAGATCTTGGAGTAATCATAATACAATGAAGAACAAAAATGAAATAGTCATGGCACACAACAAAGCCAGAATTTTGATGCACAATTCCTTATTAATTGCAACTACTTGATTACCCTAATTTTCAGATTGGTAGAAAAATACTCAAACAGCTAAATAACCCTGAACTAACCAAAGTAATTTTGTTTTATTATTAAAATGTGTGGTTATATACAATAACAAAACAAAACTTTCACATATAGACCTTAAAACCTGAAGTTTACATAGATTAACAAACAATATCTTTGATGAAGAAAAGAGACAAGAAAGTGTTTGCCAAGTATACATGTTTATTAATTCAGATTAGATATTGCTTTCACCATAAAATTATGTATTTATACTTACAGATAAATTCCAATTCTCTCAAAGATTTAATGTTTAGAAATAACAGTTTATAGCCGAAGCAAACCTGGCAAAACACCTGTAGCTTTTTTTTTTTTAAAACAGAAGACACCAATGCTTTGTTAATCTCATGAATAAAATCTAACTATGTTCCTCTTTCTGAAATCTGTCAAAGTGAATTTTAAAACGTATTTGGGAACATGCTGAACTTTAAACCTACCTCTTAATTTCAAAAATATTATAGAAATAACCTTGAAGAAAATGTTATTATATAAATAATTATGCTAGCAGAAATGAAATAACACTATTTCAGATGCAAAGGTGAAAGTTGAGCATTTGGAATAGGATTGACATAAGTTTTATATGTGCTTTTAAAAAAAGTAAAAATCTAATTCAACAAAATCTCTTCTACAACCTTTAAAATACTCAATTACAATACTCAACTTTGCTGAGTGCACAACCATAAAGAAAGCCATTTCCCTCCCACAATTAATAAAAGACAATAAAGACTACATGAAAAGTTAAAGTATTTTCATACGGCTACTGGTATTAACCTTTTGTAAGACTACGCACATTTCACATTTTCCTTCCTTTCTTTCCTTCCAGTTCCTTAGTCTACGCCCCAAACATCCGTTAATTTTACCTGTGATGGAAGCTATTCTTGCTTCTATTTCAGACATGTCAGCACTCATCCTTTTGGCTTCTCCTGAAACAAGGGCTGACGGAGGTCGTGCGCGAACATCTGACAAGCTCTCCACACTGCTCCCACGAGATGGGGGCAAACTCAAACGGCCAGGATCACCCTGTTTCAACAGTCACATTTTTAAAAAGAAAATTCTGCATGAGCCCCTCCATGATATGCACCAGTATCCATGTTCAAATATATTTCTATAATGTGCATTTAAAAAGTGACAAGACTTAAAATTCATAACTTAATAAACGGTAATAATTGAGCTATTATTGGCATATAAAACAGAAATATCTGCAACTTTGAAAATAATCTAACTATACACAGATTAAAAAAATCAGTAGAATTAGGCCAACATTGTCAGAATAGAATATTTGTATTTTTGCATTCTATTCAAAATAAAACACAATATTTTCAAAATTCACATAAATGTTTAATCCTTTTATATCATACTAATATTTTGGATTTAAATTAAGGCAGCAATTTTCAAACATATATTTTTTTAATCTAATAAATCCCTTTAAATGGAACGAACTATTTTTTACATTTCATTGGAGATTTTAATAGAGCCTTCCAGTTTATGTTTTTGGAATCATTCAATATTTTTCCATCCCTTTTTTGTACGATTTTTGAAGGCGGACACTAATGTTTCAGAGTAGATACAACACTTTTGTCTACCATGTCCACTTCATTATTATGGTTCAAAATTGCACACGTCAGCTTACCGGCTGCTTGGTTGTGGTTTTGATTTGTTGTGCCAATTTTGACTCTAAACGTTTAATAGTGTCATTGGTAGAAGCTCCTTGGAAGTCACTTGGTTCCATGTTAGCATCACTCTTGTTACTTGTGTTTGTAGAAGTGATGTCCATGAATGAACCTAGAAACCAGTAACAAGGAAGAACATTTGGGAATGTCCAATAAAAAACCTGAAGTGCACCTCTTCACTGGAGCATTCTCAGAAGTCTAACGTGGCTTTAAAACAACACTTCTGAAAACTTTTAATGAAAGGCAAGTTGCAAGACTGCAACAGATCCATTACTGTAAGAAGTAAGAGGAGTGAAAAAGAATACACAGCTACCTACTACGATAACATTTAGAAGACAATCTTTAGCTTTCTTTGAAATTGTTAAGGTAGTGTTATATTAAAAACATAACCAGCAATCTCACTCACAATTAATGACAAAGACCATCATTAACCATGGAAGAGCATAAATACCTGATAACAACAGTCAATATACATTCACAGTTTAAAGTGACAAATTATGTCTTCAAATCACATGCTGAGAGGTAGAGAACAACTAGTAAAGTCAATGCAATGCTACAGCTGTAAAGATTTTGTTAATACACAGGTCACTAAATTGTAAAGTAGAGAATGAAACTTTATCCAAAATACCAACAATTTCTTTGGAGATAGAAAATAAACCAACCAAGCAGAGAAAGTTGAAGACACCTAAGATTAAAAACTACTTGAGTGGAAAAACTCTACTCCAAAAAATTAGGAGACAAAATGATCTTAATTTTCTATTATTAAAAGGCTTTATCTGAGAGCAAGACTACCTGAAAGCTTAGCCCACATTTTGTTCCATCCACCTTTCTGGTTATTTTCTTGCACTTAATTTAAATTACTATATTTAATGCCTCTTAACATAAAACAAATGCAAGTTTAAATTGTGGAGATTGTAACTGAAAAAGGTGCAGCTTTCAAGAGAAGTGAAAAATTTTAAATTGACAAGTCCTACGCATTACATATTCATGAAAAGGTGTCAATTGTTAGCAACATTAATGGGGAAAAAAAAAAGGAGACTGTAAACCTGGACATTTGGAGACAACTTTTATTATAAACTTGTTCTCCATTATATGTACACTTCATCAAAACCATTTGACTGAAAACACTGAATATGATGTGGTAAGAAGTATTAACAAAAAAAATAGATCCCTGTCAATGCTTATGTTGCTGTTCTTTTTCTCTAACTTATACAAATTTACCTGTACTAGTGGCAGAGTTGCTTTGGCCTTCATCTGAATACTGGCAAGGATACTGCAGAGGTTCATCAGCTCCTGGAAAGTACTGTGAAAAAAGAGCAATGATTTGATAAAAAAACTTAATTAACAATTGGTTTAAAATTATTTTAATAGTATCTCATAATTTAGAAATACAATTTATATATTATATTTATAATAATTTATTTTGAAGACACATAAATGCAAATATTTTTAGTCATACATTAAAATAAACCTGTGAGTATTTTTTTAATTTTCTCAAATCTGTTATGAGTTTGTATATATGAGTTGGTATCTCCCATAAGGGGATGAATTATTTCCCTTCTTTACTGTAATTGATTATTTTTATCAAAAAGAAAGAGGAGAAAGAAAACATGCAAGCCCATCTTTAGAGTGTGATAAAAGGCATACCTTTTGTAATTCAATTTCCTAGCTTAGTAGCTTAAGAAATGATTAAGATACTAAAATAAATTTTTATACCCGCATCAAGTGTGTCATTATTTTAACAATTTCCTCCATGGATGGTCGTTGTGAGGGATCCTTGGACCAACAACGGGTCATTAAACTCTCAATTGGTTTAGGTAAGTTTTTGATCAGTGGTGGCCGAGTACCTGTAATTGAAATTGAAAAAAAACCTTATTTTTTTAGGAAAAAAACTTAATCTTTTAAACAGACTATAATGAACAACTGACAGTGACTGATCTCTCTCCAGTATTTTGCTAAATAAATATAGAAAAAGGTAGAGGTTAATTGTAGGCTGAAAGAACTGGTTTGTACTTTATTTTCTCTCTTACAAAGAAAAACTGATTAAAAAAAGTTACTTTTCACTACATAGAGGCTACAATTACATACAAACAAGTAGAAAAAAATTTAAACTTCTCCTTCAGTAGAGGTCTGAATAAATACAGCACATTACAATGGCTAATGTTACTTGTCTGAAGAATAAAGCTCTAGAACAAACTAGGAAGCAAGTACCAACAGTCTTTGGTTCCTAATGCTGTATGCACAAGAAAAAAAAACGAAAAAACCCAAAACACCTAAAGTGTTTTTGAGAGCTGATTTTGCCCTTAAAAACTTCTTTAAAAATCACAGGCACTGGAAGTACCAATTTTGTGGGACTTTTTCATGCCTATACACATTTGTAATAACATATTTTACTTCAACTATGTTATAACTATTCAGCTGTTTTTCGGTTCAAGTTTCTCCTCTTTTTACGATTTCAACAATGAATACAATTAATGGACAACCACTTGTGCCTGACATATGAGGAACAGTGACGGTTTGCAAAGAAACCAGCAAGTATTTAAAAATATATTAAACAGAGCAAGTAATACATGAAGTAAGAACGCTACAATAGTTTTAAGTGAGATAAAGTGTACTAACATTTCCTCTTAAGAAGGAAAAAGAAAATGAAAGAAGATAAAAAGGATAAGTTTTTAAACCAAAAGTAGATACAGATAGGGAATTTTTCTTTCCCTAAAGGATATTCCCACAACTTATTGAGGCTTCCTGATTTATGACTATTAGATTTACAGTTAGTTTGACAATTAATGCTTTTATGCAAGGCACTCCTCGCTCCTAACCTTAATGACCTGTGTATTTGAAAAACCAGCCTTCATTGCTTGTTTGTTTGTTTTTTTCTTCCAAACAAGTTTGTGCTTGCTTTGATGTCTCTCACAAATGGCAGAGTATCTTTGCAGTCATTGAACTACTTCACTAACATTACTTACTGTTTGTAAAACTCTGTTTTACCATGGTACCTAAAAACACAGCAGTAAAAAAGTTACACCACTAGCATGAAGATACTACGGGTCTCGTACCCTGACCAACATTATACCACTGCTTTAAAGAAAAAGGTACATTTGAATACAACCATTGTGTCCTGTTTACAGTCTAAGCTCATGAAAATCTGTTCTGTACAATACCTAGCACAGCAGAGTGCTGCCCCATGAGTGCAGGTGCCTAGGTAAAAAGGTAAAACCATTCAAACAGCAGAACAGAAAAAACAAAACCCAAACCACCACAGATGAAAACAAAGTGACATTTTTAATGCCTAATGGTCCCGCAGCAGTTTGACAGTTTCTACCATTTCTAAACACAGGTCAAGTTACTTCAAGTTACACATTTATTGTGGATGTTTAATTACAAAGAGTAAAAAAAAATAAAAGGGACAACTTGGCTAATAAAAATCACCATTCATCCAGATAGAGGGGTTGGGGTTTTTTCTATAGAACTTCTCAGATCACTTTTAAAATGGAGTGTCATAACAAAGAAGACATAACTCTTTACCCTTCTTTGTTCATACACCAGTTACACACAGCAGCCAAATAACACAAAACCCACACTGACACAAATGTGGCAGTGTTTAACTATGTAGTCTTTGTGACAAAAGTGTGTATTTAATAAAGCATAAAATGGAAACACTAGTAATTTAAACCTGCATGGTTAAGAGTGTTTAGCAAATTTATGGGTCAAATACACAACTTCAAATGCAATAAAGTATTTTCAACTCACCATTGTGAACTGCCCACATTATTCGGAAAGCTGGACCACCAATCTCATCAAAAGGTTTCCTACGGGTGATTACCTCCCAGAGAATAATACCCCAGCTGAAAACATCACATTTTTCACTGTAATTGCTACCTGGAAGAAAGCCATCAATATAATTTGTATCTTTTCTATGTAACACATTAAAAAGAAGTACAGTTTGAGCTGATCATAGAACCATTAAGGTTGGAAAAGACCTCCAAGATCACTGAGTCTAAACTTTCACTGAACACCACAGCACTACGTGCCATAACGAGTTGTTTCTTGAACACTGCCAGAGTTGGTGACTCCACCACTTCCCTGGGCAGCTTGTTCCAATAAAAAAATAGTTTTACATGCTTCCTTTCACTTCGCATTTATTTTGTTGGGGAAAAAACCAGTTTTCTAAAACTGGTGGATTCATGCTAACCGAAGTCTGCAATCATTTGACAGTTTGATTGTTAAGAATGCCTCTCTCTGGGAATCAATCCTTTTCACTTGGAGTCATCTTGAAATGACAAAATGCGTCTGTTTTCTTGTATAACGTACACCACAATTTATTAAGTTTAAAGATCTCTTGCATTCACGGTTTCACCGACTATGTTTGCTCTCTCTAAATATTATTCAGTTCATTTCCTCCAACCTTAGTCACAATAGGCCAGGCAGTAACATCTGTCATATCCTTTGTTCTTTATTAATTACAGGTCTTTAGCAGAACTAATCAGCAGAGTCCTCATTCCTCACCATCTTACTTCCTCCCTGTTTATTATTCTTATTCTTTTTGTAATGTCATTACTTAATTAAAATTCTTTGACCATAACTTGAATATTTCTAGTACTCCTAAGGTGCAGAAGACAGGTAGGTGATATGGAATAATAAATAAAAGTGTTCAGAGGCTGCAAAGAAAGAATGTATGCTCTGTAACCATAACTCATATAAATACTAATAAGAAATGTGAATGGCTAATGACATGAGAATAAATGTTTGAATACAGATGATAGATTCACTCCCCTGTGTTCAAACAAGGATTAAAATTGGCATAGAGTGGTCCAGAGATTTTTTTTGTTAACATGTAATCTGAAAGCATCATTCAGACAAATAATTTCATAAACAGTGGGATTAAAGAAGTCTAGTTTCAAGAATACTCACCACAGAGCAACCAGCTGCAACAGGCTCTACCCTATTTGTCAGCCATCTTTCTCTCCCTCCATCCCTCTGACAAACTGTGCAAGGCAAACAGCCTTTTCTCTACCCAGTTCTTGCAATCCAGCCAGTTTGTAAGGTGAACACAAGAGACAGGCAGTAGCATGAACCATGAGTCCTCTTAGTGAAGGCACTAATTTGGACTTCTCGCAGCTACTCATTTTACAAAACTCTCTAAAAATTTGTCATCTCCAAAACTCTTTACACCTGTATCAAAGTACCTGAATGTGCTAATGAGTTCAAAAGGTACTGACAGAGAATAATAAAATCAGCTTTATCAGTCAGCTTATTTTCAAGGGTGCTGGAGAAAAAAAGTCTATGTAAACAATGGCAGATCCCTAAGGGAAGCAACACAGTCTCATCTGTGCAGTCCCAGCACTTCTGTGACACTAAGCCTAAGCACTATTCTCCTATCAGTGCAAGGAAATTCTATTTTGTAGCCAAGAAGTCTTGGACTAATTCTGAAAACAGAGTCCAAAAGAAGTGAGAGATTATTCTGTACTCTATTTATTTAGATTATTCTATATATATTATTATGTGACAGACCAAGATTGGATAGACACAATCATTCCTCAGTTATCCCAAAGCAGTTTTAAAATGGTTTCTTCTATGAGAGTTCTGATATTAGGATTGGTCTCTTTACCTTTATCCTGATCTAAAACATGTTATTTTCATTTAGATTATTTGATCTCTAAAAGGCTTTAGGTGCCCTAATGTTTAAAATGGGAAGAAAATCTTAATATTAGGGCAACCGCTTCAACAGGCAGTTGCCTTCTACAACAGATACTTCTCATGTCTTTATTGTTCTCATCTAAAAACATTAGTACTAGAACAGCACCAAAATAGTATTAGCATTTTTTATATCGTTGAATTCTGATTCAGTGGCATAGGCAAACAAATTTTTAACAATTTTGACATTTGACGTGGTTATTTTAGTAGCTTAATAACTAGCTTAATAACTAGCTTAATAACTAGCTTAATAAGTAGCTTTCAGGAGTAATTTGATATGCTGCATCATAGAAGCTACTAGATTTCTTCCTTTCCTTGATACTTGTCCTTTTATAATGATTTGTCTCTTTATCAGTAAATGCTTTCAGTTAAAAACACATAAAAACAACTGTAAACTGAAGGCTTTTGCTGCTGTCCAAAAATACAACTGCAATACAAGATTTCTTTGTTCTGTCTTGCTGAATTCATACACCAGAGAAATTAGATTAAGATTTTTCACTCAAAAAAAAAAAATCTACCTGTAACACTAATTGTCCAACTGATTATTTCTAAAAGAAAAAAATCTATTTTTACAATTTATTTTAATAATAAACAAATGTTAATAAAAGAAGCACTTCTAGCTAGAGTTAAAGAAATAAAGTAGGTGCCTCAATATAAAGTGATATAATGGAAAATTTTCAGGCACCAGAACGAAACAGATAACCCTTGGGTTGGTACTCTAAGTAAGATGTCAAAGAAAATGGTACCTTCAGAACAAAAGCTCCAAAGGTGATGTTTGTGAGGAAACACTTGCTAAAACTGTATGGGAACAGTCTCTGCAATAAGGACAGTAAAAGAGGCCACTTGGATCCAGAATCGGGGAAACGACTGCTGCACACAGGCACTTCCCCAAGCAGGAAGATGACTTTTTCCAGACCACTGCTAAATCACATTGATAATTTAAGGTACTGACTGGCTAAAAGGTGTGTAATTTGCAATTTAATATAGACTGGATTATTTCTGTGATAATCATGCAGCAATTATACTACCTAATTATCAAGTGTCATCAGTCTTTCCCAGTTACACTCCAAGAAATAGCTTATTTTCCTACTTAACTAAATCAACTGGTAATAACAAGTTCCTCAGCATGTAGGAAAGAGGAAGTACATCAAATCTCTAGATTACACAAAAAGCAGACAAAGATGGAGTTACAAGAAAGTGGGGGATTGAAAATGAAGGCAATTATGTTTAATTTAGAGACACTAACAGAGAAATTCCACAGTTAAAAGCCGATCAGAATAGAGAGTGAAAGTAATGATAGTGTATTTAAATGTCAGAAAAGTTTGAAATAATTTAGGAATCTTGGAAACATGAAAATTCTGGGGAAAGAGCCCTCTGGCTGTATTTGACTTACTTACAAAATAAGAAACAGCAGCTGTCTAGAGGTACTCCTTATGTAAATCTTAGCCATGATGCAAATAAAGGTTCCACATCTTCATGTAATTAAATATCTAACATTAATATGAGAGAGATGGCTCAGTGCTGTTCTTTAAACCTCTGCATAATTGTTTGACAATATACAATTGTACAGATTTTTAAGAGGTCTGCCAAGACTCAGTTGCTACCTCAAACTTTAATACACATTGAAATAAAGATTATATGATACTCTTATTTCTTACACCACATTAATTCACAGTTGCATCCCTAAAAAAAATACACAATACTGACACTGTGAATTTTTATTACCTTCAAAAACTTCAGGTGCCATCCAAGCAGCACTTCCTTTATTGTTGGTCATGTGTGTTTGAATATCACAGGCTGTACCAAAGTCACAGATTTTTAGAACTGTCCCCCCAGCTACCAAGAGCAAACTGTCAAAGAAAAAAAAGATATTAAAATTGTGGGATGAAATAGTCTGGTAAAAAACCAATGATTTTTTTTTTTTTCCAACAACTATCATTCTAATATAGTTGAATGTCTTAGGCTTTGATTCTCAGTGCTTTGTTTTTATAATCTGGGAAATAAGTAAGGTCACTTGTTTCTAATGTGAACATAATAAATATTTTAAAATACTCCAATATATGTTGTAATTTATTAATATTCCTACATGCTAGATTTTAATTAAGTATCTTCAGCCATAGTAAATCAGTAAGCATATATGGACAAAATTAGTCCTTCAGATTCCAGAGGCTGAAACCCCAATTTTAGCAAAAGAAGAATGGCCAAGACGCCTGCTAATGTCTGTCAACACAAATATTTATTTAAATGAAAGCACTGAAGTTACATGTTAACAGCTCTCTAGACAAAAACTGGGGAAACCAGAAAGACCTAAAGATTTAAAGTGTGGCTTCATATCAGGATTTTACCTGGTAATAACTGGTGGCTACCATAAAAAAAAGGATGATTCTGCTTGTACTCAAATATCTGTTTCTACCCAATCTGTGCAGCCAGATCTGAAGCTGTAAAATGAGTCAGGTAACAAACTGACTGGACAGAAAACTACTAAATTTTGTTTCAGTGGAAAGTGATGGGAGCTTCTGGCAGGGGTAGTAGAACTGGCAGCAGCAGGGGATAAAAGAGGATGGCCATGTGGTGAAAGAGCTCTAATATAACATTAGATTAAATACGACATTAAAACCAATCNAAACCATTTCAAAACCGGAGGATTTTAAATGCCTCTGATTAGAAGCCTTATTTCTAACAAAATTCTCTTACATGATGCAGGGCAAGAGCAGGATATTTTTCCAGTTTGACAGAAAGCAACTGAATATAGTTCATTTTCTCTATCATACACCATCATTCTGTAGCTGAAGTTTCAAATGCACAGCTTTCATTTGGAAAATAGTACACCCAAATGTTAGTATCAATTAAAGGTTATAATATATAAATATATATATATATAAGTATTTTAAAACTATCTTAACTTCCGATTGTAAGAAAATATAAAATATGTACCATAAACCTACTTTGGTGGTTTCAGGTCTCTGTGAATTAGGGCCTTTGGTTTCATGCTGTGGAGATATGCCACTCCTTGGGAACACTGTAAACACCAACTCATGGCATGTGCAGCAGTATAATGAGGCAGAGGTTCAGCACCATGCAGCACTGCAAAACAAAGGCACAAACTAAAAAGAACTTTATTGCATATTACAACACATATGATGGAGTTAACAAAATACCAGTTAGAAAGATCTATGGAATCTAAGTAATTATCAACACTCCATTACTGCAACTGAAAATATCCTTCTGGAGACTTTTAAAACAAATGACAAAATATTTTCCGTTTTTTAGTATGCTTTCCGTAATTTTTAATGTTAAAATTCAATACGAAAGGTGTTGCTTGTTCTCAGCTATCCCTGGTGAAGTCTAAACAAATGGTCAGGGAATTTACAAATTAAGCAAAAATCTTTTCAGATGTTCCACTGGAAAACCTTAAATTACTTGTATAAAACATAAGAAACTGATACCAAGAACAAACCAGTGGGCTGAAAAGCGGTTTTTAAAAGTACACTCCTTTCTCCTTAAAATTATTTAAAAAATTTCAAAGAACCACAGAATGGTTGGAAGAGACCTCCAGAGGTCCGCCAAGCAGGGTCAAGCAGGCTACCTCCAGCTGGTTGCCCAGAACATTGGCAAAGTGGCTTATGAGTATCTCCAAGGATGGAGACATATGTATGAAATAGCTTTATAGTTTAGATCACATCTGCCCTAATATAGTGTTTTAGGTCCAGGAAGACACTATGAAGTGATACTCACCATTGTAGAGAGAACCTCCTTCAGCATACTCCATAACAAGACACACCTTTGCAGGGGAGGGTACAAAAAACAGGGATGTGTTAAACATAGGGGCAGAAAACAGTTTCTGTAAACTGAAAGCTCTTTGAGAGCAACTGCAAAGCCTCCATACCTAAGCTAATGGAAAATATATCTATGAAGTAAAAGGTCAGTTTGAAGAGTCTGTATTTATATGTAAGAAACAGAAATCAAGTTTTATACTTAGTTCCCACTGTAAGTTAGGAAAGAAGAGAATAACCTCCACCTGTCTCAGTCTTAAAAAGCAAATGCTGTTCTGACAAACTGAAGTATAATCTGTGCTTAGAAATGGCTTTGGGGTTTCCTTGAAAGAATTTATTTCTCACAGCAGTGGAAAGAAAAAACCCCAAAACCTGAAAATATCAAGCAACTTACAAATCTGTATATTTCCTTATTATAGCCAAAACATAAAAAATATATATAAAATATACATTTTTAGTATAAAATACATGTTTTGTGCATTGGTGCTTGCATACGCTAAGCTAGTCACTTGCTGTTATACTGACAAAGCTGTAACTTACTGGGTTTAGACAGGCTCCATATAACTTGACAATGTTGGGATGGTTCACTCGTGACAGCTGTCGAAGCTGCAATACAAATCACACANTAAAACCCAACCAACAAACCACCCCCGCCACAATGTTCTCTTATTGAACAACCAAACCATTTCAAAACCGGAGGATTTTAAATGCCTCTGATTAGAAGCCTTATTTCTAACAAAATTCTCTTACATGATGCAGGGCAAGAGCAGGATATTTTTCCAGTTTGACAGAAAGCAACTGAATATAGTTCATTTTCTCTATCATACACCATCATTCTGTAGCTGAAGTTTCAAATGCACAGCTTTCATTTGGAAAATAGTACACCCAAATGTTAGTATCAATTAAAGGTTATAATATATAAATATATATATATATATAAGTATTTTAAAACTATCTTAACTTCCGATTGTAAGAAAATATAAAATATGTACCATAAACCTACTTTGGTGGTTTCAGGTCTCTGTGAATTAGGGCCTTTGGTTTCATGCTGTGGAGATATGCCACTCCTTGGGAACACTGTAAACACCAACTCATGGCATGTGCAGCAGTATAATGAGGCAGAGGTTCAGCACCATGCAGCACTGCAAAACAAAGGCACAAACTAAAAAGAACTTTATTGCATATTACAA
>VXAY01000696.1:6001-19673 GCA_013399855.1 Oxyruncus cristatus | reverse complement strand
ACAAAAAACAGGGATGTGTTAAACATAGGGGCAGAAAACAGTTTCTGTAAACTGAAAGCTCTTTGAGAGCAACTGCAAAGCCTCCATACCTAAGCTAATGGAAAATATATCTATGAAGTAAAAGGTCAGTTTGAAGAGTCTGTATTTATATGTAAGAAACAGAAATCAAGTTTTATACTTAGTTCCCACTGTAAGTTAGGAAAGAAGAGAATAACCTCCACCTGTCTCAGTCTTAAAAAGCAAATGCTGTTCTGACAAACTGAAGTATAATCTGTGCTTAGAAATGGCTTTGGGGTTTCCTTGAAAGAATTTATTTCTCACAGCAGTGGAAAGAAAAAACCCCAAAACCTGAAAATATCAAGCAACTTACAAATCTGTATATTTCCTTATTATAGCCAAAACATAAAAAATATATATAAAATATACATTTTTAGTATAAAATACATGTTTTGTGCATTGGTGCTTGCATACGCTAAGCTAGTCACTTGCTGTTATACTGACAAAGCTGTAACTTACTGGGTTTAGACAGGCTCCATATAACTTGACAATGTTGGGATGGTTCACTCGTGACAGCTGTCGAAGCTGCAATACAAATCACACAACTTCAAACCATGGGGAAAAAAGGCTAATGCTTTATTTTCACAGCTACAATTAATACACCACAACAGTAAGTACAGTTTTATATGCCTGCATAACCCTAGATAGTGATTTTAGGAATTACAAGACTGATGTCCCTCTTTGCATTTTAATGTATGTAATTAGGTTTGAGTCTAACTGAAACTGCATTTTAAAAGAAATTTTTAAGAAATTAAAGAAGATATTTTGATAGGTTGTAGTAAAATCACTCGAGTCACAAGCACTCTGCAACTAGGTTCGATGCTCTTCCTGGAGCCTGCAATTTTGGAATCCTGGTTGTTTGACTACATAAAAAAAATCAGAATCATTTTGGCCTTAATCACAATATAGAAGATTACTGCTCTAAAAAGCCCCAAGCCCACAATCCTAGAAATTAAGCCAGTTTATTATTAAAGCAACATAGTTCCAAGAACCTACTACTGCTTGTACTGACAATTACACTATTTTGCACTAAGTATTTTTTTACCAGTACGTAACAGAAGGGAAAGAAAAAAGGAATTTTTTTCCCTTTACACAGACTTCTGAAGCAGTTTATGCTGTCCACTGTCTATAGAACAAATGCTACTTCTTCTGTACACTTCAAAAGACCTAAAAAATCAGAACAGAGTATTACAACTGATGCTTGCACTGTTGTAGGGTTTCCGGAATACCAATAATTATTTAAGCATTTTTAGGATTATCTACTCAGATCTCTTTAGAACACAAAAAATGCTAAGAGACCAATCAGACCCACTGAGTATTAAATTAGACTCAGATTAATAACCTTAAAAACTTTCCATGGTAATGAACAAAATATAAATATTTACACAGAGGCCTATAACAAACATGCTTCTTTCAACCCTTCAGGGTGTTACATTTGAGTACATTTAGTTCCAAATTTAAGAGATTTATTTTCAACATATTTTGTGTATCTTGAATATACTAAATGATAACTGAATAAATACTAAGCAACATGTCACAATATATCCCATTTAAATTACATGGCAAACTTTTGATTCCAATTAATGTCATGTATCTTGCGAAGTTTATCGTTATATCTGAACTACTCAAGGTATTTCTGAAGAAGCAGACATGGAATGAAAACAGTGACTGCCTTTTAATGAGTTATAGGTAGCAATATATGTAAGAAAAAAAAATAAAATTATTAGAACTGCCGATAAAACTCAGAAACAGTTTCAAGTATGGACCTGATTGTACTGAAGAACTTATGCTGTAGCGCCTGGAAGTGTTAATCAGCTCCAAGACTTCGGTGGGGACTTCAGCTGCACCCTGATTCCAGACTGAGACAGAATCTAGGAACTGGCATTTCCCCAACTGTGTGCCCTTCTCTCTCTCCTCCTTGCCTTCCAGATTTTTATGGGAAGCAAACTAAAGAAGCTGCACTATTCTCTGACAGGTCTCTTGTTCTGCAAGACAAGGGGTCCAGGCCTGAACTGGGTACCACAGGCTGCATTTATCTTTTAACAGACTTTAGTACTTCAAATAGCTTTTAGTACACTAAACGCACCCATGAATTTAAGAAAACAAGCTCTACCAAACCCAGTATTTCCCATCAAACTTACTGTACCTCTACAATGAAGGCTTTTCTTTCAGATTCACTTTCTATTTGTTTAATGGCTACATCTTTAGCTCGCCATTTTGCCTTGCAGACCACACCAAAGGCTCCTCTTCCAACAACCTAGAACGAAATACAAAACAGGAGTTAAAACTTGAAATGGTTTCATTTGCTGTGCAGGACTTTGCAAACAGAAAAGAAATTTAACTTTGAAAACTGAAGACACACAGGTTCAAGTTTTGCAGCAGTGATTGAACAGTATGGTGTCAAAGCATAACTGGTGCTTAGCTAAGCTTCCTCCAAAGACCATTTACAGAAGAATTGGAAAACACATAATTTACAAAAAATTGAAAAAATCCCAATCCATTATTAACATTCAGACCAGCATTTCAGAAAAACATGATCTCCGTTATTTCAAGTAAGATTTGCTCAGAAGAAAACTAGAGGAATGACAGAAAATTTATTTATTTAGATTTGAAGTTTTATCTATTTGCTGCATTCCTTTATTCTTATTAGGAAAAGGAATTTAAAGTCCCGAATTTCAAATGCATACACAGACAATTGCACTGGACTATGACAAAGTCAGGATGAGGTATTCAATGTGCTCCAAGATATGCTTTCATTTTCACAGAGATGACTCAATAGTGTGAGAGCAGTGAATTGTCCTGCAAGTCCTCCAAAGAAGCACATTGTCTGCATAAACTAAGCTTTCCCTATTTCTGCTGCTTTCTAGCCTATTTGGAATTAACATTGCCCAAAAATACAAAAAAACCAGACAAGAGTCATAACTCTTCATTGTAACTTCACAGAAGCAGTAGTAGCAGCTTCTGCATATTATATTATACAAGAAGCCTTTAATCTTTGCTGTGAAGGAGCTCTAGCACCACCATTGTTTAGAGCTGCTCTTTGAAACCAAGCACAGAAATAAAAGCAGGATAAAGAGAAGTGTCCTTTTTTCGATGAGGTCACTTCCAGTAACTGGTGAGTTACAAACGACAGTAAACTGAAATTTTACTTCTTTAATCATGTTCTTCAGGGGAAAATGGCAACACACCGAAAAAAAACATGCACATGAGAAGTAGAGTTGAAATGAGAGTGTCACCAAAACAGTGACTCTAACTGCTAAGGGAAAGCACAGACAAGCAAGTTGTTACAAAAGAAAGGTGGTGAGAAGGAGGAAATGTAAGGCACACATAGGCACAGAATTAGCTAAGGAAAAGAGGCTCCTCCAAATCCAAAAAATTCAAGGCAGGGCAGATAAGAAGGAGGGGAGGGGAGGAGAGAAGAGACAAGGTGCTTAGTCAGCTGGTCTTGGGTTCCTATTTGGCCCTCACAACTTTTCTTCACTGTTGGTTTTAACAGCACTCTGTGCTTGTGTTCCTAGTACTTGATTTCAAGTAATATCATATGTATACTGAGGAACAAAGCAGATGGTTCTAATAAAACAAACACATTTCTGCAAGGTGAATGGGAAGGGATGGGAAAAGAAGGGAAACAGGGAGAGCGTGAAGTGCAAGCATTTACAAATATGATTATCGTAGCAATTTATTACGGCAGAATTTAACTTTACTGTCTTCCTTAAATGGGCAAAGCACAACCAAGAATATTATTTTGAATGGAAAAACACAGTGCCTAAAATTACAAAGCTCTTCACTAGAAAGTCATAGTTATTTATGACTTTACCCAATAAAAAATGGAAAATATTCTTGACAGGGGGAATACTAAAAATGTATACAATAGAGATGCAACATAATAAAAGGATCTACAAAATACTCAAACATAATATTGCACCCACATTATAAACACTACACCAATTCTTATGGGTTTACTTGTAAAGTCACTTCTTAACAGAATAGTTTCTTTAAAGAAAAGTGTGATTTGTAGGAGATCACTGAATAACCAAACATTCCCAATGCTGAAACAATGCAAACTGCCTGCTGTGCACATACTTACCCTTCGAGGAAATTACATTTAACAGTTTTACCTTTCTTTTTTTTGAGATGCCCTCCAATATAGCAGCAATTCAGATCATAAATTAAGAGTGCTGATACAGAAAAGGTAACTCAGTAGCCAGGAAGGTAGAAGCACCAGACTACTTGTCAAGGCTTCATATGAGAGCAAACTGACTACCACTTACGTAAACCATGCTTGGGGTTAGGTCCTTCCTACATGCTTTCCTAATAAATAAATAAACAAACAAACAAATAAATGAATACATAAATACTAAATAAATAAATAGTGACACTGATTTCCCTCGGGAATGGGGTGGAAAAGGCTGCAGGTGCATAAGACCTGATAAACAGTCATGATGAATATGAGGAAGTCTGCAATCAAGGCCCCAGTTTGAAGAGAGGAAAAATATAAATCAAAAAAAAAATCAAGATCTTGTATTAAGAAAGATGAGAAAAGGGAAATTATGTTTAATCTTTTTGAAAGGTTACACATGGATATGAGAGATGGTTGCCCAGCAACGGTGATCAATGGCATTTTCCTCTTCTAGTTTCCTGATTACACAAAAAAATATTTTTCTATTATACATTACAGTACACACTTATCCTTTCAGGAGTTCCTGCCTTCTCACCTTTACCCTCCACAACAGTGGTTCATAGACTGAGTCTGCCACAAGATATTTGCAGGAGATGGACAGAACATGCCCCATTCTGACCCATGTAAAAAAGGGACCTGTTGATTGAAACCTCCTCCCTTAGCTACAGGGCCTTGACTCTTCTCCTGATGTAACACACACCAACTATTTTCTTGCAGTCCACAACTGAGGTTTGAAACACCAGGTCATGCAAATGATAGTTGAGCAGCCTACGAAAATAGTACGTATAAACAAATTGGAAATAATGAGTCACTGGAAGACACACAAGTCCCAAATAGTCTCCCTTGGTATTTCCTTCTCCCTCTCAAACCACTTTTTGAACAAAACTGCCTAAATAAAATAAAATAAACTTTGAATAGAATTTTTTGGCAATGGTTGGCCCCCCGCCTTCTACTGGCACAAGAGAGTGGTGCATTACAACCCCTTTGCCCACCTCACACAGTGTGTGACCAGAACTATGGTAAAAGAAAAATCTCATCAGTTGGTGTGTATGCCATAAGTGTACACTTCACAGAAGTGCTGATTTAGTGAGCACATAAAAGTCCACTGTGCAAGCACATGTAACTCAGCAGCCTGCTCACATCTGGGGACTACTAGGTACAGTTAAGGAGAGAAGGATGCCACAGAGCAGCGTGGGCAGGATGAAGCATACTGGCAGCAGCAACACAGTACATTATGAAGGAACCCAAACTAGGTTATCCATGTAACGGGAAAGGACTCTCCCCTTCATATAACGCATATAATGAATTCTCCTAGGTGGATACAATTGGCCTGTAAGACTTCTTTTAGAAGGTTTCTTTTCTTAATGCACCTTTTCTCATACTCTCAGTTTTTGACTACAACTCTGTAACATTTAATCCAGTGACAGAAACAAAAAAAAGCTATTTGAAAACAGTACATATATGTCAGATACATATGATGAAATTTAATGAAGCAATTTAACTTTTTTTACTTAGCCCAAATCATTTACAACAGTTTGTGATTTATCGGGCTTATTATATACTACATATATTTTTATAAACTAAATATATTTATTTTTCACATGGATAAAAAAAAAAAGCCCAAGTATCTCTTGCATTTGATTCCATGTGGTTAAATTCAGTCCATAAGTCAATATAAATCTATGACTGCCAGTTTAATCCTAAGAATTGTTTTAAGTATTTCCAGTTCATGTACTAAAGAAATCATTAATTTTCTATGTTGATGTATTTTTTAATAACATTTCTACTAAATGAAGAAACTACCAAAACCAAGTACACTGCCTAATGTCACGTTTTACACTGTGCCATGAAAGTCATAATATCTGGGCTTTAGTTGAAAAGTGGAATAAATTCCAAGAATCAGATGCATTTTAAAAAATTTCACTGATGACTGGAAAAAATAATTTAAAAAAAAAATCAATGTCTAGCACCAAGAGGAAGAGTTTACCAGGCAATCTAAATCTTAATTACATAACAGAAAGCTATGAGAGACAACCAGGTATGTAAATTTTATGGTTGGTGAAAACAGTTTGATGAATGACTATGCAGTCAAGGTTTCATAACAATTTATCAGTGACTTGGTGCCTGCTTAGGCAGAGGGTTGAACTCGAGAAGAGGACACGAATGCAGTGAATATTTACCTAGGATACAGGGAAAACAGAAGAGCCAATCCTCCATTAAAGGCTCAGCCTCTTGGACAGCACACGAAGAGAATAACTGTCAGAAGCAATGACAGATCTGATACAAATTGAAGCTTACCATATGTGAAAGCCCAGAATATTTTTCCTAATTAATCTGGAAAAAGTACCTTACTTGTAGTAAAAAATCCCTTTATAATCAACAGAACGCAGCCTGTGATGGATTCAATTTACTTATAATTTTCTTCCCTTAAGTTTACGCTGAACTTATTCTTTAAAGGAGTGAGTCTTAGATTTTGTCAAAACTGTTTAAACACTTCGTAGTTTCCTTCAACACCATGTGCTGGAACTAAGTAACTTAATAGCACAGGAGGGAGGCACTGCCTGAACTTCAGTTTCTTCATGCTCATTCCTTCTTGTTCCCTGCTGTTGGTGCCACACCATATGTTTGGGCACTAGTGCATATTCGGAATTATATGAAGTACAGTTAATGGAATTATTGACACAACAAATCAATAAACAGCAGTTGATCTGTAGCACTGCGTGTGTTTGGAAAATGATCTAAAAATAAACACATTCTTTTGGTGAAAGATTTTGTCACTCTAAATATCTTCTGGGAGAAAAAAGGAAAATATGGGGCAGATGACATGTTTAGAAATAGAACAAGAGTGCTTTTACTTTTCCCACAGAAGAGAAACAAGCTTCTTGAGAACCACTGAGTACACGACACAAACACATTTTAAACTGGAAGAAATGCTTAAAGAGCATTAAAGATTGAAAAGTATATATATTCTTCTCCCTATAAAATTTAGATCAGTAGAAAGTTATGTTTTCCTCTGTGGCAAAGCGACATGACGAAGTACAGCGCCACTTGCGTGTTTTCCAGATAATGTATTTAGAGTCTTATTTAAAGAATATGAACCATACAAGAGCCCTGGAACAAGCGTTACCTCTGTCTCTGTGTACAAATAGTATCAAATGCTGTACATAAACAAAGATACATGATACTGACTTGGAAGTATGTAGACTATACTGACTGGCAAGTTATGTAGACTAGAAATCATGCAGGAAATAGAGACTGCAGATATGTTAAGACCTTAAGGATGTATTTTGTCCTAAGGGATGTGACCAAAAATTTCCCCTCCCCCAGTAAAACAAGAAAAATGCATCTCTGTTTACTCAGATGCACCATAATCCCTTATCAAATGCCAAAACTTTGGAAGAATTAATTTCAACTTCACATTAACTTCACAGGTTTCTGAAAAACATAAAAATGCAAAGTTTTTGTCTCTGTCCATGAAGTTTCCATGTAAGGTAGCTCTGCATGCTGGATACATAGTGCTTTTCTTTCTAAAAAAAACTTGCTGGATATATAACACTGCAATAAAATATAATAGCTCCCTGGTTAGCAGATGTAGTATTCTTTGGGGAATTGACTTCATAATTTGCAGTATCTATGGTGTGACATGTTTGTTTATGATTTTGGGAAGCAAGACAAGCAGCTACAAAATCTCAACAATAGAAAGTCAACCTGCTTCCAAACAGACAGGAGGCTCTAAATTATCTTTAATACCTATGTTGCTTTCCCTACTGGTATATTTGCAAATGAAAGGCTTATGCAAAGTGAACTTTTGGATCCCTCAAGCTTCAGACACTACGCGAGACAGAGTGGAAAAAAAAGAAGTGTTCTACAATGCTTTGTAAAAACAGAACAACATTTTTAAATTCAGTTGCTTCTATTCTTTCTAAGAGAGCTTCAGCAGTACTAATACAGCATACTAATATTTTCAGTTTTTCATACATCTGCCCATATGATACAGGGAACATAGAGTTTAAAAAAAAAAGTGCCAAAAGAAGCCATGAACAACAGTTTGCAGCTCCTAAAAATATATGCCTACACTTTCTATCATTCATTCAACCAGCCTCAAATTCCGACTTTGGTTCCTCTGAATGTGCTATGCTTTATTAAGTAGATTGAAGCAAATAGGCCCCGTGCCACAAATGACTGTGGCCAATACCCTGGCAGCACTTTTCGGAAGGAGTTCACATCTGCCAATTCTTACAGCTATGTTCTTTGACTTATTAAGTTTATTTGTACTAGTGTTGACCCAATTCTAAATGTTGCTTTCCCTTTCTTGAATTCACACAGTAGTGAAAAAACCCCGAAATTCTCTTCACTCCCCCACCCCCAAAACCCCTGTAAACAATCGTACCAATTTTAAGTAAACTAAGTTATTTAGTTTAGATTTAGTTTCCAAGTTTCAACTTTTAAGTTATGCAAAACACCATAGGAAAAATATATCCCTTAAGGATGTTTTAGCACGAATCAATTCGTTTTGTTACAGTAGCCCAGACGGTAGGTTCTAGTTTTAGACACAAAATGTTGGGTACTGAGGCGCTCAGGATGAAGGACTCCAACAGGAGTCGGGCTTGCTGAGCTGGCATTGTCTAAAAATTACTGGTCTTTGAAAAACAAATAATCATTCTACAGTCAGTCAAATACTGCTAGAATCCACTGGGTATGATAAACAAGGGACATACGAAACTTGTTCTAAGTTTTTTCCTTAGAGAAAGGCATTAGACAGGGAACTTCATTATCTCTTAAATACGCATCTTGCTTTCATCACTGGAATAGAAAAGCCTGTGAAGTTTCTTTCCCATATGCTCTTTAGGAGAGTAAAATATAAGTTTATTTTACAGGACACAAACAGATTCATTGAATATATCTGCTATATATCTGCATGCGTAGAAATAAATGTAAAGTCTCACACTAACAGTTTCACTAGCTTTTCAGCCATCCTCTAACTCACTGCACATTGAATTTAATCCACATGGAATTGGTGTTCCATAACTTCCGCTGTAAATTCACACCCCAGAACGAAGAGAATCTTCCACTGGTGTAACAAAACTAAACTTAAATATTGACTTGGATTAAATCAGAAATTTATTTAGAGTAAAATTGGAGAAAATATGGGCATATGTTTTCACCATGTACTAATTTTTTGCCTTTGCTTTTGGGAACTCAACTTTGCACCTTGAAGTCTTATTTACTGCAAAAGGTTGAGAAACACAACTGACTTCAGATGAATTCTTAACTACCACCCTTGGCTTTTGAGTACCAATCCTTTCGTACTCATGAAATATCCAAGAACACTGTTCAGATCTCAAATCGCACCTCCTGTTCTTGTCCAAACTTGTTCCAATTTTGCAGATTGGTATTCCACAACTGGACATGATCTCCCAGGACATAAAAACAATGGAGGCAGAAACAACCCCATGTTCAGCAGCAGCTTATGCATATCAGTTTTGCCTTGTAGTGGAATGGACATAATCGGTCACCGTACCTCATGAACTTTTGAAAGTTAAGTGCTATAAAAGGGAGCAAAATCCAGTTGTCTCACCATATTGCTCATTCTCTTGCCTCTGAACTGCTTTGCTTCATAACTGTAAGAAACACATGTAGTTCTCAGCACACTACTCAGTTAATGAAATTATTCAACTGTGTAAATGTGCCATAAATTGCATCTCCTTAGTTGCTGGGACCTTAAGCAGGTTTTCCAGAAGAAATACTTACAGAGTTTAGTTTTTCATCTTTAAGAAAACATTACCCTAAATTTCCTTAGAATTAACTACTGTTGCCCTAACATATTGTTGAAAATAAACATCAGTGTAGACTGCAATATACCAGCAGTATTCAAATGACAGTTTTCAAATAATTTACACTTCCACACTGTTCAAAAGTAACTTGCAACTCCACAAATATGGCATTAGCTTTCAACCCAGCTAAATCAGCCAGTGGCTGAGCAGAACCACAGCATACATGACCAGACATGTACCTTTGGCTGTGCGATCCAAGGCACACACACATCATGTGATGAAGTCTACATTTTGTTCATGTATGGCACTGTTATCCAGTGACATAATGGAGAAAGGGCTGTGGAATTTTCAGGTAAGACTAGCAGGGACCAGGTTGCCAGAACAATTCAAAACCAAAGTCTGTTGCTTAGATGTGGAAGCTCCTCTGGGAAAAAGAGACAGGAGTATTTAGGCTAGATTTAAACACGAGATTTTAAAATAAGGCTGTTAGGCTTGTTATTGATTTCAGTTGATTTCAGTTATATTAAGTTTTATTTGTTCAGTTTCTAATGATTTGTCTATCTAGTACCTAAAAACTTGCAAGGACATTCCCACAGTCAAAAACTTGCATGGTAAAAGAGGGAACATTTCTGCTGAACACAAGTTCTATGTTGTTTTTACCCTTCTTATTTTGAAGATGCTCCTACTGTGTCATAGCAATTTTTATTTGACTCCAACTCATTCATAATAATTGTCTCTACATTTTACTTCATTTTAAGAACTTGAAATAACAAAAAGGCAGCCTGAAGTTGGAGACATGTTTGACAGGGCAGAAGTAACACTGAGTACATGTGCATGGTAGCTAATGCAAAATATGGTATATTTTTTTATATTATTCAGTAGAGTTCAGGCAAATATAAATGAAAGTGCACTTATAGATCTCACATTTATTAGCAAGGACTAAGGGCCTGCAAGTATTCCAGAACTTCAATATCTATTAATAAACCAGTGGCAGAGTGGGACTGCTATCTGCTGACAAGACAGACTTGATAATACAACAGCAAAGCTATGATTATAAAAGCATTTGAGTTTCCAGTGTAGATCTCTTGACACTCCATTTTGAAACACCTGAAGTTTGCCAAGCATAAATCTGACCATTTTGAGTCACTACAGCCATTTAAAAATCCTTGAAACCTTCCGAGCTTGAAGAGCACAGACAATCCTCAGAAAGGATGTATGTTTTGTTATGACTACAAAGTTAACTACTTCTACTGAAACTGCATTGTGAGCAAAAGGTGAAACACCCACACCTGAGAAAAGCAAGGTCTAAGTATGGTCTCCAATTCTTCTGTTTTATAGTAAAGTAGGTCTTATTTTTCCTCTGTGCAATGACATTTAGACTGTGTTCAAAACAAAGAATCTCCAATGCCTGTAAGAACTTCTGGTAGGACAGAATGTAACTCAATGTAACTGAATGTAACTGAACGTAACTCAAAATGCTACGCCAGCTGTCATCAGATTTTTCATGGAGACAACACATTATCAGAGTTCTCCTGCTTATACCACATGAGTTTTGTCATCTCCAACAGAGATATTGCTTTGAGAATAATGCAACAATCACATTAGAGAAATTCTTACTTAGGTATCATCCCTACATACATTTCTGTGCACACAGTCCCATCTCTGCAGGTGCTAGGCTTGTGTGTGGAATGCAGACAAGCTCCCAAAGCCAAACCTTAGAATGATAAACTTGAGTCACACACTATGCAGGTCCACATCTCCTATATGTAAACCAGCAATATAATCCTTGTTAACAACCTTCCCAAGGGTGTTGTGAGGAGTAACGATTTGTATAGTTCTTTATTAATTCAAAGTGTTATGTCTTTATTAATTCCAAGTGCTATGTCTAAGATAACAGATGTGCTGCTCACTTCTGTGAGCCATCCCTGGGCACTGTTTTATGATGGATAAGTTCTCACCCACTGAAATTTTCTTCTTTGGGTGAGAAAAGCCGCTTCTCCCAAAACATGTGATTTGACCACTGTCTATCAGTAAGTGCTGACAGACGTTGGCAAAAATACCTTCACTTCAGAATAGTTAAACTGGTAAAGGGTAACGGAACAATTAGACTTAAAGAGACAAAAATCTTTATGGTTGTCATATTCATAAAAAGGGATAAAGGCAATCTTTTGGAAGATATTGTATTCTGAGAACTTCCAGTGCCTACTATGGTGAAAGCCAAAGTTACCACAAAATACTAATACAGCTGAAAGTGCCCTGGTGCTCATTGTAGATTTTATGTTCTCTGAACTCACCCCAGGCTATGTAAGCCCAGTATGATAATTATGAACAAACCAGGATTTAGCAAACTACTTTAAAATTGTGAGACACAGGTCGTCATACCTCTAAGAGCTACTACACAAAACTAAATTCACTTTCACATAAACTTGTTTAGAAAAAGAGGGCAATTATTACTGAAAGGGAAAGATGTTAATCTACAAATAAAAACACAGAGACTGTTTCAGCCGTCTTGGATGCCTGTTAAGTCCAGACTCTACAATCTGGCCTCATCAAATCCATTATGGGTCCACATGAGGCAACTTCATTCCTGCAGAGAACATAGCAGGGGAGGAAGGAAAAAAAAAAATCAACAGCAGCAATATTTTTGTGTTACTCTGAAAGTTAAACAAACATTGTAGTATATATACATACTACTGAGCCCTTCAGTAAAGCATGCAAACTATTCCAGATCACACACATCCTAATTTCACAGAAAAACCAGACAGATGAAAGGTACATTTGAAATTCTGTACTTATCCATCCCATTTAAGCACCAAAGAATTTAAGGCAATAATTTCACTGTGAAACTTTCCACAGAAAAAAAACTTGCTTTGAACTATGTTATACAATAACTTGTATATGTCACTTCCTGGGTCACATACCCAGGTCCCAAACGAAATGTTACATATCCATGAGTACATCTACATCATTAACCTGTGTTAAGAAAAAAAAACCCTGTTCATCCTTACAGCTTATAGAGCTGTAAACTTAGCAAATCATTGTGTGGTATGATGATTATAAGTGCAATGGTGGCAGAAGGCGAAAGCAGGGGCATACAGAAATAGAGACCCGAAAGAAACATCAAAATTAACAGTTCCCTCTTGTGACAACGCTTGACAACAGTGTTTGTCACCCATACTAAAGTGAGTGGCAAAATGGGTGGCGAAACTTTAAGTTCCGAAAAGATCCATCCCGCTTAAACAATACCCCACAGTAAAATCCCAAGGCTGGTAGAAGTTGGCACTTCCACTCCCAGCCAGACCTTTCTGTTCGCCCGTGCCAGCCGCTGCAGCATCCAGGGGAGCACAGAACCCTGGCCAGGTACGCGGGGGGTGCCCAGGAAGCAACCGGGGAGCCCCCGCGACCCCTCCCGCGGCTGTGGGACGGCGCCGGGCAGGGGAACCTCGGGAGCGCTGGGGGGGCAAGGCTGGCCGCGCCCGGGGAGCGCGGGGTGTGCGAGGGGCGGCGGGGCCCTCACTCACCTCTTCCACCTCGATCTCTTTGTAGTCGATTTCTTCGAAGTTGAGGACCGGGGGGGTTTCAATCATTTCAGCGGAGGCGGCAGCGGACATGCCTCCTCTTTCACCGCGGGGAGGAGAGGCCCGGGCCGGGGCTACGCGAG
>VXAY01000695.1:1618327-1647091 GCA_013399855.1 Oxyruncus cristatus | reverse complement strand
GTCTTAAGCTCTGTCAGGGGAGGATTAGGTAGGAAATTAGGAAGAAATCTTTTACAGAGTTATCAGGCATTGGAATGGGCTGCCCAGGGAGGTGGTGGATTCTCCGTCCCTGGAGGTTTTTAAGATGAGACTGGATGTGGCACTTAGTGCCATGGCCTAGTAACCATGGCAGTGTTTCATCCAGGGTTGGACTTGATGATGTCAGAGGTCTTTTCTAACCCGGTTAATTCTATGATTCTATGATTAGACAGCTTATATGAATCAAAAATGGGATGAAACAAATGAGCTGGACACCAATGTGCCAGCTAATTTAGACACTGTCTGCTTGACTTTTATTTGATGCTTTCATTTAAATTTCTCACTTCACATAGTTTTTTCTCTCCTGTTAGACAACCAACTTAAGTTTCCTCTGATTCAAATAAATATAATAACATTTCTCTATCTCTAAGGGTCTTGTGCAGCTAAATAAAATATTACAAGAGGTTTTTAGATGTTGCAGCAGCAGTGGATAACACAAACATGAATGTGATGGAAAATCTACTTCTTCAGAGTTTAAGTGTATGCCTATTTTCTTGTGGTTTCCTAGGGAGATGTGGTTTCCTTTGATATGAGCATAAAACCTCTGGTAATACTCACAGGATTTAGGAGCATTGAGTGGGGGAATAATACAATGACAGACAAAAAAACCACTGCAGCTACCTCCCCTTGAAACCCTCTTTATACATAGCAGTAGCTTGCTTTTGCTTTGCCTCCAATGGATCATCATAAACTATTTCCTTGCTTTTTGATAAGATGAAAAATATATTCCTTTGGAGTTAACAGGAACCTAATTTGCTGCTGAATTCTCTATTCTGTCCATGGATTTCCACTAGGAGATATTTATTCAGCTTATGATTACTGCCTGTATCTTGTCTTCATTTTCAGGGATGAAAAGACCTGAAGTTTTTCTGAATGCTTTGCTGTTGTCAAGGTGATAAAACATCAGCTTGGAAATTAATGGTATTGTGTCTTGGTGCATATGTGCAAGAGAGGATCTGAGTGTCCCTCTTTACACACATGCGTTTTTTAGTCGACAGACTTCACACACATTCAGTTTTACAGGACAAAATGTTATTCTAGGTGACCTTTAAGGTCCCTTTCAAACCAAGCCATTCTATGATTTTGTCATGACAAGTCAAAATTTTAGGTAGATTTTTGTCAGACTGACTTCAGTTCTGATTGCAAAGCAAGTAAGCAAGCAAGCAAGTAAACACTAACCATCTCTGGAGTTAAAGAGAGCAGCACTTGTATGAAGGCAAACAAGGTAACTCATATCCTATGAAGATTTAATATTTTATTTTTAGGATCCTTCTATTTCAATGCCACAAGATGTCAGTGCAGTTTAAGTAACAGCAGAGCACTCTCAGAACGTGAACTATAATGAAAATGGACAAAAGAAAAGAATATCCACAGTTAATTATAAGATCCGTTCTCAGAGAAATAAATCTACAATGTCTACATGGTCTTTTTTATTATATTTTTTTTTCAATCCTGGATCATGCTGTGTGTAATTATAATTATAATGAAGATAAATGTAAAAACTCCAAATAGGAGCTAGTTTATACCCCTGTCTGCATTTCACTTTCCTTCTAATTCAACAGTTAATGAAAAAGCTGTGTCTAAATACATTTTATTGCTCAGCAGAGCAGTGTTTTCTTTCCAGCACATTGTTTAATTTTGAGACTATTTTTTCAAGCTTTGCTTTGCTTTGACTTTGTGAAAGAAAAAGGAGGAGGAGGAGGTGAAGAGAGAGGAGGAGGAAGAGGAGGAGGGGAAGGAAAAAAAATCAAACCAGCTCACTTGTTGTAGTAATGACACATCCACCTCACTTGTAACAGGAGCTAATATGTTTCCATTACAATGACCACATAGAATGGGTAGTTAATCATCAAGAAAATTCATTAACTGAATGTCACCAGGAACCTGTGTACTGTAGCAAAGGAACAATGGACAACCATTTGAGCTTTAATTCAGCAGTAAGTTCCACTCACAAGGCCGCTTTCATCTTTATGAAATTGGGTACAAAGTTAATGGCATGATAAATGGTTGTTTGAACCTAGTAAGCTTCTTTGATTACAAGGACAGCAGTTCTTCCTGTGTAAGTACCAGCAAATATCTCGCATTGGGTGTTGTTTCATAATGCTTTTGAATTTTCACAACAGTGGAACCATCACATGGAAGGTTGAGGCAGGAGCAACCCCCTACCCCATAAGCAACATTTGTTTGATTTAAGATTTTTGGCAATATCTTTTGCTGATGTAAATTGGTCCTTCTGCATAACTCACAAAACAATGAAGTAGTTCGTGTGGCTTGGCCCATGTCCATGTGAACTTTAGGAGTGCTTGAAAAGCTTGTACCTCTCTCTTAGAGAGAATGGGAACTTTGTAAATAACATTTCTCTTTTTTGGAGATTAAGAGCATACACATATGTTTCAAAGCCACTTTAGGGACAGTACACAAGGGCTGACACAGCTCTGACATGTGAGTATAAATCTCTGCCTGAAAGAATCAACAGTTTAAGATTAGAGATGGGGTGTGTGAAATAACAGCATTTGGATGTGCATATCGGAAAATAAATGAGGGCCTGAAGGAAAAACATTGATTGAAGGTGCTTTTGAGCACCCACAGACTGTTTCTGAACAGACAATGTGCTCGGGCTTATAAGTGGTATTTTTGTGTGTTCAGAGAGATGTAGTGTTAACCCTCTACCTGTGCCAAATTTAATGAAGTTTAAACACCCTCAACTACCGTCTGAGCTACCGCTGCCATCCCTGGGAATGGGAGCACATGAAACACCTTCCAAGCAGAGCAATGATCACCAATCACCATATCTTATCATTCCCTTAACCATTCCTCAGAAAAGGGTATCACTATCCTCTTGGCAAGTCAGGACTCAGCTTGTACTCAATACCCTGTTCCTCTCTTGCCTCAGTATCGTATTTAAACTAAAAACAGCATGAGAGAAACAACAGTAGGCTAAGAAGTAAGCTCTAGTTTTGTGTCTCAGTCAACATCAGCCAAGCCTTGCACAGCAGCCACAGCTTGCCCCAAAATACTACCAAATATTTCTTTCTCTCATCTATTACTTTCCCCCCAACACACACATAATAAGTGAAAAAGTAATTTGTTTACAAGCCACATTCTCTTTCTCTCTGATGGGTGCTTAAGATGTCAGCATGATAGAAGAGTAGGGCATCTGCAGTACATCTTTGTGCCTTGGCCAAGGATCTGCTGCACAATCCGCTCTCACTGGGGACATTTGCATAAAACCAAGGGCATCCAGCAGCTGCTTTCATAGGTTCATATCTGTTCATGTAGAGAAATAGCCACAGTCTCAGCAGTAATAATCTTCTGTGTTGGAACCTGTACCTTTCTCCATCTGCAAATTAGGTGGGTGATTTTTTGGGGAAAGTTATTTTTGTCTTGAAATACATATTACACTGCAGAATATTTTTGGAGACAGAAGAAATTTTTGCTCACAAAAATTAAATCTGTATGGAAGGTACAAAACTGACCCAAACATCAAGGCAGAAACTTCCTTGTCTTTGTATCTTATCAGATTTTAAGCTAACTAGGGGTAACCAGTCAACTAATTTGATACAAATAAAAAGAATTACGCAGTGTTTCATTGAACTATTTTATTAACTTCTAACTCTGATGACTCCAGTTATTTTTTCTATAGACAGTATTGAATTCTCTTTTCTGGTTTAGAATTACATGGAGTATTTTGTATTATTTATTTTTCTGTGCCTGAAGGAATAATTATTTGTGCCCAGATGCTTAGCAATGGACCTTCTTTTAAAGGTCTCTGCCATGGTATTTACAATTCTAACAAAATATCAGCCTCCTCTTAGTAGAGAAGCCAACAACAAAATAAAAAGTATTTGTAAAAGAATTATTTCCCCCTACATTTCCTATCAGAATAATAGCTCAGGAAGGATCTAACTTGTTTATATTTGGGTATGGGGTTCAAATTCACTTGATTTCAGTAGTCAGCAATAAATATATGGTTCTTGGAATTTCTCCAGTCCAGGATTTCTAAAGCTCTTCCTTTTCATTTAATTCTGTTGTCAAGAATTTAACTTCTAAGATATATGAGGAAAATGCAGTGAAAGACACACAAATTAGTACAGTAGTGAATAACTAGGAAAACTCTCCCACTTCGACATTATACAAATATGTGTAAAATTACGGTAGTTATGGGAATAAGTTTCTATGAGTAGCCTCAAAAGCTATAAAACAGATTATTTGCTTTAAAACCCAGGAGAACTTTCTCAGTTTTATGATTTTGTCATATTGGCTAAATGTAAGTGAATGAACATTCTTCATTTCCAATTGAAAATCAATTTATTATTACAAAATGAAGAGTTTGAATGAGGTCATAGGTCCAAGAACTCTCTCTGAGAGTGCAATCCTTTATTTGTCTTCACAATGAAAAAATTCTCCATTATTTATAGGAAAACATGCAGGAGACATTTTTCCAGATGTCTCTCTTTACAAATATTTTTTCTTGTTACAATATATCATGCTATTCCTCTTTATATTCAAGTGATTTCTTCTAATTTATGTAGCATGGGGCTTTACTGTAGAAGGCCGCTGGAGAAATTAAACTGCAAGGCACTTCTCTTTGAAAATGTCTTGAACAGCTCTCAATATTTTATTAATTTACTGGTTTATTTTCTTTAAATCAAGTGCAATTGTAATTTATCTGTTTCAAACACTACTCTTTTTACTTCACTCTCAAAATAAGAAGCAACAATTTTTACAGCTATCTGAAAGGCAGACTGAGACAGGTTCTAGCTTTTAGGTACTAACACTCATAAAAATGTAAGAATAATTAATTCTTATTTCTGTGCTACTGAACAAGCCAGAATTGGTACTGGGTTAAATCAGTTCTTATAATAACACTAGGTTAAATGGTAACACACTGCACAGGACTTGAAACTGCTAAAAAAAATCAATTGAGTATTTCCCCCATATTATCACCATCATCTCCATCTGTTTGTATGGATTCTTATAAAAAAGTAGAACAACTACTGTGAACCTGAGTGTAAGAAAGGACTGAAGATCAGAAAAGAGGAGTTATACAGACATCTGTTTGGTCTGAAAGCAATGTATTACACACACTTTGGTCAGACTGTCTGTGTGTGTTTGTGCATGCACTTATACGAGTGAAGTATTTTACAGCAATTTGTGTTACATTAGTTGGCTTTTCTACCTTACATTTTTTGAGATCACAGAATCATCTGAGTTGGAAGGGACCCACAAGGATCATCAAGTCCAACTCTTAAGTGAATGGCCCATACAGGGATCAAACCCACAACTCTGGCATTTTTAATACCATCCTCTAACCAACAGAGTTAAGCTCAGGGTCAATGACAGATGCTTTCACTGACATGATGGATGAGAGATCCAAGGGGAAAATCTACAACTGGAGGAGAAATAGTGATTTAGGCTTGTGCCTAATAAAGCAACGTATGTAAGATGAACCTGGGGATGATGACAGGTTTTGCTATTTGTATAGAAATATTTGATCTATGTACTTTGTCTGCCTCCCCCATTGAATAGGACACCAGTGTATGGTTTAGTGCTGGAGATGCAGACAGTAAACCATTTGAATTCACAGTGGCTAGGAAGGTTAATTTCTTTCTGTAAGTCACTTTATCTTTGGAAATATCTTTTAGCCCATTTTTCATCAAGTAGACCAAAAAGCTGAAAACTGTCATATAAGTAATGTTCCACTTTATTTTGGTATTAGCCACAAGAAATTGTGGCTTTTCTGAAAGGGCAGGTAATACCCATAATCTTTGTTCATGCTCTAAAACGCTGCATCACAGCTGTGGACCTCAAAAGCCCAACAAGTGCAAGATGACTTGTCCTGAAACTCACTAATTTCACTTCAGCCCACCAGAAAAAAAAGGCAAAACAAAACCAATCAGGCTCTTGTGGATTTGTCAGAAGACCATTCACAGTTTCACTATTGCTTTCCAAAGAAGGAAAGTTATAAAGCAGAGATAACGAATATTTCCTTCAGTCTGCGGCTCCCAAGACTTTCATGATCCCATTGTACCATTGATCTTGCAGTCAGAAACTCAGTAGCTGCAATGGTGTGCTGGAAAGGACCTACACACAACCACTGGATTTCAGATAAACTCTTGTCTGAAGCCAAATGTATGCTCGCCGAGCAAGGTTTGTTACACATTTGTTGACATAGTGGTAAATTCCAAAGTAAATGACTCACCAGAATTTTCCATACAGAATATTAGTTCTCGTAGTGTGTTAATACACTAAGTTAACATAAAGTCAGGTATATAAAGGAATAATAAGAATAAAAGTTTTCAAAAAAGTAAACATATAAAGTTAGTTATATACACATATATGTATGTGTGTATATGCAAAAATTATAGATATTTGGAAAGATAGAGATATGAAAACACATTCTTCAGAAACAACTTCACAGCAGTTTATTAATTGGAGTGCTTTAGAGTCTGCAAGTTATTTGTACACTACTTTGTAGTGTGAACATATTTGTTATTCTTCACTGACTCCAGAGTCATCTTGTTAATTCATAAATCAAAAAGCAGGTTTTAACACTGCAATGTTAAACGGTTTTTCTTTTTCTTTCTTAGTGAATGGCTGACTTTTGTTTTTCCCAGCTTGCAACTCTGCAAGCTCAGATAAGGATCTGATCAGGAGATATTAATGAAGTAGTCATTTTGATTCTGTTTTTGTTTATATGCCAATAAAATTAAACAAAATTTAGTTCCTTGCTAACATAGCTAACAAAACAAAATGAAACAAAATAGGTACATTTCTTATTCATTTTAGTGGGTTTTATGCCAAAGAAATAGAAGCATCACCATTGGTTAGCGTTGTGTTCATTTCACTGACCTTATTGCTAGTGTGGTCTAAACCAAAAAAAAGAGATTTTTCTTAATTCATACAGATTGCCCAAACTATTTTTTTTTAAGTTAAGGATGGTCTAAAAAAACTTTTCTGTGTGCTGTGACTTGGCAAAACCAATGTAGAATAACTTTTAGGTTTGACCTTGTACATGGCAAAATAATAAAAGATAGAGAGATAAAAAGATTGAATTTATAGTTTCATCTACTCTTCTGTTAATACATAGGTAGGGTGTATCAACTTGTAAGTGTAGATGCTAGGAATTTATTATTAGAGATATGCTATGTGAGTCAATATTTCATCAATAATTCAAGATGTAATTTAGAAGTATAATTATATTCAATACATTACTATTCTTTGCTGCTTTGTTTCAATAATATCTTAAGATTCACAGCAAGATATTTTTATTTATATATTTGAACAATCATAAACTTATCTTGAGCAAACTAAAATTCTTTGTGAGTCAAATAGTCACTAAAATCTCTTTGTTTAATTGTATCTTTACAATGAAAAAAGCTACTATTTCACTAGATAATAAGAATAAGAGATTTTGTAATCCCCAGTTCAAAGATCTCATAGAATTAGCAAGGAACCAAAAATCTCTTCCATTTGCAGTGAAGGAAAGAAAAAACCCTTGCTCACTTGAGATTTTTTTCCAGCTATGAATTAAGGTTTTCAGAAAACCTGTGCGTATCTAATTTCTTTATGACCTCCTTCATCAAAAAGTTAGTAAAGCACCACAACAAAATGAAGAACTGCACAGACTGACAGAAAAGAACTATATTGTACTTTTATTCAATTCAGTCATTCTTTTCTGTTTGCTTTTCCACTCACTCTCCATTATGTACCTTCCCTTGTCACACAGCCGGTCTTCATTATTGTGGCATAATTTGTACAAGTGGAGGAGGAGGAGGAGGAGTGTTCTGCTCCAGAGATTGTCAGACTGAGGTTCACTGTGTTTTCCTGTGATAAGGGGTTACACTCTGCATATTCCACCACTAAACCATTTCTGATTCAAAGCTGTGCCCTGTCTTCCATCTGTCTAGATGGTTCACAAAGGAATGGGTGAATTCTTGGTACCTCAGCCTTGGAGATTAAAACAGGCACACTGAATTGGATTTGAATCTTTTTAATTGAGAGACAGTGGAGCATGTGTGAAATACTCTATGCTTTGCTTCTGTGTGATGTGCTGCACACTCTGCAGTTTGCATGCTACGTTCAAAGTCAATATCCAGTATCAAAGTTCAGTTTTTCAGCACCAAATGTAGTTACAAAATGACAGGGACAACAGTACTTTCAGCCATTTTGGGGCACAGCTTCCTGGGAAACTGCAAGTAGGTGATGTCACTCTACCACTTTGACTTACAGCTGGATTACATCCAGTGATAACATCTGCTTCCCCCCCCCCTCCTTTTTCTGTTTAAAATATCTGTCTTGGAGAAATGTCAGCATTAAGCGTAGGTAAAACCACAAGTGCCTTCCCATTTAATCTCTCAACGCAATTCCAACCATTATAAAAGGTGTGAGGCTTCTGAGTTGAAAAGTAATATTTTTCCCAAAATGTTAAATTTTTAAAGGGTTTTTTTGCTCCTTTTATCTTGTTAGAACAAACATCCTTAACCTGCTTTTAGCATCCCTTCAAAATGTAACAATTTCTTAATAAATTTCTCCAGAACTGCTAAATCAAAAGTGTTTGGACATGAATTAGAAGAAAGAAAGAGAGAGAAGAAAAAACCTGAAAACTCAAAGGTCTCTCTCTGTGTCTTCTTTATGACAGTGAAAGTTCACAGATGAAAAACCCTATATGAATGATATGAAAAGCTTCTATACAAAGGGAATGTACAGATAATATGAAAGGGATTTGTCCCTCTAGGAAATTAGCTCCTGTCCTGAAAGAATGTTGATTCAATTCTGTGTTTCTTTTCATCTAGTCTTGGTCTCTTTGTACCAGTTCTCCAGGGAGCGAACATCTATTCTGCTGATGTATTTAATCAACCTGAAAAGCAATTTTATTGCTCTGTGTACTTTTTAATGCTATAAACTTAGTCTTTTAAATAATTATAAGTCAATGACACAGGCACTAGATACTGAATATCTTGAAATTATTATAGCTGACAGCTGTAACTGTGGGAAAGCCAATATTTCCTGCCTCATGGAAAGATGTCTCTGAGTTTCAATTACAAGTATAGTACTGACCGGGTCAGGGCTTATGGCTGAAGTAACAGAGCATGACATGTTTTCTGTCTACATTGCCACCTTGCCTGAAACTAGGCAAGTCCTCCTGGAAGATTCCAAATTTAAGAAAGAAGTGTGGGTTTTTTTACGCTTGGATCAGGTGGAGAGTGCTGGCATTGTCTAACAGCTACATCTGCTACAAAGAGTCGTTCAAATCTCTGCTGAATGTGTGTGTGATCTTTTACTTAGTTGTCTTCAACACCTAATTTCTCCAAGACCGACAATCTGGCTTGATTTCAAAAAGCTGACCAGCAAATATCTGGAGTTATTAATAGAGTTGGTATTCTTTTCCTTTTACTCAGGTCTTTAGAGATCTCAGATTCCTTGTTGAGTTTTTAAAAATAATAAAATATTTCCAGAGTCTTCAGGATTAAGGAAGAAAGCAAACCACAAAAACCTGGTCTGAAATGCTGGGAGAGCTTTGTGCTTGTTAGTCTTTTTATACATATTTCTGTAAATAACCTGACTCTGAAGGACTTGATTTTCAGTTATATTAGTGTTCCTCAAAACCATTTTGAAGAACTTTATTTCTTTTTCTCTCTCTATTCAACTTAAAATCTCCTCTTAGTGTTTCACATATTGAGACAGAATCTAGAATGTGGAAGATCAAAGAGGTTAATTAAGAACTACTAGCAAGAGGCCTGCACTCTCCGTATTCTCATGCGAAATTAATTCAAAGAACCCTTTTTTAAGTTTGTATAGAGCTGTGTGATGGGTGTAGAGACGCCTTTTTGAGAGAGAGACTGTATTCGTTTGGCGATGCAGATCTGTTGTGTAGTTGAAGAAAAAGTTGTGATGTATTTTTTTGGAGCAGCACATGATGGTGATGATTATTATTATTAATATTATTGTCGTTGTTATTGTTACTGAATGGGTTTCAAAATATGATTAATTTCCAAATAATTTTTTTTTACAGAGAAGTATCACATTATCGAGTCTCTTGGCTTTTTGAAAAGTTTGTGAATTATTATCTTCTTGTTCTTTCTATCATTAACCAGTAAATGGCTTTCAGATGTTGGAACTCTTGTTGAGATCAGTTAATGGCAACAGGCTTTGCCTTGACAACCTCATTGTTCAGGAACTTTAGAATTATTCCACTTGGATAATAGTAATGAAATTCTCAATACTACATTGTGATGAACAGGAATTTTTGAGCTCATGAAAAGAATGGAAAGTGGCATTTGAGATTTGTCTATTCTATTACTTCTACTGTTAGACACCTACATCAAAAACATGTGCAAAGGCACTTAAATCAACTTTTAGTGTCAAAACTTTTCCCACAGCATTTTTCTGGAGAAACTGGCTGTTCATGACTTAGTCGAATGCACAGTTTGCTGGGTAAAAAACTGGCTGGCCCAGAGAGTGGTGATGAATGGAGTTAAATCCAGCTGGTGGCTTGTCCCAACTGGTGTTCCCCAATGCTCAGTACTGGGGCCAGTCCTGTTTAATATCTCTATTGATGATCTGATGATTACAGATGACACCAAGTTGTGTGGGAGTGTAGCTCTGCTTGGATAGTAGGAAAGCACTACAGAGGGATCTTAACAGGCTAGATCAATGGGCTGAGGCCAATTATATTTCCTTATGAAACGCATTGCACAGTAGCAAATCCTCGATTAGTTTGTCCATCCCCTCTAGCTATGCTTACTTGTGGGTTTTTTTTTTTATTTTTTTTGCTTTTCTTGTTGAGTTCAAAGAATGGGTCATTATGAGCTATGTTGCACTAAGAGTCAGACAAGAACTGTTGGATTGAGGCCAGTTGTATGAGGTTCAACAAGGTGAAGAGCCCGGTCCTGCCCCTGAGTCACAACAACTCCAGGCAGTGCTCCAGGCTGGAGGCANGTATGCGCTGGTCAACAGAAGCTGAACATGAGCCAGCAGTGTGCCCAGGTAGCCAAAAAGGCCGATGGCATCCTAGCCTGTATCAGCAATAGTGTGGCCAGCAGGACCAGGACAGTGATTGCCTCCCTGTGCTCGGCACTGGTGAGGCCACACCTTGAATCCTGTGTTCAGTTTGGGCACCTTTGTGACAAGAAAGACCTTGTCACAGGTGCTGGAGTGTGTCCAGAGAAGGGCAACAGAGCTGGGGAAGGCTCTGGAGCACAAGTCAGATGAGGAAGGTTGAGGCAGCTGAGCTTGCTTATCCTGAACAGAAGGAGGCTCAGGGTTTACTTTATCATTCTCTGCAACTACCCAAAAGGAGGTTGTGACCAAATGGGGATTGGTCTTTTTTCCCAAGTAACAATTAACAGAACAAGAGGAAATGGCCTGAAGTTGCCCTGGGGGAGATTTAGACTAGATATTAGGGAAAATTTCTTCATAGAAAGGGTTATTAATCATTGGAACAGGTTGCCCAGGGAAATGGTGGAGTCACCAACTCTAAGGTGTTCAAAAGACATGTAAATGTGGCACTTGAGGACATGGTTTAGTGGTGGGTTTGGCAGTGCTGGTTAGTAGCTGGACTTGATGATCTTAAAGGTCTTTTCCAAACTAAAGCAGTCTATGATTCTGTGATTCTATACTCAAAATATAATTCCTCAAATATCTATACACTCAAATATGTGGTTTACTGAATCTTGTGCTAATTATAAAGCACCGTATTTAAAGCCTGCACAGAGAGTGTCATAGAAGAATGTCTGCAAAATCAATAGATCTTATGAGAAGCTCTATAAAAGTTTACTAGTTATTGCAAGGCTGTAATTTCTGTATATGACCATGACGTGATGAAGAACAAAATCACAGCTTGAAAGAGTGCATGTGACTGCTCTAGACATTCCTGGTAAAGGTAGAAAACCCTAATACTCATTAGAAGATATGTTTTCTAGACTTCTCTATTGTTCTACCATAATTCAATAAAGTAATAAAGTAACTTTTAATAACAATCTTTTGTTCGGAATTGAACAGTTTGCAGGCAGTTTCATCTCCAATAAGAAGTCTGTGCTGTTATGAATCCTATTAGTAGAGTCTACATTGAGTTTTAAAAGCAATATCACAATGATCCCCCTTAAATTGACAATTAAAGTATGTTTTCCTTATGTTTGGCTTCAGACACACTCTGCAATTTGGAAAAATGTCATTTGCTTTATGAAAATTCCTAGTAGTATTCTTTGCCAACTTAAGTTTACTACTATGAGAAAGACCATTAGTGAGATTTTCTTAGAGCACTACAACCTTACACATTGTTTCTGAAACTATTCTGTATAGTATCAGAATTACAACAGAAATACCTTGGCATAGTTTTCCAATATGCTATAAAAATAAACATGGAGTGATTTGATGTAGCATTGAGTAAATTAGGGAAGACTTGAGACTCATGCCTTTGCAGTGTAGAAAATCATAGATGATTTCTCTTAAAAACATTTCCACCTTGGAAGTATAGCTCTTTGTGAAAACAGTCTTACTCACCTGAAAGTCATATAATAATTTCTTCCTAAATTCAGCATTTCTAGGATCCAAAGTTTCCAATCATGCATTTATGTGTCCCTTAGTGTGAGCCCAAAGATGGTAAATCCCATATTGAATTAAAGAGGACTGCAGTGTATATATATAAATAAACAAAATAGTTAAACTTCCTAATCTATTTCTGCTTTCCAGAGTGACATGAAGAACAATTCTCTCTGACATATAAGGGACTATGAGTTACCTGTTCTAGAAATTATTATAATAGAAGATTTAAAAACATCACAAAAGAAATCAAGCAAGGGTCAATGTCAGGAACTTGGCTAAAAAAAAAATAATTTTTTTTTGCCTTCTGTAGTTTTTTGCTTCCCATAAAACAAACAAAAAAATTGTACTATCTCATGAAGAATACTTTTTTGTGTGTTTTTTATTTGAGCTTTTACCAATATTTTTTAAAAAATAAAAAGTTTCAACAGATTTTGTAACTTCTTTTACTAACGTATCGGTACATCATTTTCATGACTAGAGTTCTGTAAGAAATATGTGAACTACTTTATCAGAAAAAATGTCAAACCAGTCAATACAACTTAATTGTTGTATTATAATTAATGATGTTTATGGTTATTTGGCTATACTCAAATCTATGCATAGATTTCATTTTATCAAAACCTTAAATATTTTTCTGAAACAGCTAATTTAGTAAAGTGAATTGAATTCTGTCTTCAGCCAACGAAGAGATATGAACATTACTCAAAGAAGGTGCCCCAATGACAGCTCTCCATTGAGGTTTCTTATTTCCAGATTTTTCTTTGTAGCTGTAACCATGAAACTCCTTAACTTCTCACAATAATTTCCTGTAAGAAATTGGGTTCCTATGTCTACAGAGTTCATTGTATTACCACATGCAGATGTTAATCTCTTTTTTCAGAAGGTAAATGATGTATCATTGTTGCATTACATGTGTGTTAATTAGTCTTACCTGATGTACTGTTCATAAGTCAGGTACACGTCACATTTCAAACAAATTCAGAGATAAGAAAACAACCAGTTCTGTGTCATTACACCCCTCTCTACTCTGCACTCGTGCAACCTAACCTTGAATATTGCGTGCAGTTTTGGGCACCACAGTATAAGAAAGATATTAAGCTATTAGAGAGCATCCAAAGGAAGGCAACAAAGATTGTGAAGGGCCTTGAGGGGAAGCTGTCTGAGGAGTGGCTGAGGGTACTTGGTCTGTTCAGACTGGAGAAGAGGAGACTGAGGGGAGACCTCATTGCAGTTACAACTTCCTATGAGGGGAAGAGGAGGTGTAGACACTGATTTCTTCTCTGTGGTGACCAGTGACGGTACACCTCTGAGAAAAGCCTGAAGTTGTGTCAAGGGAGCTTTAGGTTCTTCACCCAGAGGATGGTTGGGCACTGGAACAGGTTCCCCAGAGAAATGGTCAGAGCACCAAGCCTGACAGAATTCAAGAAGCATTTGGATAATACTAACAGGCACATGGTGTGACTGTTGGGGATAGTCCTGTACAGGGTTCAGGGTTGGACTTGATGATCCTTGTGGGTCCCGTCCAACTCGGCATATTCTGTGATCCTGTGATCCCATGAGGAAGAAACACCTTGGAAATTCTTGTAGACATAGAAAATCACTGCCAGAGACAGAAGCATTAAGCAGTTCATTAAATTTGTGCTGTGCTCTCTAAGTGCTGCTCTCTAAAATAGCAGGATGCTGAAATACACCACAGGGTATACTTTCACCTACACAGCTGTTGAACAGGTTTGTTACCTCCTTGCAGATATAAGAGTGACAGTGCAGGTGCTAATCAGGCCTGTGGGTTTGAGCAGGATAACAGTTGACTCATCTGCTGCAACCTGACAGCTGAAATTGCTCAAAGAGTTTCGGGCCCTAACAGAGACACACATTGACAAGAGAGTGCTCCAGTGCCGTTTATCTGCCAATCTGTTTGGGGACTATGTTGTTATTTTCCAAACTGCAGGGAGAGCATGAAAAATACCATGTTTGTATTCTAGTCAAGTTCTCCTTGTTATGAAACAATACCGAGAGTACTTGGCACTGCAAAAGTGACAAAAAGCACTTTACCTGTGGGTTCCTGGTGGATGATAAATATAGCAAGCTCCTAAGCGCCATGAGAGGGTGAACTCTTGCAAATAGGACAAATTGATTTTTTACTGGAGCATTCCTACTGGGAGGTGCTGGCTCTGACTTCTTCATGATTTGTGAAGTTTTCATTATTCAAACACCACAGGATCTCAGTTTTGAGGCTTCTGTTTTAAATAAAAAAATCCAAATTCTGATTTCACGTTCTGCCACTTAGCTCCATGTCGCTCTGTTTCTGCTGACTTCTTTGACTCTTGGGATAATGACACATTCCCTATGATGATTATGAAAGCCAGGATCTGGATTTTCTTTCTTTGCAAAGAGCAAGATGTATTTGGTTTATTCATCCTCGTTTGGAAATTTTCTAATCTCTCAATTAATAATAATCCAGAGATGTCTAACATTTAGGAAAAAGGACTATATTCAGAAAAATTCAATGTTTTCTCTAAAATTCTGAAAGATTTTCTGAAGTTTTTGACAAAGGAAGCTGAGTTAAGTTCAGTGGTGCTATGTCAGGATAATACATATCTAAGGATTTGGATTAGTGAAGATAAATATTTTGAATGAGATTTATCTCAGGCAACCTTCATCATCCAAAATGTGAATGTCCAGTCAAAGCTAAAGAGATAAGAATATTCATAGAGAAATAATCATCTGATTTCTTAGAAGTCCATTCTGTGGGCCATAATTCACACTGTCCATGTTTGTCTTGTTCTTGACTAATGTACTGAAAACTTTCTTAATGCAGATGAGAGTCTTGTAGCTTTAGAAATTAGGATGATGTAAAGACTGCCAGCTTTCTCCTCCTCCAGCCTCTAAAAGTGTATCTAGTGTAACCTAACTTCAAGAGAAAAAAAATAATAGCATCAGTCCCAGGTGGAGTGTTGGTTGCAAAAACAACATGTGCAAAACCAAATCTAAAATTCCTGGCTTTGTCTTCATGACTTAGGTGATCAACATATTTGGCAGCAATATGTCCTAATAGAAAGTATCGGTTTCCAGATAAAAAATTGAGTTAAGGAAGACAGGGATGAAAAAAAATCAAATGAAAAATAGGAGATGGAACTTTAACAGGATCACAGTACTAAAAGATCTTTTCATTTTTAATTCATTATTTTTATGTCATTCAAAAAATAAGAGGGTTCCCTGTGTCAATTATTGATTGTGAAATACTGTAATTTGCACTCACCCTTAAGCTCTACAGTGCATTGTATAATTGAGCATTTACACTGCTGTTTTATTATAAATTTAGGCTAAAAACAAAGTGTTAAACTTTAACTCAAAATATGTGAGACCTCACACCAATTTTGAAAATATTACATAGGAAATCTTCTTTAGAGCTAGAAAGTTGGGAAGACGTGAAGTGTTAACACCTTCTCCATTAGGTCTTCAGATTTTTTAGTATAACGTAATCTATTTCAATATTTTTAACACTTCAATATGCATTTCAGTCATTTTCCGTGAGATACCAATAAAATCAGGCTCCTTTCTGGTCACTTCCTCCCTTCTTTTTCTCTTCCTCTTTCTCTTTTCTTCATATGCATCTCCCTTCCTATTTCTCTGTCTTTACTTCTCAGAATTGGCTCTTTGTTGGCAGACCTTCTCTTTGGTGTGGAATATGGTGTGCAAGGAGCTCAGGGAAGTGCTGGAATCACCGTCCCTGGAAGTGTTCAAGAGGCATGTGGATGTAACACTTGGGGACATGGTTTAGTGGTGAACATGACAGTGCTGGGTTAATGGTTGAACTCAGTCTTGGAGCTTTTTTCCAACCTTAACAATTGTGTGATGAGATGACTATAACATCTGACTATCAAATCTGACTTCAGGGGAATGAGATTTTTAGGATGGTGCAAATTATTATGGCTCCATTTAATTCCTTTTATAAAAAGCAGCTGGAAATCTAAACACACAGTTTTTTGTAGAAATGCAAGTAATATTTTTTTTTCCCTTTTAGTAGCCAAAGCAAGAAGAAAATTATATTTAAAAAATGATGAAAAAGCTTTTAGTGTTTTTTTTCAAATTAATAAAGACAGCTCCTGACACTTTATCATATAATAATTTTCTGTATATATGTAATGTGGGGCTTCCAGGTTTTCGCTAAGATATATTCCAGTATTTCGCTAAGATATATTCCAGTATTTCGCTAAGATATATTCCAGTAATGTGGGGCTTCCAGGTTTTCGCTAAGATATATTTGTGTGCTGTATTGCATTACTTTGGGTATGATATAACACTCAAGGGAAGCTCCCAGAAATTTCCTCTACTAGTTACACTATACTACACCCATTTGTCAAGGTGTGTTAGTCAGGTGATAGGGGGCCTCTTCTCCCACACAGCTAGTGATAGGACAAGGGAGAATGGGCTCAAGTTGTGCCAGGGGAGGTTCAGGTTGGACATTAGTAAAACTATCTTCACAGAAAAAGTGGTGAAGCATTACAATAAGCTTGCCAGGGAGGTGATGGAAGCACCATCCCTGAAAGTGTTCAAAAAAGGAGTGTATGTGTCATTTTGTGATATGATTTAGTTGTCGTGTTGGTATTCAGCTGAAGATTGGACTTGATTATTTGGAGGTCTTTTCCAACTGTAATGAATCTATGTTTCTATGATATTTCCTTTTAACAAAAGATAGATTTAATCAGATTGCTCATCAAACCCAAGGATGAAAAACAGCTGTGTAGCTCTGCACAATATTTTTAACTCACTTTTACTGAGTTATAGGGTAGAAGGCTTCCTTTCCAGATGTTTATTCTGGCAACTTCATCAAAACTTCATCAAAATACAACACAGTAAGCAATAGATTCAATTCAGACCAAATAATCTGAGTCCTTAGAGCGAAAAAAACTCATATTACAGGCAGGACTTGGGTGGACCTTAAATATGTTGGTACCTGAAATTTTTGGAACAGATGAAGATGTGTCAGGTATGGTCTGCCCATAGCAGCTGGTATCTTCTCTAAGTTAGAAAGGAAAACAAACCCCCTTCCACTTTCTGGCAACAAACTTCCCCAGAACTGACAGTAGACATTTGCTGGATCCAGTGTGTCAACCTGGTCCAGACGGAATGACAGAATGACAGTAGCCAAACAGCAGAAAAAGTCAGTTTTCAGTGCCACAAAGAGTGTGCCTTCACTTGCTGATGTACTGCCTCTAGCACAAACTAATTTCCAAAGCTGTCAGAGAGATCAACCTCCAAATTTGCATATTTTAAATAAGAAAGAAAGGAAAGAAAGGAAAGAAAGAAAGAAAGAAAGAGAGAGAGAAAGAGAGAGAGAAAGAGAGAGAGAAAGAGAGAGAGAAAGAGAGAGAGAAAGAGAGAGAGAAAGAGAGAGAGAAAGAGAGAGAGAAAGAGAGAGAGAAAGAGAGAGAGAAAGAGAGAGAGAAAGAGAGAGAGAAAGAGAGAGAGAAAGAGAGAGAGAAAGAGAGAGAGAAAGAGAGAGAGAAAGAGAGAGAGAAAGAGAGAGAGAAAGAGAGAGAGAAAGAGAGAGAGAAAGAGAGAGAGAAAGAGAGAGAGAAAGAGAGAGAGAAAGAGAGAGAGAAAGAGAGAGAGAAAGAGAGAGAGAAAGAGAGAGAGAAAGAGAGAGAGAAAGAGAGAGAGAAAGAGAGAGAGAAAGAGAGAGAGAAAGAGAGAGAGAAAGAGAGAGAGAAAGAGAGAGAGAAAGAGAGAGAGAAAGAGAGAGAGAAAGAGAGAGAGAAAGAGAGAGAGAAAGAGAGAGAGAAAGAAAGAAAGAAAGGAGTGAGTCAATCCTTATAGGAAGCTTCTGAAGAAGGGTTGTGCTGATCTTCAAATTCAAGACTTATAAGTAGGATGAAGGCAGTACAAGTTATTCTGTTTTCCCTGAGGCCCTGGAAAGCAGCAAATAATAGGAAAATTAATAGACTAAAAAATTCCTTAATCGAAGAGATTATCAAATACATCTGTTTAGCCCTCCTTTTTATTATGCACCCAGATACTGTGTGAAAATGCAGTTTTATCCGACAATATAATTTCATTTATAAAATGTTAAGTGGTGGGGAAGGGTCCATCCAACAGTTTTGTAATAAACTTATAATAAACTTTCTAATAATCACTGCTCCCTAGTATGGAGTCTTCAAGTTTCTTTTTGTCTCATTTAGAAAGAGAAAAGAAAAAAAAAAACAAAACAGAGACTGGAATATCTTATGTACTGCCAGAAGAGATGAAAAGTCTACTAGACAAATCATGGCTATAGATAAATTTAGAGAGAAAATTAAAATTAAGTTTTCAATTACCAGAGAGATAATTTTCAATTATCAGATGATATTCTGCTCCTTTTTATATATTCAAATATCACACTGTTTCCTGAGTGTTTCTGGTAAAGCACGATGACCCAATATGCATCTCTGGGTCACTGTTTTTGGAAACAGAGTTCCATAGTGTAGACACAGCCTTCACTATTCCCATATATATTTTCAGGATAAAATATTTTGTTGGACTGCAAATCACACCAGAACAGCAACTTCTCCAGTCTATTATTTTTCTATCCCAACAATATTAAAAAAACTCATCCATAAAGACAGAACTTTTTCATAGCTGCTGGTGAAAGGATTTGTATTATACACCAAACAGGGAGTCCCACTGGTAAAGAAAAATTAACACATTGACATTTCCTCCTAAGTACTTGGTACAAACACTTGCTCTGTTGTCATTTCCATTCTTTCTCAGGAAAACACTTTCATACCTTTTTCAGTTCTGTTGGGTTTGAGAACGAACCATGCCCAGACTGAGAGATCACTGCTGCTTAGTTGTTGATTCCTGGAAAATGACTGAGACATGAAACAAAACAAATCATTTGGAAACATCTAAGGGGAAAAGAAAAAGGGAAAAAAAAATGGAAAAAAAAAAAAGAAGGAAAAAAAAAAAACCCACCACTACAAGAAACAAGAAAAGGACAAACAGTGCTCTTCTATGTCCACTAAGGAAACCATGGAGTCACAGCATGCCATTAAGTGATGTTAAGTTTGATTCAAAGGAAATCTAATCTCCGAAATGGTCCTCATAATAATAAAAATATGTAGTAAGTCTGAGATTCCTCTTACACCATATACCTTAACCATAACCATCTAACAGTGAGTTCTGACTAAATAGTTGTCTTGAATTTGCTTAGCATCATATTTGTGACCCTTGATCTAGCAGCAGGGCACTTTGCCAATTTCTGGAGATGGACAAATTGCTCATTATTACTTTGAACTTGGAAATCCTAGCAATTCTGATGCCTGAATTAGCCAGTGTAATAGGCAATCTGAAAGCAGGCTCCTTAGCATTTGGAAATTGGAACTCTGGTGTAAGAAAATGTGACAAAGGTGTTCTGGGGCTTTTGGGAACAAATCATGTAAGAGTTCAGTAGAGATAGTCAAAGTATTGCCATTGGTGATTCTTAGAGAGGAAGCAATTTCTGAAGACAGATATAATAAAAGTCCCCACTGTATTAGGAGAGCAAAAGGACTTTAAACATAGAAAATATCATAGAATGAAGATTAAACAATGAGTCAGAGAGCATGCAAAGAGACTACTACAGTAATCATCTGCATTTTTAAAGGACTGAAAGATAAATAGATAAAATATAAATAGAGTAAATATAAATAGAGAAAAAGAACAAAGAGAATTCTGCAGTGAAAATTGTGGTAAACTTGAAATATCATTACTTATATCTTTTCAGTCCTCTGACCAAAATGTTTGTTTTAAATTAAAAAGAACCTTTAAATCAGACAATGCCCACAGTATATTTCTTACCAAATGTGCATGCTTCTAATAGACCAGCACAACAGCAGAACTTTACCTTAGAAAAGAGATGAAGAGAACACTTACTTAATAAGTGAAAACAGACCAAAATATTTAATATCTGATTGAAATTTGGACAGCCTAGTAAGGTTAATGCCTCTGCTTTTTAGGAAGTGACATGGTTTTCCTAATGTCCTCAAGTAGTCAGGGCTGTAACTTTGTAACAGCTCAGAAAGAAGCGCTTCCAGGACTAGAATGACCCTTATGACCATGCCTGCAGTACTGATTAAATTCTGAAGACAGAAGAAAAGTTCTTGCTCAGGAATTGGTGACCCCATGGGTTGCAGTACCTGGATTTACTTTGGAGGTATCCTGAGTATTGACCAAGCCTAACCTTGCTTTTCCTAGGAGACATTAAGATCATAACCCAAAGTAGTATGGCTGCAGGCCATCAGTATCAACACCTAGAGGATTTGACTTTCTTTCTAGTTTTTGTTTGGATGTGTTTTCTTTTAAAAATTTTGTCTCTTTTTATTTACTAAGATATGTGATTTCAGTTGGTCTTTAGAGAGACGAACTACAGAAGGATTAAGTAACCTTTCAGTGATACTTTCAGGTGTAAAAAAGTTTTCACAATAAAAGAAACATCATTTCTTGAGTAGTAGGGGATGAAACAGAGATCAGAAAGTATTTAACTTCATAGCAAGCTTTAACTTTTCTGTAAATTCAAACCTGCTCTGCATTTAGTAAACTCAAGGACACCTCATAATTTTACCCACGATGTGAGCTGTCTTATTTTCCTTATACTGTTTTTAGTGCTTACAGTTCTGTTAGTCAGAGATGTAGTCTATAAACAAAGTAACCTGAGATGCACTGCTAAAAATTGGCTGTGAAAAACAATAACACATTCTCAAAATAAAAAAAAAAGAAGAGACTTATTTTTTTATTCTTTCTGCTTTCTAATTAACCTCTGAGGGCTCTGAGCACATATAGAAAATTTTTTTTCCTCTTTAGAATAAGCTAAGCATTTCTTACACATATTGACTTGGAAACTTAATAACTGAACCAGACACACTTAGCAGATCATACAGGTCATTTTCATACTATTAAGTGTCATTCTGTTGCACAAAAGTTGAATTTCCTAGATCTTCTCTATTTATAGCCTTGTACTGTTACATTAACAGAAAGACCACATCAAATTAAATGTTTTACTGTTTTCTCCAAATGCCAAATCAAGAAAGATTTCTCCTAGAAGCAGATGAATAATGAAAATATGCAATATCAATGTATAATTTTTCTTGGAATATTTCCTTAGAACCGCTTCTCACGGATCCTGCAAAATTTCTGACATTAATGGACTCTGATCACTGTTAATTGAGATAGTCATAAGTTAAAATTGCCTTGTGTTTGTAACATTAACCTTGCTCCAGTTGTGTTTCATATGTTTAGATTGATTCAAGCTAGGAGATTTTTGCATGTGTAGGATTTAATTGCATAACATAGAGTTTGTTGGCAAATGACAAAGAACCATATAATATTCTGAATTGGAAGGGACCAACTCCTGGACAACATTATCCATTGTTTACCAAGACAGATTCTACGAACTGGATGTGGACAATATTCAAGCACTGCCAAAAGACTATAGATGTGCTCTCCTCCAGGTTTGGTGGCCACTATGCTTAATGGGAAGGGAGAACACTAGTTAATATTTTCTGCACAAATACTGGGAGGCCTAGATGAGCTTTCTACCACAGGTCTAAAAATCTTCAGCCTACAATAAAGACTTTTTTATAATAATGCACATTTTTTGATTGTTAATAATAGTGACATGTTCCACTCCCTGGCTTCCTAGTTGTAGTGTCTTTTTTTAAATTATATTTGCTTTATCTACAAGACTATTCCGATTATTGTTCCCTTTTCCCTTCAACAATTCTTTTTATTTCTCTCAGTCTCCTTTTCCTCTTCCAATCCTTCAATAAAATACATTTAAAGATTTTCTTCACTAGACCAAAGAAGGAATTAAACTTCTGTGTGAATCACTGAAGCATCACACAAAGAGCTACAGTTACCAGCTTCCTTCAGGAAGTGGGAGAAGAAGAAGTAGAAAGGCTTTGTCTATTTTATAACAAAGTATATTTCTGAAATCACAACAAATTCACTTTGTTGTGGGGCCAGAAGGTTGAAGGACAGTCTTTCTAATTAAATACTGTCAGGAATACAGAATCCAAGTAACTATTACTTGTCCGGTAGTTTTTCTTTTCCTTTTTTTTTTTCCTCCTAATAATTCTGGTTTTCTATTTCTGGAAAAGGGTTGAGCACAAATAATTAAGCCTTTCAACTTAGACCTTTATACAATTGTCATATATCTCTGTAGTATACTTTCAGAGGTACATGAAACCCGGGGTAAATTTCTTCCATAGACTAACAGCAAAGACTTGAGGGAGTTGTTTTGTTTGGGTTTTTTGGGGGGAGAAGATGGTTTTAGCTTTTTTTTGTAAATATTTTCATTTTTTATTACTATTATTAAAAAATAAAACTGCAACCATCCTTTGAGGCTTCATTAGAAATAAGGAAAAGGGGAGAGATAATGAAGAAAATGAAATTATTTAGTCCTAAAATGCCCTGGTAATTGTCTGAAAATTGGAAAAGACCTGGAAAGAGGATAGGATCCAACAGACTTTATAGATAGGTAGCTCCCTTCCTGTGTTTCCATAGGAGACAGGGGTTTATCATCTCCAAATTCCCTGAAGACAATTAGAGCTATATGACTTTGCTGGCTTTTGGTTCAGCAAAAACAAAAAAAGGGAGTTTTGAAAATGAATAAATGGCAAATATTTATGAGACTTTATTTACTACTCTCAGTGTTTGTTTTACTTCATGTACTGTGGATAGCAGGACTAATTCTGTTTTTGTACTCATTACTATTGTCAGTCAAGAGGAACTGTTGTATCAGCAAATTAAACATGGCATAGGAGTGAAACAAATGAAAAATCTGGACAGCATGAAGCTGGATAAAAAACAAGAGCATAGGACTGACACCCACAGGTTGATCATTCTGTAAAACTTAAAATTTCATTTGGCTTTGTGATCTTTAAATTTTGACCTGGTCAATGAACAATAAAATTGTTCATTTTTTTCCAGTCATAAACAGTTCATAACTGATAGTTCTACTAAATATGTTAACTAAAATAATTATCACCACCTATTTATAGTTGAACCACTGATCATACCGTTGATCAGATTTAGTTTAGACTTTTATTGTTACATCCAAATAGTAATTAACAGAGGCTGTGATAGTAATGCAGTTGTCTTTCTTTGGAAATCTCCATCTCTTCATGTCCTCACATCCATACCTACTGTTGGAAAATTACTTTACTGACAGTTTGGATGCTTGTCTCAATGCAGAGGTGCCTGTACAAACTGTACTCTGCTGGAGTGTGAAAGTGATTTCTGAAATCCCTTTTGTTGTTAAATACTGTTCCACTAATGAGCAGTTTGATATTACACTGTGTGCTATCTTCATCTAGTCTAGTCTAACCTAGTCTATCTCAGATGTCTTTCAAATCAGGATCAGTCAATTACATTTGAAAATGGCACCTGATTTCCAAAAACAAAGATTAGACTACTTTTGGAAGCGGGAATGTATGCTCCTGATCCACCTCCCTCTTTTTTTACCTGTGATCAGGAACTTCCTTAAAAGAATTGTCTTATAGTATTCCTTGAGTCAGTCTGCAAAACTTTTAAGATAGAATTATAATTTGTGTTTCTATGTCATTATTTTAAAGCTCTTTGAGGTGTGTCAGTAGCATAGTGTATAGAATAGAATCATAGAAACATATATATTATTGATATCATCAATATCAACAATTTGAAATGGATAGAGCTCAGTGAAGAAAATAAAATTTCACAATCTATCTAAATAGGGCTATAGGTTTTTGTATATGATCTGTTCTAGTGTCACCTGTTCACTGATGCTCCTACTAACCTTTTGAACACTGACATCTTTGTTTATTTGCAAGTAACCAAACCTGTTCTTTTATTATTAATCAGAAGTGTCTTGGAAACAAATACATAATTGATAGCTATAGTACAAGATGCTGAATTAAAGATCTGTGGATTCTTCGGGTTAATGGTGAAGAACATTAGGCATATTTTGAGGGAATGAGAAAGATTAAGAGTGGAAGGTATATTTGCATGATGGCTGCTCCTCTATAGCTAGTGAATCCTCCCAGCCTTAAAGAGTTAATGCTTTTCTTGTGAAGGCAGGGTAAGTAGAGGTAAATTCTTGATAAAAATGTATTTAAATGGATAAGGTAACAAGTAAAGTAAATTTCGTCTCCTCACTAGATTAACAAACTGTTAGGTTTGTGCAAATGAAAGAGTAGTTTTTGATGCCATGTTGAAAGAGAAGCTAGAGTAGGCTTTTAAGTCACATGAGAAGTCATTTAAAACAGAACAACACATGGTACAACAGATAACGCTTAATAATTTTCTGAACTTTTTGAAGCATGACATCAATATTTCTCATATTGCCCACATGTAAAAATAGTTAGGGAAACATTTGTACCTCTCTTATAAAACATTTATAAACATTTCTGTAGGGAAGTATTGTTTTATTTGAGAATCATTGATTTGCAAAACATAACACTCTGCATGTACCTGTATACCCTGGTGAACCTTATTTACTGACTAAGTAAATTCTGTGATGTAAAATTAGGTTTTCAGTTTACAGTTAGACCTGAGTTAGGCCTTGCTAAATCAGCAGAAACCTTGCAATACTTTCTTGTTACTTTGTTTAAACTCTTCTGTAATTAATAAAGCTCAGTAATGCACCAAGGATCACAAAGTTACCATTATTTACATTTCTAGAACAGATTTATTCAATTGTAAGATCTTAAAAGATGAGTTGCTGTTTTCCCCGCCTTGTTGCAGATCCCTTGTCCTCTGATTATCTACACAGTAAGCGGCTTCTGTTTGGCTGCCAGGGTCTCCTCTACAGTAAGCCAGCATGTTCATTCCATAAGACACACAGACTCAGCCATTTGTTCAAAGAGCCTCTAGAGTTAAACAATCTGGATGAGGACTGCACTACATTTGGCTTCCTCCCCATAGGAGTCCCTCCAGCTCTAACCTGGAAGGACATCAGTACTGAAATATTCGAGGTGCTTTGGTAGCACAGGAAGGTAATGAACCACACCTTCAGCATCCTGAAACAAAATATCAATGAAGCCAATGCAAGAGTGCCATCTCATTGCTTTGAGGACTTTGAACGGAAATATATGTAAAAAACTAATTACATAATTTCATTTAGGCTGCAAACCTTTAGTTTGAAGTTAGAAGGAGACCAGATCCAAGTGTTAAAGTATGTGGGGTAACAGCTTCACAGAAACCTGATCTTGGCATTCATGCAACATAGGCCACTTCAATGGGACAGCACTCTCCCACTGGTGGAGGCAAAGAGACGGTAAAGACTGAAGCTACCTGTCCATTATTATATGCCTTCATAGAGCATTGAGAAATTATATTCCAGTAGTAGCTGGCTTTTTGCAATGGGATTCTGATAATAACTAGAAAGAAGATTTTTCTGAAAAATAATAAAACAAAAAGCAAAACCAAAACACACACAACCCTGTTGTTTGTGTGTGTGTAGATAATACCGTCATGCAAATACATGAAGATGTTAATTCTGAACTAAATTTTCAAGCTTTTAAAAGAAGAGCTAATAAAAAAATCTTCAACAAATTCTTCAAGAGGTTGTTGGAAGTAGACTTGGAAGCTGACTTACTTGGCAAGTTCTCTCACTTAACACTTTTTAGTGTTTGTCATTTGACTCCTATCAATATAAATCCGATGACTCACTCTAATGATTCTTTGATCTAACTGAAATGTATCTTAAATCAGAGCTTAGGGTTTGTTTTGGCTGGGCTGGGGGAATATAGTGATTTAGGGTTGCAGCTGCCAGAGAAAAAAATGAAAGAAGGAAAATGGAGCTTCTTGGCATACTGAACTGTAAGCTCTGACCACTGGTTATTTGTATGGAAGACAGTTTTTGGAAATGTAACAAATGTCTAAAGGCGTGCTGCTGTCTTCCAAAGGAGGACCTTGAGTCTATTCAATTCCATCAGCTTCTAAAACTGGAGCTGGTTACAGAGCTATTTTAAAAAGTGTACTAAAACTCAGTGTCATTGAAAAGGGAGGTGTGACAGAACTCTGAGACTTGAATTGATTGCCTTCATTCCCCTGTATATTTCCTGTTTCATCTTGTAGATGTTTCAATTTTTATTCTCATATTTGATAAAATAGAATAAGAGTGATGTCATCATAGAAAGCTTCTTTATTCTAAATGGGGTTTTATTAATTTATAATAAAATCCAGGGTCATATAACCAGCAATATGAATGGAGGAAAAGAACTGTAAAGAATGATAGAATAATTTGAATTGAAAGGTGTCTTGTGGTGTCATGTCGTCTAACTGCTTGTTGAAATCAAAATCAATGTGATAGTTATCTTTGGTTACTCATCCTTGTGTTAACTGAGAACTGTCTAACTTGTGCATAAAAAAAAGGCAGGACTTCTGGGGAAAAGGAGTTGAGATCACATAAACTAAGTCCATTGTCGTGCATGCAAAAAGACAAAAATTATAGTAGTGCAGCAAATGATAATTTTTGAGGGCTTGACTTGAGTAGTATGGACTACTAGTAGCTTGACTAGTATTTTTTTAATATACTCTTAGCAGCATTACTATTAATTCTGCTAATCAGGAGGATTAAGTTTACATCCCTTAATATACACTGCACTTTTTTACAACTTTTCTTTCTGTCTTCACAAACTGACTCTGTAAGACATTATCAAAAATGTATAATAGTATATCTCTAACAGTAGTGTATTTACGGGGGCTGCCTACATTACATAGGAGGAGATCTGCTGGGAATCTGAGATTCAGACACCTTTATAGCTTACTGCATACCAAACAGCCCCTGGTTATGGTAATTCATCCCAATACACTTTTCCTATGCTGATCTATTCATTACCAGCTCCTAAACTTCTACGAAGAGCCAGAGCACTCCTGACCTTTTAATACCTCAGAGTGTTTTATTGCATGCTACACAGCATGACATAACAGCATGATTGTCCCAAAATAATAAAATACGTTCTTGTTTGCAAGTTGCTCTGAAATATACACAAGTAAAGACAATTAAGAGGCTTATTATATTATTTGCAGCATTAATACATGTAAAACAACAACTTCAAAGCCACTTGAGGTATATGCAGAATATACCTTTGGCCTCATTAATCTGAAAAATAGCCAAGTGTTTTGGAATATAGAAACCTTTATTGTCATGTATAAATAGGGACACAGCCAGTCAACTCAGTGTAACTGAATATAATGATATTCTGTCACTGACTATAACCTATAATGATCTCATTCAGAATTACACTTCAGAACTTTTAGGACCATTCTTGAAAGTATACCTTTTAAGGGTCTTTTTTTCTCCTTTTGAGACAATCTACTTCAAACTGTCAAACTAAAATTGGTAAAACTTCTACTATGCAGAAAGAATGTAAAACATGAGGCACTCTGCATACCAAGCACTATCCTTATCCTATAATAATAATAATAGTAATAATAAAAACTACTGAAAATATAACAATTCAGGAAAGGTGACCTTTCCTTCTTCCAGCTTGTGTTTGCATGTGAATTGGAAGGGATCAAAACCTTATGATAGGTCAGATTATCTTACTGAAGCAAACAAACAACAAAAACAAACAAACAAAAACCCAGAAACAAACAACAAAACTCAAAGCCGCCAAAAGATAAGTAAATGAGAGCTTTGAGTTAGTAACATCTTCCCCTGGACACAAGCTAATTTAGGTTGCAAAGAGGTTCTGATTTCCATCATTAATAGATTAAACAACACTAAATATACTATGGAATTTGAGTCTCTGAATACATATGTGCACTTAACAGCTAAATTTCACTGAAACCTGCCTAATGAAGACACTTAAGACATGAAGTTGGCCATGTGAAAATAAAGAAGTCCAGCTTTGTCCTAAGGGAACAGACCAGTTCTGTAGACAAATGCATTCCTCCCCAGGACATAACAAAAATAGGGTTTACTGAAGTGAATTATGACAGCATGGTATCAATAGCTTTTTTTGTGTTTATTACAAAATTTGGCTTAATAGTTGCATTTGGAAAAAATCAAACAATAAACGAATAGAAGAAGTGAACAATAAATAAATAGAAGACTAAGAAGAAATACTTTCCAAAAGACTTACGTGTCTAGTAGCCATAGGATTATGCACTGTGTTCACAGAAAAAAAAAAAAAAAAA